>JAJOZX010005462.1:0-322782 GCA_023014485.1 Bathynomus jamesi | reverse complement strand
AGTTTTCGTTGCAAATAAGTTGCAAGTCAGTTTTGAAGTCAGTTTTCGTTGCAAATAAGTTGCAAGTTAGTTTTGAAGTCAGTTTTCGTTGCAAATAAGTTGCAAGTTAGTTTGAAGTCAGTTTTCGTTGCAAATAAGTTGAAAATCAGTTTTCAGAAGGTTGCGCCAAGATGGACAACCGCCCCAGAGATTTATAGAAATACTTGACAAGAGGTCAAGTCAGAAGGTTGCGCCAAGATGGACAACCGCCCCCAGAGATTTATAGAAATACTTGACAAGAGGTCAAGTCAGAAGGTTGCGCCAAAAGGGACAACCGCCCCAGAGATTTATAGAAATACTTGGCAAGAGGTCAAGTCAGAAGGTTGCGCCAAGATGGACAACCGCCCCCAGAGATTTATAGAAATACTTGACAAGAGGTCAAGTCAGAAGGTTGCGCCAAGATGGACAACCGCCCCCAGAGACTTATAGAAATACTTGGCAAGAGGTCAAGTCAGAAGGTTGCGCCAAGATGGACAACCGTCCCCAGAGATTTATAGAAATACTTGACAAGAGTTCAAGTCAGAAGGTTGCGCCAAGAGGGACAACCGCCCCAGAGATTACAGAAGTCAGTTTTGAAGAAGCCAGTTTTGAAGAAGCCAGTTTTGAAGAAGCCAGTTTTGAAGAAGCCAGTTTTGAAGAAGCCAGTTTTGAAGCAGTTAGTTTTGAAGCAGTTAGTTTTGAAGCAGTTAGTTTTGAAGCAGTTAGTTTTGAAGCAGTTAGTTTTGAAGCAGTTAGTTTTTAAGAAGTCAGTTCTTAAGTCCCGAGTCATTTCAATGCAGTCAATTGAATTCAACTTTTTCTTTGTAAGTTAAGAGAATTTAATTTAAGAAAATGTAATTTAAGAATTTAATTCAACCTTTTTTTTGTTGTAAAGAGAATTTAATTCAACCTGAATTGACCGGGTTGCGTCTTTAGTTAACCTTTCTTTGTTTTGTTGTAAGAAGGAAATGGACCGATTTGTCTTTTCTTCTTCATGCCATTGTTGCGTATAAAAATATATAGGTAAAATGACATATTTTATTGTTGGCAACCAAAACCCTTTTTAAAAATGTTGGTAACGAGTTTTATAATTATTGCGATTATATGATGACAGAAATAGTGTAATAATTAATCGATCATGTACCTAATTTATCTTGCTCTGTGTGGTCGGGAAATTTACCCGTAGGACCGCACATACCCTAAATTTCAGTTGTGTTTATTCTTTTTTTGTCATTTAATTTTAATAAAACTTCTACACAATAAAACATGTATTTATCATATGCAAACAATTTTTCAGACTAAAATATCAAATAATTCAGTCTATCAACATTTAACGAAAGAGTATAATTTTTCTACTTAACATGCAAAAATTATTAAACCTTTTTAATATTTTTTTTAGTATATAAAAATAATTTTTAATGTAAAATTTACCTGAAATTATTAAAAGAAAAGATTGTTCGAAATGCTTTCCTTCCATTTCAATAACTTTTTATTCTTGGCCGAAACTCATCTAAGGTTCGATTTAGTTTTATTTTTAAGAATATTATAAAATTATGTTTAGCTCATTAAAATGCATAAATTGGTTTCTATTGTTAATTTGTATTCTTAATTTTCTTAATTCAATTATCGTACCGATACTTCTGGTTAATGTTAATGGTTATATAGTTCATATATAGCTAGGAATGTTACTAGTCGAATTTAATTCCATCTTCAAAATTCAATTTTTAAACCGTGAGATTTACTTTCATCAATTGTAAGTCCTCTAAGTACATTTCTTTTTATTACCTTAATACGTGTAACTGATTTAATTAAATACTTAAATACTACCTTGAACTTAAAGGATTTTATGATAATGATAATAATAACAACAACAATAATTGACTCAAAAGATTTTATAACCCTAAACCCATCTTAAATTATTATACATTATTTTTAAACTTTGTTAATTCAAAAACCTTCCAAATCTCTACACATACACACGCATGTATGCACACTATATATATATATACAAACCTTATTCTAAAATCATTCGATATCACAAACTATTTCATAGCGTGTAGGTGCTAACTCTGCTATTTATATAGTCCTAAGCCTTTTTGCTTACTATATATAAATTTTTGCTCAGGCATTTATTCAGTTAATTTAAGAATCCTCTCCGCTAATCTATCCCTCAAATTTATAAGATACACACTTTGTAATACACACACATACACACTAGACCACAGGTCTATACATCATCCATTACGTAATTCGATTTTTACCTACAATAGACAATAAAATTAGTTATAGACTGCACGATCAGGGTAACTTTGGAAAATAATTTATATTTTTCCCTTTTACCTACTATTCAGTATGTATGTAATTTTCCCCACAGAATTTTTTTTTAAATTAACAATACCATTCTTTGCCTAACTTAATTGTTTGTCCAAATTAATGTATTAATCCTTTTATTCTGTTTGCATAAATTAAAGTATTAATCTTTGAATTTTTTATATTATATAATAACTCACTTGTTCTGTATAAAAATTTGTAATGTAAAGAAAAAAATTCGTCATCTAACTTGAAGTAGTTACGATGTTATTTTCTCATTTGTATTGTATTAATGGTACCCTATTAGATTATTGTATAAATATCATTTTTAAAAGGGGAGAGCAATGTAAAAATGGACAATGAATAATCAATATTCATTTTTACATAAGAACCAAAATCGCTTAACGCGAGTTTGGATAATAATTTTACTTGTGGCTTCCTATTTTTGTTCGTGTCAAAACCCTACGATCTACCATACCTATGGTTTAGTCGTATCCATTTTTATTTTGTTATAGAAGTTATTAATTAATTATGATTGTCTTGCATCTCACCCTCGACCCTAGATTATACATACACATTGCATATAAGAGGATTGGAACCCGTAGTTGTGCTTCTTAGTCCTTGATACCCATTCTGTCTTTAATTCGTTTCTTTTAGGTCCTCCCAAATAATGACTTACAGTTATACTGCACGTATGACATAATGTGAATAACTATGACGTCATAAAGTAACTTAATTCTCTTCACGTTTTCCATACCTTGAACACTGAATCACGTGTTTAGTATTTGGACATCTTCCGTATTGAATGTATGGTAAATTCCTTAATAATAATAATAATATAATAATAATAATAATAATAATAATAAAAAGAAAAAGAAACTTCATTCTCTATACATCATTAGTTATGTTGTTTCCTACCTATTGTCTACTGATACCTATCAACCTATCAGTCCATATTTTACGCGTCTCTATATTACGCACACAACCTATTGGATTATGTACATGTAAAATACGTCCACATATATTTTTATTTTTTATTTTTTTTTAAGTGCGTTCAACCCTCACAAGGCATTCATTAGGCTTGCAGTAGTTAAATGCTCAAATTCGCGAATCAGCAGAACCGAACGTTTCTAAGATAAACATCCCCTTTCGCTCTGATCCAAATTTATAACATGTTAAACATATTATAACATATTATGTATATAAATCTATATCATGTGTGCCATGTACTTTGTATTATATTTCTAACATCTTAATTGTCTATTAATATGAAACACTGTAAAAACAAAACAAAGCTATAGTAACTGTTTAATTGTAATTAACTAATACTTTAATTAATATAACTTGTAATGTACTTCAATGAAACTATAATTGAATGTAATGACTTTATATATAATGTAAGAATGTACTTTAATAGAACTGTAAGGGACAATCATAAGCGAATGGGAAGTAATCCATAATCGAAATCATAATTGTAATAAACCCAAACAAAAATGTACTCAGTCGTGAAATAATATCGCCTTCAGAAATGAAGACGTGGCAAAAAAAAATAAGATTAGTTTTTATTTTTATTTATTTTTTTAATTTTTATTTGGAAACTTTCAAACACCTGATCGTGTTTAAAAGGGGGGGAAACTTAACCTCCAACTGCCATCCCCCAACATTCAGGCATATTTTATACATGTATTTGTAAAATGAAGGACACTTCATTACGAGACTCTGCTTTGGTCACTGCTAAGAGACTCCCCTTGTTAGCAGCCTCGCTGCGGGGAGGGGGCAGAGGCCCCTTGCCTCCTTAATATTTTTAGATTCCGGCCTGACCATATGGTCGAAAGAGGTCGAACCTCTACCCCTGTAAAATTCAGACCACTACCTGTAAATTTTTAAGAAGAAAATTACAGTAAGAGAAACTTTTTATTTTCCCCCTCGAGTTGGGCTATCTTCAGAGGAATTTAGTCAAGAAAGTAGAAGTATCAGAGTATTATTGAAAGAAAAGAATTAACAGAGTGTCGACCCCATAAAGCGAGAGAAAAGAATTAGAAAGTTATAGAAGAAAAGTATATAGAAGAAATATCCGTTGCTTGCCTCCGTAACTAGAACCCCCGTCGATCCGAACCGACTCAGGGCCATAGACGGAGGGGTTAACAATTGGCGACCCTTAACCAGGATTAGAAGAATATTTTAAGAAGATTATTTTAAGAAGAGGATTCTAACAGCTGGCGACCCTGCATCAGGATAAAAGAAGATTTTAAGAAGATTATTTTAAGAAGAGGCCACTCTTTGGCCAAGATAGAAATTACCCTGCATCAGGATAAAAAAAAGATTTTAAGAAGATTATTTTAAGAAGAGGCCACTCTTAGGCCAAGAAGAAATTACCCTACATCAGGATGAGAAGATTATTTATAAGAAGATGATGATTTTAAGAAGAGGCCACTCTTTGGCCAAGATAGAAATTACCCTGCATCAGGATAAAACCATTTGAGCGCGTGTCACGACTTCTTGTTCGTAACATCCACCCTTGAACCGGTGTGTCACGACTCCAAGTTCCCCACGCCTAGTTTTCATCCCTGAAGAAGTAGCCAGCAAGACGTCTTCAGGACACGTCTCTAAGGACTGCGCCCCAGAAATTTTGTTAAGTACAGAGTTTTTTTTTTTTTTAAGAAATTTATAAACACTTGAAAAGTCAGTATTATTAACAGTTAATAATGAGTATCAAGTCAGAATTTACAAGAAACACAGTGAACATTTCAGACACCAGTGATACATTTTTTTAGTGAAACAGTAATTTTCACAGAAGTTAATTGTAACAGAGAGTTAATTGTAACAGAGAGTTAATTTCAAAGAGAGTTAATTTCAAAGAGAGTTAATTTCAAAGAGAGTTAATTTCAAAGAGTTAATTTCAAAGAGAGTTAATTTCAGAGAGAGTTAATTTCAGAGAGTTAATTTCAGAGAGAGTTAATTTCAGAGAGAGTTAATTTCAGAGAGAGTTAATTTCAGAGAGTTAATTTCAGAGAGTTATTTTCACTGTTATATTCAGTATAGAATAATTTTATTTTATGTATCAAACATAATAGTATCGTACCTTCGTGTACATTAGAGTGAAATGTCGTTTACATTTTATATTTTTGTTTGCAAATTTTTTTCAATTACTGAATTGAATTGACTTGCAAATTAAGAGAGAGTGTTTATAGAGAGTTTATAGATTTAGAGAGATATTTGAAGTCAGTTTTAGTTGCAAAGAAGTTGCAAGTCAGTTTTGAAGTCAGTTTTAGTTGCAAAGAAGTTGCAAGTTGAAGTCAGTTTTAGTTGCAAAGAAGTTGCAAGTCAGTTTTGAAGTCAGTTTTCGTTGCAAATAAGTTGCAAGTCAGTTTTAGTTTTCAAATAAGTTGCAAGTCAGTTTTGAAGTCAGTTTTCGTTGCAAATAAGTTGCAAGTCAGTTTGAAGTCAGTTTTCGTTGCAAATAAGTTGCAAGTCAGTTTCGAAGTCAGTTTTCGTTGCAAATAAGTTGCAAGTCAGTTTTGAAGTCAGTTTTCGTTGCAAATAAGTTGCAAGTTAGTTTTGAAGTCAGTTTTCGTTGCAAATAAGTTGCAAGTTAGTTTTGAAGTCAGTTTTCGTTGCAAATAAGTTGCAAATCAGTTTTCAGAAGGTTGCGCCAAGATGGACAACCGCCCCAGAGATTTATAGAAATACTTGACAAGAGGTCAAGTCAGAAGGTTGCGCCAAGATGGACAACCGCCCCCAGAGATTTATAGAAATACTTGACAAGAGGTCAAGTCAGAAGGTTGCGCCAAAAGGGACAACGCCCCAGAGATTTATAGAAATACTTGGCAAGAGGTCAAGTCAGAAGGTTGCGCCAAGATGGACAACCCCCCCAGAGATTTATAGAAATACTTGACAAGAGGTCAAGTCAGAAGGTTGCGCCAAGATGGACAACCGCCCCCAGAGACTTATAGAAATACTTGGCAAGAGGTCAAGTCAGAAGGTTGCGCCAAGATGGACAACCGTCCCCAGAGATTTATAGAAATACTTGACAAGAGTTCAAGTCAGAAGGTTGCGCCAAGAGGGACAACCGCCCCAGAGATTACAGAAGTCAGTTTTGAAGAAGCCAGTTTTGAAGAAGCCAGTTTTGAAGAAGCCAGTTTTGAAGAAGCCAGTTTTGAAGAAGCCAGTTTTGAAGAAGCCAGTTTTGAAGCAGTTAGTTTTGAAGCAGTTAGTTTTGAAGCAGTTAGTTTTGAAGCAGTTAGTTTTGAAGCAGTTAGTTTTTAAGAAGTCAGTTCTTAAGTCCCGAGTCATTTCAATGCAGTCAATTGAATTCAACTTTTTCTTTGTAAGTTAAGAGAATTTAATTTAAGAAAATGTAATTTAAGAATTTAATTCAACCTTTTTTTTGTTGTAAAGAGAATTTAATTCAACCTGAATTGACCGGGTTGCGTCTTTAGTTAACCTTTCTTTGTTTTGTTGTAAGAAGGAAATGGACCGATTTGTCTTTTCTTCTTCATGCCATTGTTGCGTATAAAAATATATAGGTAAAATGACATATTTTATTGTTGGCAACCAAAACCCTTTTTAAAAATGTTGGTAACGAGTTTTATAATTATTGCGATTATATGATGACAGAAATAGTGTAATAATTAATCGATCATGTACCTAATTTATCTTGCTCTGTGTGGTCGGGAAATTTACCCGTAGGACCGCACATACCCTAAATTTCAGTTGTGTTTATTCTTTTTTTGTCATTTAATTTTAATAAAACTTCTACACAATAAAACATGTATTTATCATATGCAAACAATTTTTCAGACTAAAATATCAAATAATTCAGTCTATCAACATTTAACGAAAGAGTATAATTTTTCTACTTAACATGCAAAAATTATTAAACCTTTTTAATATTTTTTTTAGTATATAAAAATAATTTTTAATGTAAAATTTACCTGAAATTATTAAAAGAAAAGATTGTTCGAAATGCTTTCCTTCCATTTCAATAACTTTTTATTCTTGGCCGAAACTCATCTAAGGTTCGATTTACTTTTATTTTTAAGAATATTATAAAATTATGTTTAGCTCATTAAAATGCATAAATTGGTTTCTATTGTTAATTTGTATTCTTAATTTTCTTAATTCAATTATCGTACCGATACTTCTGGTTAATGTTAATGGTTATATAGTTCATATATAGCTAGGAATGTTACTAGTCGAATTTAATTCCATCTTCAAAATTCAATTTTTAAACCGTGAGATTTACTTTCATCAATTGTAAGTCCTCTAAGTACATTTCTTTTTATTACCTTAATACGTGTAACTGATTTAATTAAATACTTAAATACTACCTTGAACTTAAAGGATTTTATGATAATGATAATAATAACAACAACAATAATTGACTCAAAAGATTTTATAACCCTAAACCCATCTTAAATTATTATACATTATTTTTAAACTTTGTTAATTCAAAAACCTTCCAAATCTCTACACATACACACGCATGTATGCACACTATATATACTATATATACAAACCTTATTCTAAAATCATTCGATATCACAAACTATTTCATAGCGTGTAGGTGCTAACTCTGCTATTTATATAGTCCTAAGCCTTTTTGCTTACTATATATAAATTTTTGCTCAGGCATTTATTCAGTTAATTTAAGAATCCTCTCCGCTAATCTATCCCTCAAATTTATAAGATACACACTTTGTATCTAATACACACATACACACTAGACCACAGGTCTATACATCATCCATTACGTAATTCGATTTTTACCTACAATAGACAATAAAATTAGTTATAGACTGCACGATCAGGGTAACTTTGGAAAATAATTTATATTTTTCCCTTTTACCTACTATTCAGTATGTATGTAATTTTCCCCACAGAATTTTTTTTTAAATTAACAATACCATTCTTTGCCTAACTTAATTGTTTGTCCAAATTAATGTATTAATCCTTTTATTCTGTTTGCATAAATTAAAGTATTAATCTTTGAATTTTTTATATTATATAATAACTCACTTGTTCTGTATAAAAATTTGTAATGTAAAAAAAAATTCGTCATCTAACTTGAAGTAGTTACGATGTTATTTTCTCATTTGTATTGTATTAATGGTACCCTATTAGATTATTGTATAAATATCATTTTTAAAAGGGGAGAGCAATGTAAAAATGGACAATGAATAATCAATATTCATTTTTACATAAGAACCAAAATCGCTTAACGCGAGTTTGGATAATAATTTTACTTGTGGCTTCCTATTTTTGTTCGTGTCAAAACCCTACGATCTACCATACCTATGGTTTAGTCGTATCCATTTTTATTTTGTTATAGAAGTTATTAATTAATTATGATTGTCTTGCATCTCACCCTCGACCCTAGATTATACATACACATTGCATATAAGAGGATTGGAACCCGTAGTTGTGCTTCTTAGTCCTTGATACCCATTCTGTCTTTAATTCGTTTCTTTTAGGTCCTCCCAAATAATGACTTACAGTTATACTGCACGTATGACATAATGTGAATAACTATGACGTCATAAAGTAACTTAATTCTCTTCACGTTTTCCATACCTTGAACACTGAATCACGTGTTTAGTATTTGGACATCTTCCGTATTGAATGTATGGTAAATTCCTTAATAATAATAATAATAATAATAATAATAATAATAATAAAAAGAAAAAGAAACTTCATTCTCTATACATCATTAGTTATGTTGTTTCCTACCTATTGTCTACTGATACCTATCAACCTATCAGTCCATATTTTACGCGTCTCTATATTACGCACACAACCTATTGGATTATGTACATGTAAAATACGTCCACATATATTTTTATTTTTTATTTTTTTTTAAGTGCGTTCAACCCTCACAAGGCATTCATTAGGCTTGCAGTAGTTAAATGCTCAAATTCGCGAATCAGCAGAACCGAACGTTTCTAAGATAAACATCCCCTTTCGCTCTGATCCAAATTTATAACATGTTAAACATATTATAACATATTATGTATATAAATCTATATCATGTGTGCCATGTACTTTGTATTATATTTCTAACATCTTAATTGTCTATTAATATGAAACACTGTAAAAACAAAACAAAGCTATAGTAACTGTTTAATTGTAATTAACTAATACTTTAATTAATAATAACTTGTAATGTACTTCAATGAAACTATAATTGAATGTAATGACTTTATATATAATGTAAGAATGTACTTTAATAGAACGTAAGGGACAATCATAAGCGAATGGGAAGTAATCCATAATCGAAATCATAATTGTAATAAACCCAAACAAAAATGTACTCAGTCGTGAAATAATATCGCCTTCAGAAATGAAGACGTGGCAAAAAAAAATAAGATTAGTTTTTATTTTTATTTATTTTTTTTAATTTTTATTTGGAAACTTTCAAACACCTGATCGTGTTTAAAAGGGGGGGAAACTTAACCTCCAACTGCCATCCCCCAACATTCAGGCATATTTTATACATGTATTTGTAAAATGAAGGACACTTCATTACGAGACTCTGCTTTGGTCACTGCTAAGAGACTCCCCTTGTTAGCAGCCTCGCTGCGGGGAGGGGGCAGAGGCCCCTTGCCTCCTTAATATTTTTAGATTCCGGCCTGACCATATGGTCGAAAGAGGTCGAACCTCTACCCCTGTAAAATTCAGACCACTACCTGTAAATTTTTAAGAAGAAAATTACAGTAAGAGAAACTTTTTATTTTCCCCCTCGAGTTGGGCTATCTTCAGAGGAATTTAGTCAAGAAAGTAGAAGTATCAGAGTATTATTGAAAGAAAAGAATTAACAGAGTGTCGACCCCATAAAGCGAGAGAAAAGAATTAGAAAGTTATAGAAGAAAAGTATATAGAAGAAATATCCGTTGCTTGCCTCCGTAACTAGAACCCCCGTCGATCCGAACCGACTCAGGGCCATAGACGGATGGGTTAACAATTGGCGACCCTTAACCAGGATTAGAAGAATATTTTAAGAAGATTATTTTAAGAAGAGGATTCTAACAGCTGGCGACCCTGCATCAGGATAAAAAGAAGATTTTAAGAAGATTATTTTAAGAAGAGGCCACTCTTTGGCCAAGATAGAAATTACCCTGCATCAGGATAAAAAGAAGATTTTAAGAAGATTATTTTAAGAAGAGGCCACTCTTAGGCCAAGATAGAAATTACCCTGCATCAGGATGAGAAGATTATTTTAAGAAGATGATGATTTTAAGAAGAGGCCACTCTTTGGCCAAGATAGAAATTACCCTGCATCAGGATAAAACCATTTGACCGGCGTGTCACGACTTCTTGTTCGTAACATCCACCCTTGAACCGGTGTGTCACGACTCCAAGTTCCCCACGCCTAGTTTTCATCCCTGAAGAAGTAGCCAGCAAGACGTCTTCAGGACACGTCTCTAAGGACTGCGCCCCAGAAATTTTGTTAAGTACAGTTTTTTTTTTTTAAGAAATTTATAAACACTTGAAAAGTCAGTATTATTAACAGTTAATAATGAGTATCAAGTCAGAATTTACAAGAAACACAGTGAACATTTCAGACACCAGTGATACATTTTTTTAGTGAAACAGTAATTTTCACAGAAGTTAATTGTAACAGAGAGTTAATTGTAACAGAGAGTTAATTTCAAAGAGAGTTAATTTCAAAGAGAGTTAATTTCAAAGAGAGTTAATTTCAAAGAGTTAATTTCAAAGAGAGTTAATTTCAGAGAGAGTTAATTTCAGAGAGTTAATTTCAGAGGGAGTTAATTTCAGAGAGAGTTAATTTCAGAGAGAGTTAATTTCAGAGAGTTAATTTCAGAGAGTTATTTTCACTGTTATATTCAGTATAGAATAATTTTATTTTATATATCAAACATAATAGTATCGTACCTTCGTGTACATTAGAGTGAAATGTCGTTTACATTTTATATTTTTGTTTGCAAATTTTTTTCAATTACTGAATTGAATTGACTTGAAAATTAAGAGAGAGAGTGTTTATAGAGAGTTTATAGATTTAGAGAGATATTTGAAGTCAGTTTTAGTTGCAAAGAAGTTGCAAGTCAGTTTTGAAGTCAGTTTTAGTTGCAAAGAAGTTGCAAGTCAGTTTTGAAGTCAGTTTTAGTTGCAAAGAAGTTGCAAGTCAGTTTGAAGTCAGTTTTAGTTGCAAATAAGTTGCAAGACAGTTTTAGTTGCAAAGAAGTTGCAAGTCAGTTTTGAAGTCAGTTTTCGTTGCAAATAAGTTGCAAGTCAGTTTGAAACAGTAATTTTCACAGAAGTTAATTGTAACAGAGAGTTAATTGTAACAGAGAGTTAATTTCAAAGAGAGTTAATTTCAAAGAGAGTTAATTTCAAAGAGAGTTAATTTCAAAGAGTTAATTTCAAAGAGAGTTAATTTCAGAGAGAGTTAATTTCAGAGAGTTAATTTCAGAGAGAGTTAATTTCAGAGAGAGTTAATTTCAGAGAGAGTTAATTTCAGAGAGTTAATTTCAGAGAGTTATTTTCACTGTTATATTCAGTATAGAATAATTTTATTTTATATATCAAACATAATAGTATCGTACCTTCGTGTACATTAGAGTGAAATGTCGTTTACATTTTATATTTTTGTTTGTAAATTTTTTTCAATTACTGAATTGAATTGACTTGCAAATTAAGAGAGAGAGTGTTTATAGAGAGTTTATAGATTTAGAGAGATATTTGAAGTCAGTTTTAGTTGCAAAAAGTTGCAAGTCAGTTTTGAAGTCAGTTTTAGTTGCAAAGAAGTTGCAAGTCAGTTTTGAAGTCAGTTTTAGTTGCAAAGAAGTTGCAAGTCAGTTTTGAAGTCAGTTTTCGTTGCAAATAAGTTGCAAGTCAGTTTTGAAGTCAGTTTTCTTTGCAAATAAGTTGCAAGTCAGTTTTGAAGTCAGTTTTCGTTGCAAATAAGTTGCAAGTCAGTTTTGAAGTCAGTTTTCGTTGCAAATAAGTTGCAAGTTAGTTTTGAAGTCAGTTTTCGTTGCAAATAAGTTGCAAGTTAGTTTTGAAGTCAGTTTTCGTTGCAAATAAGTTGCAAATCAGTTTTCAGAAGGTTGCGCCAAGATGGACAACCGCCCCAGAGATTTATAGAAATACTTGGCAAGAGGTCAAGTCAGAAGGTTGCGCCAAGATGGACAACCGCCCCCAGAGATTTATAGAAATACTTGACAAGAGGTCAGGTCAGAAGGTTGCGCCAAAAGGGACAACCGCCCCAGAGATTATAGAAATACTTGGCAAGAGGTCAAGTCAGAAGGTTGCGCCAAGATGGACAACCGTCCCCAGAGATTTATAGAAATACTTTACAAGAGTTCAAGTCAGAAGGTTGCGCCAAGAGGGACAACCGCCCCAGAGATTACAGAAGTCAGTTTTGAAGAAGCCAGTTTTGAAGAAGCCAGTTTTGAAGAAGCCAGTTTTGAAGAAGCCAGTTTTGAAGAAGCCAGTTTTGAAGCAGTTAGTTTTGAAGCAGTTAGTTTTGAAGCAGTTAGTTTTGAAGCAGTTAGTTTTGAAGCAGTTAGTTTTTAAGAAGTCAGTTCTTAAGTCCCGAGTCATTTCAATGCAGTCAATTGAATTCAACTTTTTCTTTGTAAGTTAAGAGAATTTAATTTAAGAAAATGTAATTTAAGAATTTAATTCAACCTTTTTTTTGTTGTAAAGAGAATTTAATTGAACCTGAATTGACCGGGTTGCGTCTTTAGTTAACCTTTCTTTGTTTTGTTGTAAGAAGGAAATGGACCGATTTGTCTTTTCTTCTTCATGCCATTGTTGCGTATAAAAATATATAGGTAAAATGACATATTTTATTGTTGGCAACCAAAACCCTTTTTAAAAATGTTGGTAACGAGTTTTATAATTATTGCGATTATATGATGACAGAAATAGTGTAATAATTAATCGATCATGTACCTAATTTATCTTGCTCTGTGTGGTCGGGAAATTTACCCGTAGGACCGCACATACCCTAAATTTCAGTTGTGTTTATTCTTTTTTTGTCATTTAATTTTAATAAAACTTCTACACAATAAAACATGTATTTATCATATGCAAACAATTTTTCAGACTAAAATATCAAATAATTCAGTCTATCAACATTTAACGAAAGAGTATAATTTTTCTACTTAACATGCAAAAATTATTAAACCTTTTTAATATTTTTTTTAGTATATAAAAATAATTTTTAATGTAAAATTTACCTGAAATTATTAAAAGAAAAGATTGTTCGAAATGCTTTCCTTCCATTTCAATAACTTTTTATTCTTGGCCGAAACTCATCTAAGGTTCGATTTAGTTTTATTTTTAAGAATATTATAAAATTATGTTTAGCTCATTAAAATGCATAAATTGGTTTCTATTGTTAATTTGTATTCTTAATTTTCTTAATTCAATTATCGTACCGATACTTCTGGTTAATGTTAATGGTTATATAGTTCATATATAGCTAGGAATGTTACTAGTCGAATTTAATTCCATCTTCAAAATTCAATTTTTAAACCGTGAGATTTACTTTCATCAATTGTAAGTCCTCTAAGTACATTTCTTTTTATTACCTTAATACGTGTAACTGATTTAATTAAATACTTAAATACTACCTTGAACTTAAAGGATTTTATGATAATGATAATAATAACAACAACAATAATTGACTCAAAAGATTTTATAACCCTAAACCCATCTTAAATTATTATACATTATTTTTAAACTTTGTTAATTCAAAAACCTTCCAAATCTCTACACATACACACGCATGTATGCACACTATATATACTATATATACAAACCTTATTCTAAAATCATTCGATATCACAAACTATTTCATAGCGTGTAGGTGCTAACTCTGCTATTTATATAGTCCTAAGCCTTTTTGCTTACTATATATAAATTTTTGCTCAGGCATTTATTCAGTTAATTTAAGAATCCTCTCCGCTAATCTATCCCTCAAATTTATAAGATACACACTTTGTATCTAATACACACATACACACTAGACCACAGGTCTATACATCATCCATTACGTAATTCGATTTTTACCTACAATAGACAATAAAATTAGTTATAGACTGCACGATCAGGGTAACTTTGGAAAATAATTTATATTTTTCCCTTTTACCTACTATTCAGTATGTATGTAATTTTCCCCACAGAATTTTTTTTTAAATTAACAATACCATTCTTTGCCTAACTTAATTGTTTGTCCAAATTAATGTATTAATCCTTTTATTCTGTTTGCATAAATTAAAGTATTAATCTTTGAATTTTTTATATTATATAATAACTCACTTGTTCTGTATAAAAATTTGTAATGTAAAGAAAAAAATTCGTCATCTAACTTGAAGTAGTTACGATGTTATTTTCTCATTTGTATTGTATTAATGGTACCCTATTAGATTATTGTATAAATATCATTTTTAAAAGGGGAGAGCAATGTAAAAATGGACAATGAATAATCAATATTCATTTTTACATAAGAACCAAAATCGCTTAACGCGAGTTTGGATAATAATTTTACTTGTGGCTTCCTATTTTTGTTCGTGTCAAAACCCTACGATCTACCATACCTATGGTTTAGTCGTATCCATTTTTATTTTGTTATAGAAGTTATTAATTAATTATGATTGTCTTGCATCTCACCCTCGACCCTAGATTATACATACACATTGCATATAAGAGGATTGGAACCCGTAGTTGTGCTTCTTAGTCCTTGATACCCATTCTGTCTTTAATTCGTTTCTTTTAGGTCCTCCCAAATAATGACTTACAGTTATACTGCACGTATGACATAATGTGAATAACTATGACGTCATAAAGTAACTTAATTCTCTTCACGTTTTCCATACCTTGAACACTGAATCACGTGTTTAGTATTTGGACATCTTCCGTATTGAATGTATGGTAAATTCCTTAATAATAATAATAATAATAATAATAATAATAATAATAATAAAAAGAAAAAGAAACTTCATTCTCTATACATCATTAGTTATGTTGTTTCCTACCTATTGTCTACTGATACCTATCAACCTATCAGTCCATATTTTACGCGTCTCTATATTACGCACACAACCTATTGGATTATGTACATGTAAAATACGTCCACATATATTTTTATTTTTTATTTTTTTTAAGTGCGTTCAACCCTCACAAGGCATTCATTAGGCTTGCAGTAGTTAAATGCTCAAATTCGCGAATCAGCAGAACCGAACGTTTCTAAGATAAACATCCCCTTTCGCTCTGATCCAAATTTATAACATGTTAAACATATTATAACATATTATGTATATAAATCTATATCATGTGTGCCATGTACTTTGTATTATATTTCTAACATCTTAATTGTCTATTAATATGAAACACTGTAAAAACAAAACAAAGCTATAGTAACTGTTTAATTGTAATTAACTAATACTTTAATTAATAATAACTTGTAATGTACTTCAATGAAACTATAATTGAATGTAATGACTTTATATATAATGTAAGAATGTACTTTAATAGAACTTAAGGGACAATCATAAGCGAATGGGAAGTAATCCATAATCGAAATCATAATTGTAATAAACCCAAACAAAAATGTACTCAGTCGTGAAATAATATCGCCTTCAGAAATGAAGACGTGGCAAAAAAAAATAAGATTAGTTTTTATTTTTATTTATTTTTTTAATTTTTATTTGGAAACTTTCAAACACCTGATCGTGTTTAAAAGGGGGGGAAACTTAACCTCCAACTGCCATCCCCCAACATTCAGGCATATTTTATACATGTATTTGTAAAATGAAGGACACTTCATTACGAGACTCTGCTTTGGTCACTGCTAAGAGACTCCCTTGTTAGCAGCCTCGCTGCGGGGAGGGGGCAGAGGCCCCTTGCCTCCTTAATATTTTTAGATTCCGGCCTGACCATATGGTCGAAAGAGGTCGAACCTCTACCCCTGTAAAATTCAGACCACTACCTGTAAATTTTTAAGAAGAAAATTACAGTAAGAGAAACTTTTTATTTTCCCCCTCGAGTTGGGCTATCTTCAGAGGAATTTAGTCAAGAAAGTAGAAGTATCAGAGTATTATTGAAAGAAAAGAATTAACAGAGTGTCGACCCCATAAAGCGAGAGAAAAGAATTAGAAAGTTATAGAAGAAAAGTATATAGAAGAAATATCCGTTGCTTGCCTCCGTAACTAGAACCCCCGTCGATCCGAACCGACTCAGGGCCATAGACGGATGGGTTAACAATTGGCGACCCTTAACCAGGATTAGAAGAATATTTTAAGAAGATTATTTTAAGAAGAGGATTCTAACAGCTGGCGACCCTGCATCAGGATAAAAAGAAGATTTTAAGAAGATTATTTTAAGAAGAGGCCACTCTTTGGCCAAGATAGAAATTACCCTGCATCAGGATAAAAAGAAGATTTAAGAAGATTATTTTAAGAAGAGGCCACTCTTAGGCCAAGATAGAAATTACCCTGCATCAGGATGAGAAGATTATTTTAAGAAGATGATGATTTTAAGAAGAGGCCACTCTTTGGCCAAGATAGAAATTACCCTGCATCAGGATAAAACCATTTGACCGGCGTGTCACGACTTCTTGTTCGTAACATCCACCCTTGAACCGGTGTGTCACGACTCCAAGTTCCCCACGCCTAGTTTTCATCCCTGAAGAAGTAGCCAGCAAGACGTCTTCAGGACACGTCTCTAAGGACTGCGCCCCAGAAATTTTGTTAAGTACAGTTTTTTTTTTTTAAGAAATTTATAAACACTTGAAAAGTCAGTATTATTAACAGTTAATAATGAGTATCAAGTCAGAATTTACAAGAAACACAGTGAACATTTCAGACACCAGTGATACATTTTTTTAGTGAAACAGTAATTTTCACAGAAGTTAATTGTAACAGAGAGTTAATTGTAACAGAGAGTTAATTTCAAAGAGAGTTAATTTCAAAGAGAGTTAATTTCAAAGAGAGTTAATTTCAGAGAGTTAATTTCAGAGGGAGTTAATTTCAGAGAGAGTTAATTTCAGAGAGAGTTAATTTCAGAGAGTTAATTTCAGAGAGTTATTTTCACTGTTATATTCAGTATAGAATAATTTTATTTTATATATCAAACATAATAGTATCGTACCTTCGTGTACATTAGAGTGAAATGTCGTTTACATTTTATATTTTTGTTTGCAAATTTTTTCAATTACTGAATTGAATTGACTTGAAAATTAAGAGAGAGAGTGTTTATAGAGAGTTTATAGATTTAGAGAGATATTTGAAGTCAGTTTTAGTTGCAAAGAAGTTGCAAGTCAGTTTTGAAGTCAGTTTTAGTTGCAAAGAAGTTGCAAGTCAGTTTTGAAGTCAGTTTTAGTTGCAAAGAAGTTGCAAGTCAGTTTTGAAGTCAGTTTTAGTTGCAAATAAGTTGCAAGACAGTTTTAGTTGCAAAGAAGTTGCAAGTCAGTTTTGAAGTCAGTTTTCGTTGCAAATAAGTTGCAAGTCAGTTTGAAACAGTAATTTTCACAGAAGTTAATTGTAACAGAGAGTTAATTGTAACAGAGAGTTAATTTCAAAGAGAGTTAATTTCAAAGAGAGTTAATTTCAAAGAGAGTTAATTTCAAAGAGTTAATTTCAAAGAGAGTTAATTTCAGAGAGAGTTAATTTCAGAGAGTTAATTTCAGAGAGAGTTAATTTCAGAGAGAGTTAATTTCAGAGAGAGTTAATTTCAGAGAGTTAATTTCAGAGAGTTATTTTCACTGTTATATTCAGTATAGAATAATTTATTTTATATATCAAACATAATAGTATCGTACCTTCGTGTACATTAGAGTGAAATGTCGTTTACATTTTATATTTTTGTTTGTAAATTTTTTTCAATTACTGAATGAATTGACTTGCAAATTAAGAGAGAGAGTGTTTATAGAGAGTTTATAGATTTAGAGAGATATTTGAAGTCAGTTTTAGTTGCAAAGAAGTTGCAAGTCAGTTTTGAAGTCAGTTTTAGTTGCAAAGAAGTTGCAAGTCAGTTTGAAGTCAGTTTTAGTTGCAAAGAAGTTGCAAGTCAGTTTTGAAGTCAGTTTTCGTTGCAAATAAGTTGCAAGTCAGTTTTGAAGTCAGTTTTCTTTGCAAATAAGTTGCAAGTCAGTTTTGAAGTCAGTTTTCGTTGCAAATAAGTTGCAAGTCAGTTTTGAAGTCAGTTTTCGTTGCAAATAAGTTGCAAGTTAGTTTTGAAGTCAGTTTTCGTTGCAAATAAGTTGCAAGTTAGTTTTGAAGTCAGTTTTCGTTGCAAATAAGTTGCAAATCAGTTTTCAGAAGGTTGCGCCAAGATGGACAACCGCCCCAGAGATTTATAGAAATACTTGGCAAGAGGTCAAGTCAGAAGGTTGCGCCAAGATGGACAACCGCCCCCAGAGATTTATAGAAATACTTGACAAGAGGTCAGGTCAGAAGGTTGCGCCAAAAGGGACAACCGCCCAGAGATTTATAGAAATACTTGGCAAGAGGTCAAGTCAGAAGGTTGCGCCAAGATGGACAACCGTCCCCAGAGATTTATAGAAATACTTTACAAGAGTTCAAGTCAGAAGGTTGCGCCAAGAGGGACAACCGCCCCAGAGATTACAGAAGTCAGTTTTGAAGAAGCCAGTTTTGAAGAAGCCAGTTTTGAAGAAGCCAGTTTGAAGAAGCCAGTTTTGAAGAAGCCAGTTTTGAAGCAGTTAGTTTTGAAGCAGTTAGTTTTGAAGCAGTTAGTTTTGAAGCAGTTAGTTTTGAAGCAGTTAGTTTTTAAGAAGTCAGTTCTTAAGTCCCGAGTCATTTCAATGCAGTCAATTGAATTCAACTTTTTCTTTGTAAGTTAAGAGAATTTAATTTAAGAAAATGTAATTTAAGAATTTAATTCAACCTTTTTTGTTGTAAAGAGAATTTAATTGAACCTGAATTGACCGGGTTGCGTCTTTAGTTAACCTTTCTTTGTTTGTTGTAAGAAGGAAATGGACCGATTTGTCTTTTCTTCTTCATGCCATTGTTGCGTATAAAAATATATAGGTAAAATGACATATTTTATTGTTGGCAACCAAAACCCTTTTTAAAAATGTTGGTAACGAGTTTTATAATTATTGCGATTATATGATGACAGAAATAGTGTAATAATAATCGATCATGTACCTAATTTATCTTGCTCTGTGTGGTCGGGAAATTTACCCGTAGGACCGCACATACCCTAAATTTCAGTTGTGTTTATTCTTTTTTTGTCATTTAATTTTAATAAAACTTCTACACAATAAAACATGTATTTATCATATGCAAACAATTTTTCAGACTAAAATATCAAATAATTCAGTCTATCAACATTTAACGAAAGAGTATAATTTTTCTACTTAACATGCAAAAATTATTAAACCTTTTAATATTTTTTTTAGTATATAAAAATAATTTTTAATGTAAAATTTACCTGAAATTATTAAAAGAAAAGATTGTTCGAAATGCTTTCCTTCCATTTCAATAACTTTTTATTCTTGGCCGAAACTCATCTAAGGTTCGATTTAGTTTTATTTTTAAGAATATTATAAAATTATGTTTAGCTCATTAAAATGCATAAATTGGTTTCTATTGTTAATTTGTATTCTTAATTTTCTTAATTCAATTATCGTACCGATACTTCTGGTTAATGTTAATGGTTATATAGTTCATATATAGCTAGGAATGTTACTAGTCGAATTTAATTCCATCTTCAAAATTCAATTTTAAACCGTGAGATTTACTTTCATCAATTGTAAGTCCTCTAAGTACATTTCTTTTTATTACCTTAATACGTGTAACTGATTTAATTAAATACTTAAATACTACTTGAACTTAAGGATTTTATGATAATGATAATAATAACAACAACAATAATTGACTCAAAAGATTTATAACCCTAAACCATCTTAAATTATTATACATTATTTTTAAACTTTGTTAATTCAAAAACCTTCCAAATCTCTACACATACACACGCATGTATGCACACTATATATACTATATATACAAACCTTATTCTAAAATCATTCGATATCACAAACTATTTCATAGCGTGTAGGTGCTAACTCTGCTATTTATATAGTCCTAAGCCTTTTTGCTTACTATATATAAATTTTTGCTCAGGCATTATTCAGTTAATTTAAGAATCCTCTCCGCTAATCTATCCCTCAAATTTATAAGATACACACTTTGTATCTAATACACACACATACACACTAGACCACAGGTCTATACATCATCCATTACGTAATTCGATTTTTACCTACAATAGACAATAAAATTAGTTATAGACTGCACGATCAGGGTAACTTTGGAAAATAATTTATATTTTTCCCTTTTACCTACTATTCAGTATGTATGTAATTTTCCCCACAGAATTTTTTTTTAAATTAACAATACCATTCTTTGCCTAACTTAATTGTTTGTCCAAATTAATGTATTAATCCTTTATTCTGTTTGCTAAATTAAAGTATTAATCTTTGAATTTTTTATATTATATAATAACTCACTTGTTCTGTATAAAAATTTGTAATGTAAAGAAAAAAATTCGTCATCTAACTTGAAGTAGTTACGATGTTATTTTCTCATTTGTATTGTATTAATGGTACCCTATTAGATTATTGTATAAATATCATTTTTAAAAGGGGAGAGC
Source organism: Bathynomus jamesi (assembly GCA_023014485.1). Lineage (NCBI taxonomy): Eukaryota > Metazoa > Arthropoda > Malacostraca > Isopoda > Cirolanidae > Bathynomus > Bathynomus jamesi. Next base: position 301,812 of record JAJOZX010005462.1, on the reverse strand, counting down.
AATGTAAAAATGGACAATGAATAATCAATATTCATTTTTACATAAGAACCAAAATCGCTTAACGCGAGTTTGGATAATAATTTTACTTGTGGCTTCCTATTTTTGTTCGTGTCAAAACCCTACGATCTACCATACCTATGGTTTAGTCGTATCCATTTTTATTTTTTATAGAAGTTATTAATTAATTATGATTGTCTTGCATCTCACCCTCGACCCTATATTATACATACACATTGCATATAAGAGGATTGGAACCCGTAGTTGTGCTTCTTAGTCCTTGATATCAATTCTGTCTTTAATTCGTTTCTTTAGGTCCTCCCAAATAATGACTTACAGTTATACTGCACGTATGACATAATGTGAATAACTATGACGTCATAAAGTAACTTAATTCTCTTCACGTTTTCCATACCTTGAACACTGAATCACGTGTTTAGTATTTGGACATCTTCCGTTTGAATGTATGGTAAATTCCTTAGTAATAATAATAATAATAATAATAATAATAATAAAAAGAAAAGAAACTTCATTCTCTATACATCATTAGTTATGTTGTTTCCTACCTATTGTCTACTGATACCTATCAACCTATCATCCATATTTTACGCGTCTCTATATTACGCACACAACCTATTGGATTATGTACATGAAAATACGTCCACATATATATTTTTTTTTTTTTTTAAAGTGCGTTCAACCCTCACAAGGCATTCATTAGGCTTACAGTAGTTAAATGCTCAAATTCGCGAATCAGCAGAACCGAACGTTTCTAAGATAAACATCCCCTTTCGCTGATCCAAATTTATAACATGTTAAAACATATTATAAATATTATGTATATAAATCTATATCATGTGTGCCATGTACTTTGTATTATATTTCTAACATCTTAATTGTCTATTAATATGAAACACTGTAAAAAAAAACAAAGCTATAGTAACTGTTTAATTGTAATTAACTAATACTTTAATTAATAATAACTTGTAATGTACTTCAATGAAACTATAATGAATGTAATGACTTTATATATAATGTAAGAATGTACTTTAATAGAACTGTAAGGGACAATCATAAGGATGGGAAGTAATCCATAATCGAAATCATAATTGTAATAAACCCAAACAAAAATGTACTCAGTCGTGAAATAATATTGCCTTCAGAAATGAAGACGTGGCAAAAAAAAATAAGATTAGTTTTTATTTTATTTATTTTTTTTAATTTTATTTGGAAACTTTCAAACACCTGATCGTGTTTAAAAGGGGGGAAACTTAACCTCCAACTGCCATCCCCCAACATTCAGGCATATTTTATACATGTATTTGTAAAATGAAGGACACTTCATTACGAGACTCTGCTTTGGTCACTGCTAAGAGACTCCCCTTGTTAGCAGCCTCGCTGCGGGGAGGGGGCAGAGGCCCCTTGCCTCCTTAATATTTTAGATTCCGGCCTGACCATATGGTCGAAAGAGGTCGAACCTCTACCCCTGTAAAATTCAGACCATACCTGTAATTTTTAAGAAGAAATTACAGTAAGAGAAACTTTTTATTTTCCCCTCGAGTTGGGCTATCTTCAGAGGAATTTAGTCAAGAAAGTAGAAGTATCAGAGTATTATTGAAAGAAAAGAATTAACAGAGTGTCGACCCCATAAAGCGAGAGAAAAGAATTAGAAAGTTATAGAAGAAAAGTATATAGAAGAAATATCCGTTGCTTGCCTCCGTAACTAGAACCCCCGTCGATCCGACCGACTCAGGGCCATAGACGGAGGGGTTAACAATTGGCGACCCTTAACCAGGATTAGAAGAATATTTTAAGAAGATTATTTTAAGAAGAGGATTCTAACAGCTGGCGACCCTGCATCAGGATAAAAAGAAGATTTTAAGAAGATTATTTAAGAAGAGGCCACTCTTTGGCCAAGATAGAAATTACCATGCATCAGGATAAAAAGAAGATTTTAAGAGATTATTTTAAGAAGAGGCCACTCTTAGGCCAAGATAGAAATTACCCTGCATCAGGATGAGAAGATTATTTTAAGAAGATGATGATTTTAAGAGAGGCCACTCTTTGGCCAAGATAGAAATTACCCTGCATCAGGATAAAACCATTTGACCGGCGTGTCACGACTTCTTGTTCGTAACATCCACCCTTGAACCGGTGTGTCACGACTCCAAGTTCCCCACGCCTAGTTTTCATCCCTGAAGAAGTAGCCAGCAAGACGCCTTCAGGACACGTCTCTAAGGACTGCGCCCCAGAAATTTTGTTAAGTACAGTTTTTTTTTTTTAAGAAATTTATAAAACACTTGAAAAGTCAGTATTATTAACAGTTAATAATGAGTATCAAGTCAGAATTTACAAGAAACACAGTGAATATTTCAGACACCATTGATACATTTTTTTAGTGAAACTAATTTTCACAGAAGTTAATTGTAACAGAGAGTTAATTGTAACAGAGAGTTAATTTCAAAGAGAGTTAATTTCAAAGAGAGTTAATTTCAAAGAGAGTTAATTTCAAAGAGTTAATTTCAAAGAGAGTTAATTTCAGAGAGAGTTAATTTCAGAGAGTTAATTTCAGAGAGAGTTAATTTCAGAGAGAGTTAATTTCAGAGAGATTTAATTTCAGAGAGAGTTAATTTCAGAGAGAGTTAATTTCAGAGAGAGTTAATTTCAGAGAGAGTTAATTTCAGAGAGAGTTAATTTCAGAGAGAGTTAATTTCAGAGGGAGTTAATTTCAGAGAGAGTTAATTTCAGAGAGAGTTAATTTCAGAGAGAGTTAATTTCAGAGAGAGTTAATTTCAGAGAGTTAATTTCAGAGTTATTTTCACTGTTATATTCAGTATAGAATAATTTTATTTTATGTATCAAACATAATAGTATCGTACCTTCGTGTACATTAGAGTGAAATGTCGTTTACATTTTATATTTTTGTTTGCAAATTTTTTTCAATTACTGAATTGAATTGACTTGCAAATTAAGAGAGAGAGTGTTTATAGAGAGTTTATAGATTTAGAGAGATATTTGAAGTCAGTTTTAGTTGCAATGAAGTTGCAAGTCAGTTTTGAAGTCAGTTTTAGTTGCAAAGAAGTTGCAAGTCAGTTTTGAAGTCAGTTTTAGTTGCAAAGAAGTTGCAAGTCAGTTTTGAAATCAGTTTTAGTTGTAAATAAGTTGCAAGTCAGTTTTAGTTGCAAAGAAGTTGCAAGTCAATTTTGAAGTCAGTTTTCGTTGCAAATAAGTTGCAAGTCAGTTTAAAGTCAGTTTTCGTTGCAAATAAGTTGCAAGTCAGTTTTGAAGTCAGTTTCGTTGCAAATAAGTTGCAAGTCAGTTTTGAAGTCAGTTTTCCGTTGCAAATAAGTTGCAAGTCAGTTTTGAAGTCAGTTTTCGTTGCAAATAAGTTGCAAGTCAGTTTTCGTTGCAAATAAGTTGCAAGTTAGTTTTGAAGTCAGTTTTCGTTGCAAATAAGTTGCAAGTCAGTTTTGAAGTCAGTTTTCGTTGCAAATAAGTTGCAAATCAGTTTCAGAAGGTTGCGCCAGATGGACAACCGCCCCGAGATTTATACAAATACTTGACAAGAGGTCAAGTCAGAAGGTTGCGCCAAAAGGGACAACCGCCCCAGAGATTTATAGAAATACTTGGCAAGAGGTCAAGTCAGAAGGTTGCGCCAAGATGGACAACCGCCCCCAGAGATTTATAGAAATACTTGACAAGAGGTCAAGTCAGAAGGTTGCGCCAAGATGGACAACCGCCCCAGAGACTTATAGAAATACTTGACAAGAGGTCAAGTCAGAAGGTTGCGCCAAGATGGACAACCGCCCCCAGAGACTTATAGAAATACTTGGCAAGAGGTCAAGTCAGAAGGTTGCGCCAAGATGGACAACCGCCCCCAGAGATTTATAGAAATACTTGACAAGAGGTCAAGTCAGAAGGTTGCGCCAAGAGGGACAACGCCCCAGAGATTACAGAAGTCAGTTTTGAAGAAGCCAGTTTTGAAGAAGCCAGTTTTGAAGAAGCCAGTTTTGAAGAAGCCAGTTTTGAAGAGCCAGTTTTGAAGAAGCCACTTTTGAAGAAGCAGTTTTGAAGCAGTTAGTTTTGAAGCAGTTAGTTTTGAAGCAGTTAGTTTTGAAGCAGTTAGTTTTTAAGAAGTCAGTTCTTAAGTCCCGAGTCATTTCAATGCAGTCAATTGAATTCAACTTTTTCTTTGTAAGTTAAGAGAATTTAATTTAAGAAAATGTATTTAAGAATTTAATTCAACCTTTTTTTTGTTGTAAAGAGAATTTAATTCAACCTGAATTGACCGGGTTCGTCTTTAGTTAACCTTTCTTTGTTTTGTTGTAAGAAGGAAATGGACCGATTTGTTTTCTTCTTCATGCCATTGTTGCGTATAAAAATATATAGGTAAAATGACATATTTTATTGTTGGCAACCAAAACCTTTTTAAAAATGTTGGTAACGAGTTTTATAATTATTGCGATTATATGATGACAGAAATAGTGTAATAATTAATCGATCATGTACCTAATTTATCTTGCTCTGTGTGGTCGGGAAATTTACCCGTAGGACCGCACATACCCTAAATTTCAGTTGTGTTTATTCTTTTTTGTCATTTAATTTTAATAAAACTTCTACACAATAAAACATGTATTTATCATATGCAAACAATTTTTCAGACTAAAATATCAAATAATTCAGTCTATCAACATTTAACGAAAGAGTATAATTTTTCTACTTAACATGCAAAAATTATTAAACCTTTTTTATTTTTTTTAGTATATAAAAATAATTTTTAATGTAAAATTTACCTGAAATTATTAAAAGAAAAGATTGTTCGAAATGCTTTCCTTCCATTTCAATAACTTTTTATTCTTGGCCGAAACTCATCTAAGGTTCGATTTACTTTTATTTTTAAGAATATTATAAAATTATGTTTAGCTCATTAAAATGCATAAATTGGTTTCTATTGTTAATTTGTATTCTTAATTTTCTTAATTCAATTATCGTACCGATACTTCTGGTTAATGTTAATGGTTATATAGTTCATATATAGCTAGGAATGTTACTAGTCGAATTTAATTCCATCTTCAAAATTCAATTTTTAAACCGTGAGATTTACTTTCATCAATTGTAAGTCCTCTAAGTACATTTCTTTTTATTACCTTAATACGTGTAACTGATTTAATTAAATACTTAAATACTACCTTGAACTTAAAGGATTTTATGATAATGATAATAATAACAACAACAATAATTGACTCAAAAGATTTTATAACCCTAAACCCATCTTAAATTATTATACATTATTTTTAAACTTTGTTAATTCAAAAACCTTCCAAATCTCTACACATACACACGCATGTATGCACACTATATATACTATATATACAAACCTTATTCTAAAATCATTCGATATCACAAACTATTTCATAGCGTGTAGGTGCTAACTCTGCTATTTATATAGTCCTAAGCCTTTTTGCTTACTATATATAAATTTTTGCTCAGGCATTTATTCAGTTAATTTAAGAATCCTCTCCGCTAATCTATCCCTCAAATTTATAAGATACACACTTTGTATCTAATACACACATACACACTAGACCACAGGTCTATACATCATCCATTACGTAATTCGATTTTTACCTACAATAGACAATAAAATTAGTTATAGACTGCACGATCAGGGTAACTTTGGAAAATAATTTATATTTTTCCCTTTTACCTACTATTCAGTATGTATGTAATTTTCCCCACAGAATTTTTTTTTAAATTAACAATACCATTCTTTGCCTAACTTAATTGTTTGTCCAAATTAATGTATTAATCCTTTTATTCTGTTTGCATAAATTAAAGTATTAATCTTTGAATTTTTTATATTATATAATAACTCACTTGTTCTGTATAAAAATTTGTAATGTAAAGAAAAAAATTCGTCATCTAACTTGAAGTAGTTACGATGTTATTTTCTCATTTGTATTGTATTAATGGTACCCTATTAGATTATTGTATAAATATCATTTTTAAAAGGGGAGAGCAATGTAAAAATGGACAATGAATAATCAATATTCATTTTTACATAAGAACCAAAATCGCTTAACGCGAGTTTGGATAATAATTTTACTTGTGGCTTCCTATTTTTGTTCGTGTCAAAACCCTACGATCTACCATACCTATGGTTTAGTCGTATCCATTTTTATTTTGTTATAGAAGTTATTAATTAATTATGATTGTCTTGCATCTCACCCTCGACCCTAGATTATACATACACATTGCATATAAGAGGATTGGAACCCGTAGTTGTGCTTCTTAGTCCTTGATACCCATTCTGTCTTTAATTCGTTTCTTTTAGGTCCTCCCAAATAATGACTTACAGTTATACTGCACGTATGACATAATGTGAATAACTATGACGTCATAAAGTAACTTAATTCTCTTCACGTTTTCCATACCTTGAACACTGAATCACGTGTTTAGTATTTGGACATCTTCCGTATTGAATGTATGGTAAATTCCTTAATAATAATAATAATAATAATAATAATAATAATAATAAAAAGAAAAAGAAACTTCATTCTCTATACATCATTAGTTATGTTGTTTCCTACCTATTGTCTACTGATACCTATCAACCTATCAGTCCATATTTTACGCGTCTCTATATTACGCACACAACCTATTGGATTATGTACATGTAAAATACGTCCACATATATTTTTATTTTTTATTTTTTTTTAAGTGCGTTCAACCCTCACAAGGCATTCATTAGGCTTGCAGTAGTTAAATGCTCAAATTCGCGAATCAGCAGAACCGAACGTTTCTAAGATAAACATCCCCTTTCGCTCTGATCCAAATTTATAACATGTTAAACATATTATAACATATTATGTATATAAATCTATATCATGTGTGCCATGTACTTTGTATTATATTTCTAACATCTTAATTGTCTATTAATATGAAACACTGTAAAAACAAAACAAAGCTATAGTAACTGTTTAATTGTAATTAACTAATACTTTAATTAATAATAACTTGTAATGTACTTCAATGAAACTATAATTGAATGTAATGACTTTATATATAATGTAAGAATGTACTTTAATAGAACTGTAAGGGACAATCATAAGCGAATGGGAAGTAATCCATAATCGAAATCATAATTGTAATAAACCCAAACAAAAATGTACTCAGTCGTGAAATAATATCGCCTTCAGAAATGAAGACGTGGCAAAAAAAAATAAGATTAGTTTTTATTTTTATTTATTTTTTTTAATTTTTATTTGGAAACTTTCAAACACCTGATCGTGTTTAAAAGGGGGGGAAACTTAACCTCCAACTGCCATCCCCCAACATTCAGGCATATTTTATACATGTATTTGTAAAATGAAGGACACTTCATTACGAGACTCTGCTTTGGTCACTGCTAAGAGACTCCCCTTGTTAGCAGCCTCGCTGCGGGGAGGGGGCAGAGGCCCCTTGCCTCCTTAATATTTTTAGATTCCGGCCTGACCATATGGTCGAAAGAGGTCGAACCTCTACCCCTGTAAAATTCAGACCACTACCTGTAAATTTTTAAGAAGAAAATTACAGTAAGAGAAACTTTTTATTTTCCCCCTCGAGTTGGGCTATCTTCAGAGGAATTTAGTCAAGAAAGTAGAAGTATCAGAGTATTATTGAAAGAAAAGAATTAACAGAGTGTCGACCCCATAAAGCGAGAGAAAAGAATTAGAAAGTTATAGAAGAAAAGTATATAGAAGAAATATCCGTTGCTTGCCTCCGTAACTAGAACCCCCGTCGATCCGAACCGACTCAGGGCCATAGACGGATGGGTTAACAATTGGCGACCCTTAACCAGGATTAGAAGAATATTTTAAGAAGATTATTTTAAGAAGAGGATTCTAACAGCTGGCGACCCTGCATCAGGATAAAAAGAAGATTTTAAGAAGATTATTTTAAGAAGAGGCCACTCTTTGGCCAAGATAGAAATTACCCTGCATCAGGATAAAAAGAAGATTTTAAGAAGATTATTTTAAGAAGAGGCCACTCTTAGGCCAAGATAGAAATTACCCTGCATCAGGATGAGAAGATTATTTTAAGAAGATGATGATTTTAAGAAGAGGCCACTCTTTGGCCAAGATAGAAATTACCCTGCATCAGGATAAAACCATTTGACCGGCGTGTCACGACTTCTTGTTCGTAACATCCACCCTTGAACCGGTGTGTCACGACTCCAAGTTCCCCACGCCTAGTTTTCATCCCTGAAGAAGTAGCCAGCAAGACGTCTTCAGGACACGTCTCTAAGGACTGCGCCCCAGAAATTTTGTTAAGTACAGTTTTTTTTTTTTTAAGAAATTTATAAACACTTGAAAAGTCAGTATTATTAACAGTTAATAATGAGTATCAAGTCAGAATTTACAAGAAACACAGTGAACATTTCAGACACCAGTGATACATTTTTTTAGTGAAACAGTAATTTTCACAGAAGTTAATTGTAACAGAGAGTTAATTGTAACAGAGAGTTAATTTCAAAGAGAGTTAATTTCAAAGAGAGTTAATTTCAAAGAGAGTTAATTTCAAAGAGTTAATTTCAAAGAGAGTTAATTTCAGAGAGAGTTAATTTCAGAGAGTTAATTTCAGAGAGAGTTAATTTCAGAGAGAGTTAATTTCAGAGAGAGTTAATTTCAGAGAGTTAATTTCAGAGAGTTATTTTCACTGTTATATTCAGTATAGAATAATTTTATTTTATGTATCAAACATAATAGTATCGTACCTTCGTGTACATTAGAGTGAAATGTCGTTTACATTTTATATTTTTGTTTGCAAATTTTTTTCAATTACTGAATTGAATTGACTTGAAAATTAAGAGAGAGAGGTTTATAGAGAGTTTATAGATTTAGAGAGATATTTGAAGTCAGTTTTAGTTGCAAAGAAGTTGCAAGTCAGTTTTGAAGTCAGTTTTAGTTGCAAAGAAGTTGCAAGTCAGTTTTGAAGTCAGTTTTAGTTGCAAAGAAGTTGCAAGTCAGTTTGAAGTCAGTTTTAGTTGCAAATAAGTTGCAAGTCAGTTTTAGTTGCAAAGAAGTTGCAAGTCAGTTTTGAAGTCAGTTTTCGTTGCAAATAAGTTGCAAGTCAGTTTGAAACAGTAATTTTCACAGAAGTTAATTGTAACAGAGAGTTAATTGTAACAGAGAGTTAATTTCAAAGAGAGTTAATTTCAAAGAGAGTTAATTTCAAAGAGAGTTAATTTCAAAGAGTTAATTTCAAAGAGAGTTAATTTCAGAGAGAGAATTTCAGAGAGTTAATTTCAGAGAGAGTTAATTTCAGAGAGAGTTAATTTCAGAGAGAGTTAATTTCAGAGAGTTAATTTCAGAGAGTTATTTTCACTGTTATATTCAGTATAGAATAATTTTATTTTATATATCAAACATAATAGTATCGTACCTTCGTGTACATTAGAGTGAAATGTCGTTTACATTTTATATTTTTGTTTGTAAATTTTTTTCAATTACTGAATTGAATTGACTTGCAAATTAAGAGAGAGAGTGTTTATAGAGAGTTTATAGATTTAGAGAGATATTTGAAGTCAGTTTTAGTTGCAAAGAAGTTGCAAGTCAGTTTTGAAGTCAGTTTTAGTTGCAAAGAAGTTGCAAGTCAGTTTTGAAGTCAGTTTTAGTTGCAAAGAAGTTGCAAGTCAGTTTTGAAGTCAGTTTTAGTTGCAAATAAGTTGCAAGTCAGTTTTAGTTGCAAAGAAGTTGCAAGTCAGTTTTGAAGTCAGTTTTCGTTGCAAATAAGTTGCAAGTCAGTTTGAAGTCAGTTTTCGTTGCAAATAAGTTGCAAGTCAGTTTTGAAGTCAGTTTTCGTTGCAAATAAGTTGCAAGTCAGTTTTGAAGTCAGTTTTCTTTGCAAATAAGTTGCAAGTCAGTTTTGAAGTCAGTTTTCGTTGCAAATAAGTTGCAATTCAGTTTTGAAGTCAGTTTTCGTTGCAAATAAGTTGCAAGTTAGTTTTGAAGTCAGTTTTCGTTGCAAATAAGTTGCAAGTTAGTTTTGAAGTCAGTTTTCGTTGCAAATAAGTTGCAAATCAGTTTTCAGAAGGTTGCGCCAAGATGGACAACCGCCCCAGAGATTTATAGAAATACTTGGCAAGAGGTCAAGTCAGAAGGTTGCGCCAAGATGGACAACCGCCCCAGAGATTTATAGAAATACTTGACAAGAGGTCAGGTCAGAAGGTTGCGCCAAAAGGGACAACCGCCCCAGAGATTTATAGAAATACTTGGCAAGAGGTCAAGTCAGAAGGTTGCGCCAAGATGGACAACCGTCCCCAGAGATTTATAGAAATACTTTACAAGAGTTCAAGTCAGAAGGTTGCGCCAAGAGGGACAACCGCCCAGAGATTACAGAAGTCAGTTTTGAAGAAGCCAGTTTTGAAGAAGCCAGTTTTGAAGAAGCCAGTTTTGAAGAAGCCAGTTTTGAAGAAGCCAGTTTTGAAGCAGTTAGTTTTGAAGCAGTTAGTTTTGAAGCAGTTAGTTTTGAAGCAGTTAGTTTTGAAGCAGTTAGTTTTTAAGAAGTCAGTTCTTAAGTCCCGAGTCATTTCAATGCAGTCAATTGAATTCAACTTTTTCTTTGTAAGTTAAGAGAATTTAATTTAAGAAAATGTAATTTAAGAATTTAATTCAACCTTTTTTTTGTTGTAAAGAGAATTTAATTGAACCTGAATTGACCGGGTTGCGTCTTTAGTTAACCTTTCTTTGTTTTGTTGTAAGAAGGAAATGGACCGATTTGTCTTTTCTTCTTCATGCCATTGTTGCGTATAAAAATATATAGGTAAAATGACATATTTTATTGTTGGCAACCAAAACCCTTTTTAAAAATGTTGGTAACGAGTTTTATAATTATTGCGATTATATGATGACAGAAATAGTGTAATAATTAATCGATCATGTACCTAATTTATCTTGCTCTGTGTGGTCGGGAAATTTACCCGTAGGACCGCACATACCCTAAATTCAGTTGTGTTTATTTTTTTTTTGTCATTTAATTTTAATAAAACTTCTACACAATAAAACATGTATTTATCATATGCAAACAATTTTTCAGACTAAAATATCAAATAATTCAGTCTATCAACATTTAACGAAAGAGTATAATTTTTCTACTTAACATGCAAAAATTATTAAACCTTTTTAATATTTTTTTTAGTATATAAAAATAATTTTTAATGTAAAATTTACCTGAAATTATTAAAAGAAAAGATTGTTCGAAATGCTTTCCTTCCATTTCAAAACTTTTTATTCTTGGCCGAAACTCATCTAAGGTTCGATTTAGTTTTATTTTTAAGAATATTATAAAATTATGTTTAGCTCATTAAAATGCATAAATTGGTTTCTATTGTTAATTTGTATTCTTAATTTTCTTAATTCAATTATCGTACCGATACTTCTGGTTAATGTTAATGGTTATATAGTTCATATATAGATAGGAATGTTACTAGTCGAATTTAATTCCATCTTCAAAATTCAATTTTTAAACCGTGAGATTTACTTTCATCAATTGTAAGTCCTCTAAGTACATTTCTTTTTATTACCTTAATACGTGTAACTGATTTAATTAAATACTTAAATACTACCTTGAACTTAAAGGATTTTATGATAATGATAATAATAACAACAACAATAATTGACTCAAAAGATTTTATAACCCTAAACCCATCTTAAATTATTATACATTATTTTTAAACTTTGTTAATTCAAAAACCTTCCAAATCTCTACACATACACACGCATGTATGCACACATATATACTATATATACAAACCTTATTCTAAAATCATTCGATATCACAAACTATTTCATAGCGTGTAGGTGCTAACTTGCTATTTATATAGTCCTAAGCCTTTTGCTTACTATATATAAATTTTGCTCAGGCATTTATTCAGTTAATTTAAGAATCCTCTCCGCTAATCTATCCCTCAAATTTATAAGATACACACTTTGTATCTAATACACACACATACACACTAGACCACAGGTCTATACATCATCGATTACGTAATTCGATTTTTACCTACAATAGACAATAAAATTAGTTATAGACTGCACGATCAGGGTAACTTTGGAAAATAATTTATATTTTTCCCTTTTACCTACTATTCAGTATGTATGTAATTTCCCCACAGAATTTTTTTTTAAATTAACAATACCATTCTTTGCCTAACTTAATTGTTTGTCCAAATTAATGTATTAATCCTTTTATTCTGTTTGCATAAATTAAAGTATTAATCTTTGAATTTTTTATATTATATAATAACTCACTTGTTCTGTATAAAAATTTGTAATGTAAAGAAAAAAATTCGTCATCTAACTTGAAGTAGTTACGATGTTATTTTCTCATTTGTATTGTATTAATGGTACCCTATTAGATTATTGTATAAATATCATTTTTAAAAGGGGAGAGCAATGTAAAAATGGACAATGAATAATCAATATTCATTTTTACATAAGAACCAAAATCGCTTAACGCGAGTTTGGATAATAATTTTACTTGTGGCTTCCTATTTTTGTTCGTGTCAAAACCCTACGATCTACCATACCTATGGTTTAGTCGTATCCATTTTTATTTTGTTATAGAAGTTATTAATTAATTATGATTGTCTTGCATCTCACCCTCGACCCTATATTATACATACACATTGCATATAAGAGGATTGGAACCCGTAGTTGTGCTTCTTAGTCCTTGATATCAATTCTGTCTTTAATTCGTTTCTTTTAGGTCCTCCCAAATAATGACTTACAGTTATACTGCACGTATGACATAATGTGAATAACTATGACGTCATAAATAACTTAATTCTCTTCACGTTTTCCATACCTTGAACACTGAATCACGTGTTTAGTATTTGGACATCTTCCGTTTTGAATGTATGGTAAATTCCTTAGTAATAATAATAATAATAATAATAATAATAAAAAGAAAAAGAAACTTCATTCTCTATACATCATTAGTTATGTTGTTTCCTACCTATTGTCTACTGATACCTATCAACCTATCAGTCCATATTTTACGCGTCTCTATATTACGCACACAACCTATTGGATTATGTACATGTAAAATACGTCCACATATATTTTTTTTTTTTTTTTTAAAGTGCGTTCAACCCTCACAAGGCATTCATTAGGCTTACAGTAGTTAAATGCTCAAATTCGCGAATCAGCAGAACCGAACGTTTCTAAGATAAACATCCCCTTTCGCTCTGATCCAAATTTATAACATGTTAAACATATTATAACATATTATGTATATAAATCTATATCATGTGTGCCATGTACTTTGTATTATATTTCTAACATCTTAATTGTCTATTAATATGAAACACTGTAAAAACAAAACAAAGCTATAGTAACTGTTTAATTGTAATTAACTAATACTTTAATTAATAATAACTTGTAATGTACTTCAATGAAACTATAATTGAATGTAATGACTTTATATATAATGTAAGAATGTACTTTAATAGAACTGTAAGGGACAATCATAAGAGAATGGGAAGTAATCCATAATCGAAATCATAATTGTAATAAACCCAAACAAAAATGTACTCAGTCGTGAAATAATATTGCCTTCAGAAATGAAGACGTGGCAAAAAAAAATAAGATTAGTTTTTATTTTTATTTATTTTTTTTAATTTTTATTTGGAAACTTTCAAACACCTGATCGTTTAAAAGGGGGGGAAACTTAACCTCCAACTGCCATCCCCCAACATTCAGGCATATTTATACATGTATTTGTAAAATGAAGGACACTTCATTACGAGACTCTGCTTTGGTCACTGCTAAGAGACTCCCCTTGTTAGCAGCCTCGCTGCGGGGAGGGGGCAGAGGCCCCTTGCCTCCTTAATATTTTTAGATTCCGGCCTGACCATATGGTCGAAAGAGGTCGAACCTCTCCCCTGTAAAATTCAGACCACTACCTGTAAATTTTTAAGAAGAAAATTACAGTAAGAGAAACTTTTTATTTTCCCCCTCGAGTTGGGCTATCTTCAGAGGAATTTAGTCAAGAAAGTAGAAGTATCAGAGTATTATTGAAAGAAAAGAATTAACAGAGTGTCGACCCCATAAAGCGAGAGAAAAGAATTAGAAAGTTATAGAAGAAAAGTATATAGAAGAAATATCCGTTGCTTGCCTCCGTAACTAGAACCCCCGTCGATCCGAACCGACTCAGGGCCATAGACGGAGGGGTTAACAATTGGCGACCCTTAACCAGGATTAGAAGAATATTTTAAGAAGATTATTTTAAGAAGAGGATTCTAACAGCTGGCGACCCTGCATAAGGATAAAAAGAAGATTTTAAGAAGATTACTTTAAGAAGAGGCCACTCTTTGGCCAAGATAGAAATTACCATGCATCAGGATAAAAAGAAGATTTTAAGAAGATTATTTTAAGAAGAGGCCACTCTTAGGCCAAGATAGAAATTACCCTGCATCAGGATGAGAAGATTATTTTAAGAAGATGATGATTTTAAGAAGAGGCCACTCTTTGGCCAAGATAGAAATTACCCTGCATCAGGATAAAACCATTTGACCGGCGTGTCACGACTTCTTGTTCGTAACATCCACCCTTGAACCGGTGTGTCACGACTCCAAGTTCCCCACGCCTAGTTTTCATCCCTGAAGAAGTAGCCAGCAAGACGCCTTCAGGACACGTCTCTAAGGACTGCGCCCCAGAAATTTTGTTAAGTACAGTTTTTTTTTTTTTAAGAAATTTATAAACACTTGAAAAGTCAGTATTATTAACAGTTAATAATGAGTATCAAGTCAGAATTTACAAGAAACACAGTGAATATTTCAGACACCATTGATACATTTTTTTAGTGAAACTAATTTTCACAGAAGTTAATTGTAACAGAGAGTTAATTGTAACAGAGAGTTAATTTCAAAGAGAGTTAATTTCAAAGAGAGTTAATTTCAAAGAGAGTTAATTTCAAAGAGTTAATTTCAAAGAGAGTTAATTTCAGAGAGAGTTAATTTCAGAGAGTTAATTTCAGAGAGAGTTAATTTCAGAGAGAGTTAATTTCAGAGAGATTTAATTTCAGAGAGAGTTAATTTCAGAGAGAGTTAATTTCAGAGAGAGTTAATTTCAGAGAGAGTTAATTTCAGAGAGAGTTAATTTCAGAGAGAGTTAATTTCAGAGGGAGTTAATTTCAGAGAGAGTTAATTTCAGAGAGAGTTAATTTCAGAGAGAGTTAATTTCAGAGAGTTAATTTCAGAGTTATTTTCACTGTTATATTCAGTATAGAATAATTTTATTTTATGTATCAAACATAATAGTATCGTACCTTCGTGTACATTAGAGTGAAATGTCGTTTACATTTTATATTTTGTTTGCAAATTTTTTCAATTACTGAATTGAATTGACTTGCAAATTAAGAGGAGAGTGTTT
Source organism: Bathynomus jamesi (assembly GCA_023014485.1). NCBI lineage: Eukaryota > Metazoa > Arthropoda > Malacostraca > Isopoda > Cirolanidae > Bathynomus > Bathynomus jamesi. Next base: position 286,402 of record JAJOZX010005462.1, on the reverse strand, counting down.
ATAGAGAGTTTATAGATTTAGAGAGATATTTGAAGTCAGTTTTAGTTGCAATGAAGTTGCAAGTCAGTTTTGAAGTCAGTTTTAGTTGCAAAGAAGTTGCAAGTCAGTTTTGAAGTCAGTTTTAGTTGCAAAGAAGTTGCAAGTCAGTTTTGAAATCAGTTTTAGTTGTAAATAAGTTGCAAGTCAGTTTTAGTTGCAAAGAAGTTGCAAGTCAATTTTGAAGTCAGTTTTCGTTGCAAATAAGTTGCAAGTCAGTTTAAAGTCAGTTTTCGTTGCAAATAAGTTGCAAGTCAGTTTTGAAGTCAGTTTTCGTTGCAAATAAGTTGCAAGTCAGTTTTGAAGTCAGTTTCCGTTGCAAATAAGTTGCAAGTCAGTTTTGAAGTCAGTTTTCGTTGCAAATAAGTTGCAAGTCAGTTTTCGTTGCAAATAAGTTGCAAGTTAGTTTTGAAGTCAGTTTTCGTTGCAAATAAGTTGCAAGTCAGTTTTGAAGTCAGTTTTCGTTGCAAATAAGTTGCAAATCAGTTTTCAGAAGGTTGCGCCAAGATGGACAACCGCCCCAGAGATTTATACAAATACTTGACAAGAGGTCAAGTCAGAAGGTTGCGCCAAAAGGGACAACCGCCCCAGAGATTTATAGAAATACTTGGCAAGAGGTCAAGTCAGAAGGTTGCGCCAAGATGGACAACCGCCCCCAGAGATTTATAGAAATACTTGACAAGAGGTCAAGTCAGAAGGTTGCGCCAAGATGGACAACCGCCCCCAGAGACTTATAGAAATACTTGCAAGAGGTCAAGTCAGAAGGTTGCGCCAAGATGGACAACCGCCCCCAGAGACTTATAGAAATACTTGGCAAGAGGTCAAGTCAGAAGGTTGCGCCAAGATGGACAACCGCCCCCAGAGATTTATAGAAATACTTGACAAGAGGTCAAGTCAAAAGGTTGCGCCAAGAGGGACAACTGCCCCAGAGATTACAGAAGTCAGTTTTGAAGAAGCCAGTTTTGAAGAAGCCAGTTTTGAAGAAGCCAGTTTTGAAGAAGCCAGTTTTGAAGATGCCAGTTTTGAAGAAGCCACTTTTGAAGAAGCCACTTTTGAAGCAGTTAGTTTTGAAGCAGTTAGTTTTGAAGCAGTTAGTTTTGAAGCAGTTAGTTTTTAAGAAGTCAGTTCTTAAGTCCCGAGTCATTTCAATGCAGTCAATTGAATTCAACTTTTTCTTTGTAAGTTAAGAGAATTTAATTTAAGAAAATGTACTTTAAGAATTTAATTCAACCTTTTTTTTGTTGTAAAGAGAATTTAATTCAACCTGAATTGACCGGGTTTCGTCTTTAGTTAACCTTTCTTTGTTTTGTTTTAATAAGGAAATGGACCGATTTGTCTTTTCTTCTTCATGCCATTGTTGCGTATAAAAGTATATAGGTAAAATGACATATTTTATTGTTGGCAACCAAAACCGTTTTTAAAAATGTTGGTAACGAGTTTTATAATTATTGCGATTATATGATGACAGAAATAGTGTAATAATTAATCGATCATGTACCTAATTTATCTTGCTCTGTATGGTCGGGAAATTTACCCGTAGGACCGCACATACCCTAAATTTCAGTTGTGTTTATTCTTTTTTTGTCATTTAATTTTAATAAAACTTCTACACAATAAAACATATGTATTTATCATATGCAAACAAGTTTCAGACTAAAATATCAAATAATTCAGTCTATCAACATTTAACGAAAGAGTATAATTTTTCTACTTAACATGCAAAAATTATTAAACATTTTAATATTTTTTTTAGTATATAAAAATAATTTTTAATGTAAAATTTACCTGAAATTATTAAAAGAAAAGATTGTTCGAAATGCTTTCCTTCCATTTCAATAACTTTTTATTCTTGGCCGAAAACATCTAAGGTTCGATTTACTTTTATTTTTAAGAATATTAAAAATTATGTTTAGCTCATTAAAATGCATAAATGGTTTCTATTGTTAATTTGTATTCTTAATTTTCTTAATTCAATTATCGTACCGATACTTCTGGTTAATGTTAATGGTTATATAGTTCATATATAGCTAGGAATGTTACTAGTCGAATTTAATTCCATCTTCAAAATTCAATTTTAAACCGTGAGATTTACTCCATCAATTGTAAGTCCTCTAAGTACATTTCTTTTATTACCTTAATACGTGTAACTGATTTAATTAAATACTTAAATACTACTTGAACTTAAAGGATTTCATGATAATGATAATAATAACAACAACAATAATGGACTCAAAAGATTTATAACCCTAAACCCATCTTAAATTATTATAAATTATTTTTAAACTTTGTTAATTCAAAAACCTTCCAAATCTCTACACATACACACGCATGTATGCACACTATATATACTATATATACTCAAACCTTATTCTAAAATCATTCGATATCACAAACTATTTCATAGCGTGTAGGTGCTAACTCTGCTATTTATATAGTCCTAAGCATTTTTGCTTACTATATATAAATTTTTGCTCAGGCATTTATTCAGTTAATTTAAGAATCCTCTCCGCTAATCTATCCCTCAAATTTATAAGATACACACTTTGTATCTAATACACACACATACACACTAGACCACAGGTCTATACATCATCCATTACGTAATTCGATTTTTACCTACAATAGTCAATAAAATTAGTTATAGACTGCACGATCAGGGTAACTTTGGAAAATAATTTATATTTTTCCCTTTTACCTACTATTCAGTATGTATGTAATTTTCCCCACAGAATTTTTTTTTTAAATTAACAATACCATTCTTGCCTAACTTAATTGTTTGTCCAAATTAATGTATTAATCCTTTTATTCTGTTTGCATAAATTAAAGTATTAATCTTTGAATTTTTTATATTATATAATAACTCACTTGTTCTGTATAAAAATTTGTAATGTAAAGAAAAAAATTCGTCATCTAACTTGAAGTAGTTAGGATGTTATTTTCTCATTTGTATTGTATTAATGGTACCCTATTAGATTATTGTATAAATATCATTTTAAAAGGGGAGAGCAATGTAAAAATGGACAATGAATAATCAATATTCATTTTTACATAAGAACCAAAATCGCTTAACGCGAGTTTGGATAATAATTTTACTTGTGGCTTCCTATTTTGTTCGTGTCAAAACCCTACGATCTACCATACCTATGGTTTAGTCGTATCCATTTTATTTTGTTATAGAAGTTATTAATTAATTATGATTGTCTTGCATCTCACCCTCGACCCTAGATTATACATACACATTGCATATAAGAGGATTGGAACCCGTAGTTGTGCTTCTTAGTCCTTGATACCCATTCTCTCTTTAATTCGTTTCTTTTAGGTCCTCCCAAATAATGACTTAAAGTTATATTGCAAGTATGACATAATGTGAATAACTATGACGTCATAAAGTAACTTAATTCTCTTCACGTTTTCCATACCTTGAACACTGAATCACGTATTTAGTATTTGGACATCTTCCGTATTGAATGTATGGTAAATTCCTTAATAATAATAATAATAATAATAATAATAATAATAATAATAATAATAATAAAGAAAAAGAAACTTCATTCTCTATACATCATTAGTTATGTTGTTTCCTACCTATTGTCTACTGATACCTATCAACCTATCAGTCCATATTTTACGCGTCTCTATATTACGCACACAACCTATTGGATTATGTACATGTAAAATACGTCCACATATATTTTTTTATTTTTTTTTTTAAAGTGCGTTCAACCCTCACAAGGCATTCATTAGGCTTACAGTAGTTAAATGCTCAAATTCGCGAATCAGCAGAACCGAACGTTTCTAAGATAAACATCCCCTTTCGCTCTGATCCAAATTTATAACATGTTAAACATATTATAACATATTATGTATATAAATCTATATCATGTGTGCCATGTACTTTGTATTATATTTCTAACATCTTAATTGTCTATTAATATGAAACACTGTAAAAAAAAAAAAAAACTATAGTAACTGTTTAATTGTAATTAACTAATACTTTAATTAATAATAACTTGTAATGTACTTCAATGAAACTACAATTGAATGTAATGACTTTATATATAATGTAAGAATGTACTTTAATAGAACTGTAAGGGACAATCATAAGCGAATGGGAAGTAATCCATAATCGAAATCATAATTGTAATAAACCCAAACAAAAATGTACTCAGTCGTGAAATAATATTGCCTTCAGAAATGAAGACGTGGCAAAAAAAAATAAGATTAGTTTTTATTTTTATTTATTTTTAAAATTTTTATTTGGAAACTTTCAAACACCTGATCGTGTTTAAAAGGGGGGTAAACTTAACCTCCAACTGCCATCCCCCAACATTCAGGCATATTTTATACATGTATTTGTAAAATGAAGGACACTTCATTACGAGACTCTGCTTTGGTCACTGCTAAGAGACTCCCCTTGTTAGCAGCCTCGCTGCGGGGAGGGGGCAGAGGCCCCTTGCTTCCTTAATATTTTTAGATTCCGACCTGACCATATGGTCGAAAGAGGTCGAACCTCTACCCCTGTAAAATTCAGACCACTACCTGTAAATTTTTAAGAAGAAAATTACAGTAAGAGAAACTTTTTATTTTCCCCCTCGAGTTGGGCTATCTTCAGAGGAATTTAGTCAAGAAAGTAGAAGTATCAGAGTATTATTGAAAGAAAAGAATTAACAGAGTGTCGACCCCATAAAGCGAGAGAAAAGAATTAGAAAGTTATAGAAGAAAAGTATATAGAAGAAATATCCGTTGCTTGCCTCCGTAACTAGAACCCCCGCCGATCCGAACCGACTCAGGGCCATAGACGGAGGGGTTAACAATTGACGACCCTTAACCATGATTAGAAGAATATTTTAAGAAGATTATTTTAAGAAGAGGCCACTCTTTGGCCAAGATAGAAATTACCCTGCATCAGGATAAAAAGAAGATTTTAAGAAGATTATTTTAAGAAGAGGCCACTCTTAGGCCAAGATAGAAATTACCCTGCATCAGGATAAAACCATTTGACCGTCGTGTCACGACTTCTTGTTCGTAACATCCACCCTTGAACCGGTGTGTCACGACTCCAAGTTCCCCACGCCTAGTTTTCATCCCTGAAGAAGTAGCCAGCAAGACGTCTTCAGGACACGTCTCTAAGGACTGCGCCCCAGAAATTTTGTTAAGTACAGTTTGTTTTTTTTAAAGAAATTTATAACCACTTGAAAAGTCAGTATTATTAACAGTTAATAATGAGTATCAAGTCAGAATTTACAAGAAACACAGTGAACATTACAGACACCAGTGATACATTTTTTTAGTGAAACAGTAATTTTCACAGAAGTTAATTGTAACAGAGAGTTAATTGTAACAGAGAGTTAATTTCAAAGAGAGTTAATTTCAAAGAGAGTTAATTTCAAAGAGAGTTAATTTCAAAGAGTTAATTTCAAAGAGAGTTAATTTCAGAGAGAGTTAATTTCAGAGAGAGTTAATTTCAGAGAGAGTTAATTTCAGAGAGAGTTAATTTCAGAGAGAGTTAATTTCAGAGAGATTTAATTTCAGAGAGTTAATTTCAGAGTTATTTTCACTGTTATATTCAGTATAGAATAATTTTATTTTATGTATCAAACATAATAGTATCGTACCTTCGTGTACATTAGAGTGAAATGTCGTTTACATTTTATATTTTTGTTTGCAAATTTTTTTCAATTACTGAATTGAATTGACTTGCAAATTAAGAGAGAGAGTGTTTATAGAGAGTTTATAGATTTAGAGAGATATTTGAAGTCAGTTTTAGTTGCAAAGAAGTTGCAAGTCAGTTTTGAAGTCAGTTTTAGTTGCAAAGAAGTTGCAAGTCAGTTTTGAAGTCAGTTTTAGTTGCAAAGAAGTTGCAAGTCAGTTTTGAAGTCAGTTTTAGTTGCAAATAAGTTGCAAGTCAGTTTTAGTTGCAAAGAAGTTGCAAGTCAGTTTTGAAGTCAGTTTTCGTTGCAAATAAGTTGCAAGTCAGTTTGAAGTCAGTTTTCGTTGCAAATAAGTTGCAAGTCAGTTTTGAAGTCAGTTTTCGTTGCAAATAAGTTGCAAGTCAGTTTTGAAGTCAGTTTCCGTTGCAAAAAGTTGCAAGTCAGTTTTGAAGTCAGTTTTCGTTGCAAATAAGTTGCAAGTCAGTTTTCGTTGCAAATAAGTTGCAAGTCAGTTTTGAAGTCAGTTTTCGATGCAAAGAAGTTGCAAGTCAGTTTTGAAGTCAGTTTTCGTTGCAAATAAGTTGCAAGTCAGTTTTGAAGTCAGTTTTCGTTGCAAATAAGTTGCAAGTCAGTTTTGAAGTCAGTTTTCGTTGCAAATAAGTTGCAAGTTAGTTTTGAAGTCAGTTTTCGTTGCAAATAAGTTGCACGTCAGTTTTGAAGTCAGTTTTCGTTGCAAATAAGTTGCAAATCAGTTTTCAGAAGGTTGCGCCAAGATGGACAACCGCCCCAGAGATTTATAGAAATACTTGACAAGAGGTCAAGTCAGAAGGTTGCGCCAAGATGGACAACCGCCCCCAGAGACTTATAGAAATACTTGGCAAGAGGTCAAGTCAGAAGGTTGCGCCAAGATGGACAACCGTCCCCAGAGATTTATAGAAATACTTGACAAGAGTCAAGTCAGAAGGTTGCGCCAAGAGGGACAACCGCCCCAGAGATTACAGAAGTCAGTTTTGAAGAAGCCAGTTTTGAAGAAGCCAGTTTGAAGAAGCCAGTTTTGAAGAAGCCAGTTTTGAAGAAGCCAGTTTGAAGAAGCCAGTTTTGAAGAAGCCAGTTTTGAAGAAGCCAGTTTTGAAGCAGTTAGTTTTGAAGCAGTTAGTTTTGAAGCAGTTAGTTTTGAAGCAGTTAGTTTTGAAGCAGTTAGTTTTTAAGAAGTCAGTTCTTAAGTCCCGAGTCATTTCAATGCAGTCAATTGAATTCAACTTTTTCTTTGTAAGTTAAGAGAATTTAATTTAAGAAAATGTAATTTAAGAATTTAATTCAACCTTTTTTTTGTTGTAAAGAGAATTTAATTCAACCTGAATTGACCGGGTTGCGTCTTTAGTTAACCTTTCTTTGTTTTGTTGTAAGAAGGAAATGGACCGATTTGTCTTTTCTTCTTCATGCCATTGTTGCGTATAAAAATATATAGGTAAAATGACATATTTTATTGTTGGCAACCAAAACCCTTTTTAAAAATGTTGGTAACGAGTTTTATAATTATTGCGATTATATGATGACAGAAATAGTGTAATAATTAATCGATCATGTACCTAATTTATCTTGCTCTGTGTGGTCGGGAAATTTACCCGTAGGACCGCACATACCCTAAATTTCAGTTGTGTTTATTCTTTTTTTGTCATTTAATTTTAATAAAACTTCTACACAATAAAACATGTATTTATCATATGCAAACAATTTTTCAGACTAAAATATCAAATAATTCAGTCTATCAACATTTAACGAAAGAGTATAATTTTTCTACTTAACATGCAAAAATTATTAAACCTTTTTAATATTTTTTTTAGTATATAAAAATAATTTTTAATGTAAAATTTACCTGAAATTATTAAAAGAAAAGATTGTTCGAAATGCTTTCCTTCCATTTCAATAACTTTTTATTCTTGGCCGAAACTCATCTAAGGTTCGATTTACTTTTATTTTTAAGAATATTATAAAATTATGTTTAGCTCATTAAAATGCATAAATTGGTTTCTATTGTTAATTTGTATTCTTAATTTTCTTAATTCAATTATCGTACCGATACTTCTGGTTAATGTTAATGGTTATATAGTTCATATATAGCTAGGAATGTTACTAGTCGAATTTAATTCCATCTTCAAAATTCAATTTTTAAACCGTGAGATTTACTTTCATCAATTGTAAGTCCTCTAAGTACATTTCTTTTTATTACCTTAATACGTGTAACTGATTTAATTAAATACTTAAATACTACCTTGAACTTAAAGGATTTTATGATAATGATAATAATAACAACAACAATAATTGACTCAAAAGATTTTATAACCCTAAACCCATCTTAAATTATTATACATTATTTTTAAACTTTGTTAATTCAAAAACCTTCCAAATCTCTACACATACACACGCATGTATGCACACTATATATACTATATATACAAACCTTATTCTAAAATCATTCGATATCACAAACTATTTCATAGCGTGTAGGTGCTAACTCTGCTATTTATATAGTCCTAAGCCTTTTTGCTTACATATATAAATTTTTGCTCAGGCATTTATTCAGTTAATTTAAGAATCCTCTCCGCTAATCTATCCCTCAAATTTATAAGATACACACTTTGTATCTAATACACACACATACACACTAGACCACAGGTCTATACATCATCCATTACGTAATTCGATTTTTACCTACAATAAATAAAATTAGTTATAGACTGCACGATCAGGGTAACTTTGGAAAATAATTTATATTTTTCCCTTTTACCTACTATTCAGTATGTATGTAATTTTCCCCACAGAATTTTTTTTTTAAATTAACAATACCATTCTTTGCCTAACTTAATTGTTTGTCCAAATTAATGTATTAATCCTTTTATTCTGTTTGCATAAATTAAAGTATTAATCTTTGAATTTTTTATATTATATAATAACTCACTTGTTCTGTATAAAAATTTGTAATGTAAAGAAAAAAATTCGTCATCTAACTTGAAGTAGTTAGGATGTTATTTTCTCATTTGTATTGTATTAATGGTACCCTATTAGATTATTGTATAAATATCATTTTTAAAAGGGGAGAGCAATGTAAAAATGGACAATGAATAATCAATATTCATTTTTACATAAGAACCAAAATCGCTTAACGCGAGTTTGGATAATAATTTTACTTGTGGCTTCCTATTTTTGTTCGTGTCAAAACCCTACGATCTACCATACCTATGGTTTAGTCGTATCCATTTTTATTTTGTTATAGAAGTTATTAATTAATTATGATTGTCTTGCATCTCACCCTCGACCCTAGATTATACATACACATTGCATATAAGAGGATTGGAACCCGTAGTTGTGCTTCTTAGTCCTTGATACCCATTCTGTCTTTAATTCGTTTCTTTTAGGTCCTCCCAAATAATGACTTACAGTTATACTGCACGTATGACATAATGTGAATAACTATGACGTCATAAAGTAACTTAATTCTCTTCACGTTTTCCATACCTTGAACACTGAATCACGTGTTTAGTATTTGGACATCTTCCGTATTGAATGTATGGTAAATTCCTTAATAATAATAATAATAATAATAAAATAATAATAATAATAAAAAGAAAAAGAAACTTCATTCTCTATACATCATTAGTTATGTTGTTTCCTACCTATTGTCTACTGATACCTATCAACCTATCAGTCCATATTTTACGCGTCTCTATATTACGCACACAACCTATTGGATTATGTACATGTAAAATACGTCCACATATATTTTTTTTTATTTTTTTTTTAAGTGCGTTCAACCCTCACAAGGCATTCATTAGGCTTGCAGTAGTTAAATGCTCAAATTCGCGAATCAGCAGAACCGAACGTTTCTAAGATAAACATCCCCTTTCGCTCTGATCCAAATTTATAACATGTTAAACATATTATAACATATTATGTATATAAATCTATATCATGTGTGCCATGTACTTTGTATTATATTTCTAACATCTTAATTGTCTATTAATATGAAACACTGTAAAAAAAAACAAAGCTATAGTAACTGTTTAATTGTAATTAACTAATACTTTAATTAATAATAACTTGTAATGTACTTCAATGAAACTATAATTGAATGTAATGACTTTATATATAATGTAAGAATGTACTTTAATAGAACTGTAAGGGACAATCATAAGCGAATGGGAAGTAATCCATAATCGAAATCATAATTGTAATAAACCCAAACAAAAATGTACTCAGTCGTGAAATAATATCGCCTTCAGAAATGAAGACGTGGCAAAAAAAAATAAGATTAGTTTTTTTTTATTTTTATTTTTTTTAATTTTTATTTGGAAACTTTCAAACACCTGATCGTGTTTAAAAGGGGGGGAAACTTAACCTCCAACTGCCATCCCCCAACATTCAGGCATATTTTATACATGTATTTGTAAAATGAAGGACACTTCATTACGAGACTCTGCTTTGGTCACTGCTAAGAGACTCCCCTTGTTAGCAGCCTCGCTGCGGGGAGGGGGCAGAGGCCCTTGCCTCCTTAATATTTTTAGATTCCGGCCTGACCATATGGTCGAAAGAGGTCGAACCTCTACCCCTGTAAAATTCAGACCACTACCTGTAAATTTTTAAGAAGAAAATTACAGTAAGAGAAACTTTTTATTTTCCCCCTCGAGTTGGGCTATCTTCAGAGGAATTTAGTCAAGAAAGTAGAAGTATCAGAGTATTATTGAAAGAAAAGAATTAACAGAGTGTCGACCCCATAAAGCGAGAGAAAAGAATTAGAAAGTTATAGAAGAAAAGTATATAGAAGAAATATCCGTTGCTTGCCTCCGTAACTAGAACCCCCGTCGATCCGAACCGACTCAGGGCCATAGACGGAGGGGTTAACAATTGGCGACCCTTAACCAGGATTAGAAGAATATTTTAAGAAGATTATTTTAAGAAGAGGATTCTAACAGCTGGCGACCCTGCATCAGGATAAAAAGAAGATTTTAAGAAGATTATTTTAAGAAGAGGCCACTCTTTGGCCAAGATAGAAATTACCCTGCATCAGGATAAAAAGAAGATTTTAAGAAGATTATTTTAAGAAGAGGCCACTCTTAGGCCAAGATAGAAATTACCCTGCATCAGGATGAGAAGATTATTTTAAGAAGATGATGATTTTAAGAAGAGGCCACTCTTTGGCCAAGATAGAAATTACCCTGCATCAGGATAAAACCATTTGACCGGCGTGTCACGACTTCTTGTTCGTAACATCCACCCTTGAACCGGTGTGTCACGACTCCAAGTTCCCCACGCCTAGTTTTCATCCCTGAAGAAGTAGCCAGCAAGACGTCTTCAGGACACGTCTCTAAGGACTGCGCCCCAGAAATTTTGTTAAGTACAGAGTTTTTTTTTTTTTAAGAAATTTATAAACACTTGAAAAGTCAGTATTATTAACAGTTAATAATGAGTATCAAGTCAGAATTTACAAGAAACACAGTGAACATTTCAGACACCAGTGATACATTTTTTTAGTGAAACAGTAATTTTCACAGAAGTTAATTGTAACAGAGAGTTAATTGTAACAGAGAGTTAATTTCAAAGAGAGTTAATTTCAAAGAGAGTTAATTTCAAAGAGAGTTAATTTCAAAGAGTTAATTTCAAAGAGAGTTAATTTCAGAGAGAGTTAATTTCAGAGAGTTAATTTCAGAGAGAGTTAATTTCAGAGAGAGTTAATTTCAGAGAGAGTTAATTTCAGAGAGTTAATTTCAGAGAGTTATTTTCACTGTTATATTCAGTATAGAATAATTTTATTTTATGTATCAAACATAATAGTATCGTACCTTCGTGTACATTAGAGTGAAATGTCGTTTACATTTTATATTTTTGTTTGCAAATTTTTTTCAATTACTGAATTGAATTGACTTGCAAATTAAGAGAGAGAGTGTTTATAGAGAGTTTATAGATTTAGAGAGATATTTGAAGTCAGTTTTAGTTGCAAAGAAGTTGCAAGTCAGTTTTGAAGTCAGTTTTAGTTGCAAAGAAGTTGCAAGTCAGTTTTGAAGTCAGTTTTAGTTGCAAAGAAGTTGCAAGTCAGTTTTGAAGTCAGTTTTAGTTGCAAATAAGTTGCAAGTCAGTTTTAGTTGCAAAGAAGTTGCAAGTCAGTTTTGAAGTCAGTTTTCGTTGCAAATAAGTTGCAAGTCAGTTTGAAGTCAGTTTTCGTTGCAAATAAGTTGCAAGTCAGTTTTGAAGTCAGTTTTCGTTGCAAATAAGTTGCAAGTCAGTTTTGAAGTCAGTTTCTTGCAAATAGTTGCAAGTCAGTTTTGAAGTCAGTTTTCGTTGCAAATAAGTTGCAAGTCAGTTTTCGTTGCAAATAAGTTGCAAGTCAGTTTTGAAGTCAGTTTTCGATGCAAAGAAGTTGCAAGTCAGTTTTGAAGTCAGTTTTCGTTGCAAATAAGTTGCAAGTCAGTTTTGAAGTCAGTTTTCGTTGCAAATAAGTTGCAAGTCAGTTTTGAAGTCAGTTTTCGTTGCAAATAATTTGCAAGTTAGTTTTGAAGTCAGTTTTCGTTGCAAATAAGTTGCAAGTCAGTTTTGAAGTCAGTTTTCGTTGCAAATAAGTTGCAAATCAGTTTTCAGAAGGTTGCGCCAAGATGGACAACCGCCCCAGAGATTTATAGAAATACTTGACAAGAGGTCAAGTCAGAAGGTTGCGCCAAGATGGACAACCGCCCCCAGAAACTTATAGAAATACTTGGAAAGAGGTCAAGTCAGAAGGTTGCGCCAAGATGGACAACCGTCCCCAGAGATTTATAGAAATACTTGACAAGAGGTCAAGTCAGAAGGTTGCGCCAAGAGGGACAACCGCCCCAGAGATTACAGAAGTCAGTTTTGAAGAAGCCAGTTTTGAAGAAGCCAGGTTTGAAGAAGCCAATTTTGAAGAAGCCAGTTTTGAAGAAGCCAGTTTTGAAGAAGCCAGTTTTGAAGAAGCCAGTTTTGAAGAAGCCAGTTTTGAAGCAGTTAGTTTTGAAGCAGTTAGTTTTGAAGCAGTTAGTTTTGAAGCAGTTAGTTTTGAAGCAGTTAGTTTTGAAGCAGTTAGTTTTGAAGCAGTTAGTTTTGAAGCAGTTAGTTTTTAAGAAGTCAGTTCTTAAGTCCCAAGTCATTTCAATGCAGTCAATTGAATTCAACTTTTTCTTTGTAAGTTAAGAGAATTTAATTTAAGAAAATGTAATTTAAGAATTTAATTCAACCTTTTTTTTGTTGTAAAGAGACTTTAATTCAAACTGAATTGACCGGGTTGCGTCTTTAGTTAACCTTTCTTTGTTTTGTTGTAAGAAGGAAATGGACCGATGTCTTTTCTTCTTCATGTCATTGTTGCGTATAAAAATATATAGGTAAAATGACATATTTTATTGTTGGCAACCAAAACCGTTTTTAAAAATGTTGGTAACGAGTTTTATAATTATTGCGATTATATGATGACAGAAATAGTGTAATAATTAATCGATCATGTACCTAATTTATCTTGCTCTGTATGGTCGGGAAATTTACCCGTAGGACCGCACATACCCTAAATTTCAGTTGTGTTTATTCTTTTTTTGTCATTTAATTTTAATAAAACTTCTACACAATAAAACATATGTATTTATCATATGCAAACAAGTTTTCAGACTAAAATATCAAATAATTCAGTCTATCAACATTTAACGAAAGAGTATAATTTTTCTACTTAACATGCAAAAATGATTAAACCTTTTTAATATTTTTTTTAGTATATAAAAATAATTTTTAATGTAAAATTTACCTGAAATTATTAAAAGAAAAGATTGTTCGAAATGCTTTCCTTCCATTTCAATAACTTTTTATTCTTGGCCGAAACTCATCTAAGGTTCGATTTACTTTTATTTTTAAGAATATTATAAAATTATGTTTAGCTCATTAAAATGCATAAATTGGTTTCTATTGTTAATTTGTATTCTTAATTTTCTTAATTCAATTATCGTACCGATACTTCTGGTTAATGTTAATGGTTATATAGTTCATATATAGCTAGGAATGTTACTAGTCGAATTTAATTCCATCTTCAAAATTCAATTTTTAAACCGTGAGATTTACTCCCATCAATTGTAAGTCCTCTAAGTACATTTCTTTTTATTACCTTAATACGTGTAACTGATTTAATTAAATACTTAAATACTACCTTGAACTTAAAGGATTTTATGATAATGATAATAATAACAACAACAATAATTGACTCAAAAGATTTTATAACCCTAAACCCATCTTAAATTATTATACATTATTTTTAAACTTTGTTAATTCAAAAACCTTCCAAATCTCTACACATACACACGCATGTATGCACACTATATATACTATATATACACAAACCTTATTCTAAAATCATTCGATATCACAAACTATTTCATAGCGTGTAGGTGCTAACTCTGCTATTTATATAGTCCTAAGCCTTTTTGCTTACTATATATAAATTTTTGCTCAGGCATTTATTCAGTTAATTTAAGAATCCTCTCCGCTAATCTATCCCTCAAATTTATAAGATACACACTTTGTATCTAATACACACACATACACACTAGACCACAGGTCTATACATCATCCATTACGTAATTCGATTTTTACCTACAATAGTCAATAAAATTAGTTATAGACTGCACGATCAGGGTAACTTTGGAAAATAATTTATATTTTTCCCTTTTACCTACTATTCAGTATGTATGTAATTTTCCCCACAGAATTTTTTTTTAAATTAACAATACCATTCTTTGCCTAACTTAATTGTTTGTCCAAATTAATGTATTAATCCTTTTATTCTGTTTGCATAAATTAAAGTATTAATCTTTGAATTTTTTATATTATATAATAACTCACTTGTTCTGTATAAAAATTTGTAATGTAAAGAAAAAAATTCGTCATCTAACTTGAAGTAGTTAGGATGTTATTTTCTCATTTGTATTGTATTAATGGTACCCTATTAGATTATTGTATAAATATCATTTTTAAAAGGGGAGAGCAATGTAAAAATGGACAATGAATAATCAATATTCATTTTTACATAAGAACCAAAATCGCTTAACGCGAGTTTGGATAATAATTTTACTTGTGGCTTCCTATTTTTGTTCGTGTCAAAACCCTACGATCTACCATACCTATGGTTTAGTCGTATCCATTTTTATTTTGTTATAGAAGTTATTAATTAATTATGATTGTCTTGCATCTCACCCTCGACCCTAGATTATACATACACATTGCATATAAGAGGATTGGAACCCGTAGTTGTGCTTCTTAGTCCTTGATACCCATTCTCTCTTTAATTCGTTTCTTTTAGGTCCTCCCAAATAATGACTTACAGTTATATTGCACGTATGACATAATGTGAATAACTATGACGTCATAAAGTAACTTAATTCTCTTCACGTTTTCCATACCTTGAACACTGAATCACGTATTTAGTATTTGGACATCTTCCGTATTGAATGTATGGTAAATTCCTTAATAATAATAATAATAATAATAATAATAATAATAATAATAATAAAAAGAAAAAGAAACTTCATTCTCTATACATCATTAGTTATGTTGTTTCCTACCTATTGTCTACTGATACCTATCAACCTATCAGTCCATATTTTACGCGTCTCTATATTACGCACACAACCTATTGGATTATGTACATGTAAAATACGTCCACATATATTTTTTTTTTTTTTTTTTTAAAGTGCGTTCAACCCTCACAAGGCATTCATTAGGCTTACAGTAGTTAAATGCTCAAATTCGCGAATCAGCAGAACCGAACGTTTCTAAGATAAACATCCCCTTTCGCTCTGATCCAAATTTATAACATGTTAAACATATTATAACATATTATGTATATAAATCTATATCATGTGTGCCATGTACTTTGTATTATATTTCTAACATCTTAATTGTCTATTAATATGAAACACTGTAAAAAAAAACAAAGCTATAGTAACTGTTTAATTGTAATTAACTAATACTTTAATTAATAATAACTTGTAATGTACTTCAATGAAACTATAATTGAATGTAATGACTTTATATATAATGTAAGAATGTACTTTAATAGAACTGTAAGGGACAATCATAAGCGAATGGGAAGTAATCCATAATCGAAATCATAATTGTAATAAACCCAAACAAAAATGTACTCAGTCGTGAAATAATATTGCCTTCAGAAATGAAGACGTGGCAAAAAAAAATAAGATTAGTTTTTATTTTTATTTATTTTTTTAAATTTTTATTTGGAAACTTTCAAACACCTGATCGTGTTTAAAAGGGGGGGGAAACTTAACCTCCAACTGCTATCCCCCAACATTCAGGCATATTTTATACATGTATTTGTAAAATGAAGGACACTTCATTACGAGACTCTGCTTTGGTCACTGCTAAGAGACTCCCCTTGTTAGCAGCCTCGCTGCGGGGAGGGGGCAGTGGCCCCTTGCCTCCTTAATATTTTTAGATTCCGGCCTGACCATATGGTCGAAAGAGGTCGAACCTCTACCCCTGTAAAATTCAGACCACTACCTGTAAATTTTTAAGTAGAAAATTACAGTAAGAGAAACTTTTTATTTTCCCCCTCGAGTTGGGCTATCTTCAGAGGAATTTAAAGATTTGGTTTATGCAACAGTTGTTCCGAGAATGCATTGCGAGAATGCATTACGGATGCAATTGCAAAGTTAACCCACAAATGTTGGAAAATGTGTGGCGTGAGTGTGAATACCGTTTAGACATTTTACGTGCCACTAGGGGTGCACATGTGGAAGCTTATTAAGTTCATTAACTATGTATCAAAACTTTGTATGTTTATCTACTTATGAGTAAAACAGTGTTTGAATAAGAGTGTTTATTTAAAAGTTATAGCATGCTTTAATCAGGGTAATCATTTATGGACACCCTGCATAATTAAGCTTCCGTTAATCAAAATTACTTGCTTAACATTGATTTTATAATTACTGAAATATAGCATTTATATGCCCTCCCTCCTTATTTTCAGTTATTTCACCTTAATTTCATTCAAATATTTAATCACTCGCGAGTTAGATCGTCACGTTATTAATTAAGTTTTCAATCTTACCCATCATATGTAATCTAACATTCTGGTATAGTTTATTGTATAAAATATACAACCGGCCAATCAATAGCTTTAAAAGTCTGTTGTACTGGCCGACACAGGCCTATACGTTAAATATGAAGGTTGCACTGGCCCAAATCAATTAAGTCAACCTACCAGGCACTGAATACGAGTCAAACACAAACACGTACGCACACACACACACACACACACACACACAAACACACAAACACACAAAGATAATTCCAAGCTGCTCAACTATCATGTATACAAATATATATTTATTTTAATCCGTAAATTTGCGCCTCGTTTATTTTTCGGATTAATAATGTTGCAGTTTATTCACCAAATCATAATAATATAGAGATCGTACATAAATCCGATTTCGTGATGGTGCTTTATTTATATTTTATTTTGCACTGATAAATCAGGCGTCTGCACAAACATAAGATGGGACCGAGTCCTAAAAGAAAGTTCCTAATGATATCTTATGCGTGGAATATTAACATTGCCGTATAATTTTAATAATCTGTAGTTCTCTTACTTGCTATATACAATACTATATAAAGAATTTAAGGAATACAAATTCGAACGTTTCGGGAGATAACACCATTCCAACACTCATTTCAAGAAACAGCAAAAACATTTCTAAATTAGGTATACGACTATTTAAATAAATTTAAACCATATAAAATTTAAGCACAATATAAAAAACATCTCTTTCTATTTTTCTCTACAATTTTTCTCTCTACAATTTTTACACAGGTTAGAGAATTCGACTCGTAGCAGGACCATCGAGTTTAAAAATATTATATTAATTTATGTTTCTATTTCAAATCCGATGAATCTGTTAACCCCTCCCTCTATGGTCTTTGTCGTTTCGAAGTTGACGGGGGTTCTGTTTAGGTAGCAGCAACAGATTTGTTACTCAGGAGTAGCTGGTACCGTATAGGCAATCGCAGTAGTCTCTCTTATATTACTTTCCGATTTCTTCTTATAGTTGATCGGAGGATTCTGTGAAGTTGATTAAATTCTCTGAAGGCTCCCCGATTCTTCTTGTAACGTATCGGGAAATTATGGTTTCTTTATTTAAGACGAAGTTTTCTGAAGAGAGCAAGGCTCGAAGAAGACAAAGAGTTTTTTCTTACTGTAGTTTTACTGCTAAAATTTTACAAGTACATAATGCTCAGCCTCTAAGTTAGATCAGTCAATCAGAATAACAATTTGAAAAATGACGGGTTTATATACCCAAATTTTGTGGATCATTATTGTTTAGTGTTGACTTGTTTGGTTTTTATTCTCAATAGGCTGCATTATTTTTGTACAATATTTGAAGATAAGGTAAATATTTTAGCTGTGGCAACCTCTAAACAGATAAGCAAGATGGTTCACGATGAAGTCATATTTTTATCTTCAACCGCATATTTACAAATCTGATGTTATCATGATCTGCGAGTTAACTAAAACTGGAAATTGAAATATGCATTTTATTATAAGTTACACTTAAACTTGCATATGAGCAAAAATTAAAGGCTTGAGGAAGACATGACTTCATTTTTTATAACGAAGAGAGAATGTATAGAGAAAATGAACATTGCAGAATTTAATCAGGTTTCATTATTAAGCTAAATCTAAAAAAGTGATTAAGTAATTTAAAAGAAACAATTCACCAATTATTTGGCAAAAATAGAAAGCAAATCAAAATTTATCCAAACTCGCGTTATCCGATTTTGGTCTCTATGTAAAAATGAATATATGAATATAAAGATTATATAAATATAAAGATTATATAAAGATAAGGATTATATAAATAAAAGGACTTTGTAAGCATAAGGATTAGATAAATATAAGGATTTATACAAATATACGAATTATATAAGAATTACATGAATGAATATAAGAATATAGGCATTATTCATTGTTCATTTTTACAAATCTATTAATCTTATTAGCATCATCATTATCATATATATATATATATATATATGTTTTCCTGCCCAATGTGACGGTTACACGTGTTTCGTTTAAAGTCCGAATAAAAGTGATATAATAAAAATCCTGCAGTAAATCCTTTTTAAGTGGTGCCATTTTTGTGTGAATATTCAGTGAGTATGCCTATTTAAGTGGTGAAATAGCGGCGTATGTTGAAATAAAGCATATAAAATTAAAGCAACTTAATCTATACAACGTTTTTTCCGAGTGTTTTCTCTCTGAGTAAAATCTAACTGCCATTCGAAAGGCAGTATCCCTCAGTTATCCCATGCGGTACACTCCAGGGCAAGAATCAGTGAGAATCTACAGCGTGCAACATCTCCCATTCCCCACCCCATTGGAATAACGGAAAAACTTTCCTCTCCCTCATTTCTAAAGTCAAATCAAATACCTCACCCAAAAAATTACCATTTTGAGTTAATATTTCGTGCACGCCATTTACATACCATTAGAAACATGGCAATCGAAAATCAATACGTAAAACCTTGTGGATACTGTAAAAATGAAACAGATGAATCAAAGGCATTTCGCTGCGATCTTTGCCAAACCTTAGCCGAATTTCAATGCCTGAGATGGAGCGACGAAGAAATCTCTCTTTCAACAGGCGCTAAACAATTGAACAGAATCAAGTTCTTCTGCAAAAGCTGCATAATCGAAATAAACTCGTTTACGGTTTTTAAAGTAGAAC
Source organism: Bathynomus jamesi (assembly GCA_023014485.1). Classification (NCBI taxonomy): domain Eukaryota; kingdom Metazoa; phylum Arthropoda; class Malacostraca; order Isopoda; family Cirolanidae; genus Bathynomus; species Bathynomus jamesi. Next base: position 266,931 of record JAJOZX010005462.1, on the reverse strand, counting down.
GAAACTATGAGGAAAAGGCTAAAGAGGAGTTTATGAATAGCGAACAGAGAGAAAAAAATAGAAGGAACGAAGATAATACGAGAGGAAACTGCGAAAAACGAACAGGGGAAAAAAACAGAAAAAGCAGAAAAAATATAAATAAAAGAAGCACCAACAGAGAAAACAGAGGCACAAAACCAAATCCATGGATTTCAAACAAAGTGCATTAGCAGCAATAGGAAAAAACAAGTAGACAATAAAGATATTATACTGAAACCACCAAAAACAAAGGCCCCAAGTAAAAATGGGAAGAAACTATATGTAAACACTATGTGAAAGGAATTTATAGATATAAGGGAGGAAAGTGTATTTACGAACACCCTCCTGTGTACAACTACTTTTACGATAATGGTCAGTACAAATTTGGTGGAAAATGCAAATTCTACCATCCGGTAATTTGCAAGTCCTACACAATACGGCTGCTAAGTCTTATACAGCACATGCAGACAGAGCTGGGAACCATCTAGCCGGACCGCTACATGGCAAGAAGCTACCAGAACAGGTAGGCGGGAAACGATCTATCTCGGAGGACCACAAGACCACAAAACACGCGACACCAAAGGACAACGAACTTAAAATGCACAAGGAACAATGCAAAACAAAGAACATAAACATTCTCCTGGCAAATATTCAAGGAATAAAACCGAACAATTCTCTAAACAAAGTTTCGTATCTAAAAGGTTTTATGGACAAAACAAGGGCGGATATCGCATGCCTCACAGAAACACATCTTAAAGATTGCGAAGGAAACTGCGATAACTGCGAACACTCTATCGATAAAAAAGAATTGCATATCAATGGATTCAGCTTACTAAGAGCGGAAAATGGAGTGAAAATATAGAAAATAAACGTGGTACTGATAGACATCTATAGACCTCCAAACTCTCCAAATAAATTTTTTTTAGATGGAATTGATGATATCAGAAGCCTAATAAAGTCCCTAAACTCTCCATCCCCTAATATAATACTCTGCGGTGATTTTAACTTCCCATTTATAAAATTCAAAAAGGTGGGTTGAAATATATTTATACAACAAGATAAGGGGAGCACAAGAGAAGACCAGGAGCAACCAAAAACGTTGATGGCTCTCACAAACGAGTTTATGCTGACACAGAAGATAACAGAAAATACCAGGAAAAATAACTTCCTAGATCTGGTATTCACAAATAACACGAACTTGATTGTCGATATAAAAATAACCCCAACTATTATCTCAGACCACAATATAATCGAGTTATCAACAAATATGGCGATAATTTTAAAAGACAATACACAAACGGAAGGAAGAAGAAAATTTGGGGCTTTTAACAAACTCCAAGTCCATAAATTGGGAAGAAATCAGATCACACATAGCCCAAATAGAGTGGAGAACAGTTTTAGAGAATAAAACAACTGAAGAAATGCTAACAACCTTGGAAGAAAAGACGCTGAGAATTTTATAAAAATATTCTCCGAAAGCAGAGCCAAAAGAAAAGAGGAACTGGCTAGAAAGGCAAAAGAGAAGAATATCTCGCAAAAGAGAGTAGCGACGAAGTTAGCAAATTGCGGAGACAACAATGCCAGGAAAATAATACAAGAAAAATTGGAGATTATCGATAGGGAAATACAAATTCTGATAAAGGGCCATACAGAGAGGGAAGAGGAAAAGGCGGTAGAAGCAATAAAGGAAAATCCAAAATACTTCTACAGCTATGCGAAAAGGAAAACATTGAGAACACAGTATGAATCGGTCTTCAGTACCCCAAAAAGTGAAAAAGTGATACCTGACATAGATGCATTCTTCGAAGAGAAATTGCAAGGAGAATGTATAACAGACTTTGATTTTACCCCAGATGTAGCGAGAGCTATAGGACAAATGAAATCACATTCAGCTGCAGGTCCGGACAAATGGAACGCACTCTTAATTAAAAACTGTGAAAATGAAATTGCTACACCTTTATATTGGATATGGAGAAGATCCCTAGACATCGAGGAAATACCGAGCATCTTGAAAAGAGCAAACATTGTCTCTATATATAAATGCGAGGATAGCTCTCAAGCAAAGCACTATAGACCAGTGTCATTGACGTCCCACATCACCAAAATACTTGAAAGAATAGTCAGAGAGAAAATCTATGACTTCTTGGAGATACTGGAAAAATTCAACAAAAATCAGCACGGATTCCGATCGGAATAATCATGCCTATCACAACTTATAGAGCATTAAAACTATCCTAGATTCACATGAAGGTAAGGAAAACTATGATGTCATATACACGGATTTTTCTAAAGTTTTCGACAAGTGCGATCATGGTATAATAACATAAAATGAAACATATGGGAATAACAGTCAAAGTGGGAAAATGGATCTACGACTTCCTCAGAGAACGGCTACAGGTGGTCAAAATTCAAGGTGTATCATCATCAGAATGAGAAGTACGCAGCTCAGTACAACAAGGTACAGTACTGGCCCCCACTCATGTCATTATCATGCTAACAGACATAAAAAGTGGAGTAAACAGCAACAGTAGAGTAACATCATTTGCGGACGATACAAAGATCATCAGAAAAATCAGCGACGCAAATGAAGTGGAGGTCTTGCAGAGGGACACAAACAAAATATAGAAATGGTCAGAAAACAACAATATGACATTTAACACCGAGAAATTTCAGCTCTTGAGATATGGTAGAAAAGAGGAAATTAAACAGACTGCATATCATGCTCCAGATAGACAGGTAATTCAGAAAAGCACAAAAGCGGTCGACTTTGGGGTAATAACAACCGAGGATGCCAAATTCGATACACAAAATCAGATAGCAATAAACAAAGCAAAAAGAGTCGCGGGACAGGTACTAAGAACGTTCAATAGGAGGGACAAGACAGTAATGATTCCCCTGCTTAGAACACACACACTGATCATACCAAAGCTTGAATACTGCTCAGTTTTGACATCCCCATATAAAAAGGAAGAAATTATTAAACTAGAAGAAACGCAAAGGCATTTCACACCCAAGATTGATGGCTGGAAAGAACTCAACTACTGGGAAAGACTCCGTAAACTAAATATGTACTCACTGGAAAGAAGAGAGATCTATATCATAATCTACATACGGAAAATGTTCGAAAAACTGGTACCAAGCCTCAAACTAAACCCAATTACCATCCATACAACGCTGGAAAGTAGGAAAGGCAGAATGTGTAGTGTTCCCAAATTAAAGGCCCGACAGGGGACCTCCTCAACACGGAAGGAAAATAGCTTGGTTGTCAGGGGGCCAACACTTTTGAACCAGCTTCCTAAGGACATCAGAAACGTTACAGTGGTCAAAGTTATAGGTCTTCGAGAAAAGATTAGATGCCCGGCTGAGGACGGTACCAGATGAGCTGGGTGAACCTGGCTATGTGCGGTGGAGAACGCAAGAGAGCAACTCGCTTCTCCACCAAGCCAGATTTAGAGGCGGGGTCACCAGCTTGACCTTCGTGTGAAGAGAGACCAATGCACGAAACCGCAACGAGTTTAACGAGGAGGTTATATATATTCACACACACACACACACACACACACACACACATTAGAATCTCGTATATAAAAAAAAGTACACACAGATACCCGCCTGAAAGCATCACAACTTTGTTGTTTATTTACAAAACTTAATTGCATTCTATAAACTTTTATACACACAACGGTTATAAAAAGGCGCTGTGGTGATATATTAATTTATTTTGAACCATAATTACTTTTCTTCCTTCGTAGAGAAACGTTTGACCCCAAATGTGGGACCGTCACGTGAACTCTGCAATCTATAAATGTATTTCATCTCTATTTATTTTCACCCCGTATTTATTTAAGTTTTAAAATCAAATTTGTATTATTTATAGAATAAACAAGGTCGGATCTACACTTTAGTAAGAATACTACATTGTGTCTAACTAACTGTAGAGGGTTAAATATATATATATATATATATATATACACCTTTGGTTACCTTTGGTTAGCTTCCGCCCGAATTGTTCATTCTGACGAAGGTCAAGCTTTTCACTCCACCTTAGACCTACAGTTTAACGTGGAATCCGAACCACGCCCCATCAGCGGCCCAGCGTCGTAACCACTAGGCCACCTAGGGTACCCATTTATCTACCAACCACTTTCTTTATTGTGTGGAAGGATGAACATCTGGGTTTTGCTGCGCGCCGGCTGCCGTCGGGTCTCGAACCAGGGGCCGATGGATTCGTAGTCAGCGACGCTAACCACTACACCACCGAGGCGCATTATATATATATATATATATATAAAGCAGGAACACCATAAATTTGATTAAAAATTGTTCTTTTAAACTTTTCGCCGATCATAGGATGCACAGCATTAAAGCAATCAGTTCACTGATATATTTATTTATTTTAAACGTAAATATCTTCCTTCCTTCGTAAAGAAAGAATTAGGTTGGCTTAGTAGTTTGGGGGGAGAAGGGAGGATGACCTCCCCGCAAAGGGGTAACCTTAACCTAAGAGAGAGAGAGAGAGAGAAAGGAGGAGGAGGAGGAGAGTCTTTGGGGGAGAAGTTGGGATGTCCTTACCCCAAAGGGAAATCCTAACCTAAGAAGTTAAGCCTTAGCCTAAGGAGGATAGAGATGTTCGCCTGGCCCGAGCAAGACGCATAATACTAACCAGCAACAGTTATATAGAGGGTCGGGAGTTGCCAAAGACCACTATTTTATTTATTTGTTTATAGAGATGAGTTGCCAGATACCACTATTTATTTTAATTTTTATTTATGGAACGATTACCAGTTATTTAATTTATTTATTTATATATTAAAGGCAGGGTTGTCAGATACCACTATTTTAATTATTTGTTTATATATATATATATATATATATATATATATATACGAGTTGCCAGATGCCACAATTTATTTTAATTTTTATTTCTGGAACGGTTAGCAGTTATTGATTTATTTATATATTAAAGGCAAGAGAGAGATGATGTCAATGCTTAGCGGGGTTGCCAATGGCTTAGCAAAATAATTAAATAAAACACCAATATTAAAATTGAAAATAAAAGAAATACACAGGACTCTTTACATTGTACATTAATCCATGGCTTTGCACAAGAACTAAATACAACACCAATACTAAAATTGACAATAAAAGAAATACACAAGACTCTTTATATTGTACATTAATATTTAAAAGTTACCGCGCGTCTGCTGCCGTCACCGGGTCTCGAACCCGGAGCCGATGGATTCATAGTCAGCGACTTTAACCACCGAGGCGTGACATTGAATGAAAAAGAATTGGCAGAAAACGTAAGCAATATAATCACACACACTATATATATATATAATATATATATTATATTAGGGTGGAGCGAAAAATACTTTTTTTCTAGTATGAAGTTTTAATAGTGATTGGAAGTTGCATTTATTGGACGATATATACCTGCCAAAATATGAGTTCATTTGCTTAATATTTTCAGCTGCCACCAGGGGGCTAAAATTAACACAATTTTGGGTAAAAAGGAAAAAAATGCTTCTATTTTAGGTTTATCAAACTATTATAAAATTTTATCTTAGAATTATCTAATAGTTTGATTAAGATTCTTAAATAATAAGAATTCGTTTTGTAAAAATGCCTTTTCATATGCTTAATATCTTCAGCTGTCACAAGAGGGCTGAAGTTAACTTAAAAATGACAATTAAGTATGATTTTGTATTTACTTGAAAAAGGGAACAGTAATAAATTAGGATGTCTCTCCTCCTTTATACTGGCTTGAGACAGTTAAGAAACGTTATTTCGTGCCTTAGCGGAGTTACCACCCTTTCCCCAACCAACCTCCCTCTAGAAAGGGTTCTTGCTGAAGACTATTTAGTAATTTGCTTTTGTGTCAAATTTTGGCTGTTTTTTCCTTGATTCTAATGTAGCACGAATCCAACCGTCTCTGTTTGTAGGTCCGCAGACTGATCCAGCAGCGTCTGTAACGAGCTTGACGCATCTCTCTACGGCTTGTGTATGACATGGAAACTGAAATAATTCTGAATGAAGAGTAGTACCATGTTTGATGCATGATTCAATATCATCAAGAGAAACTCCTTTGGTTATCGGTGGTTCTGCTATCTGAAAATCTTGCCACATAATGAGATCTGTATAGTCTTTGGCATAAAAATTTATTTCTGGCACCTTAAAATACCTGATAAAATCTGTTTCTTGAATGCATGCCCTTGCTTTTATGATACGCCTAAATCCCAACTGACGCACATGCTCCCTTTCATCAGCTATCATTGCAATGAGAATGTTTTCTTGATTTGCGTAATATGCATTTCGCTGAATGACTGTGTCATGTACTCTCCTAAGCTCTTCACGGAGATACCGGCTTCTTGCAATCATATGCCACATATGTTTAGCACCATATTGGCATAATGGTTTACGCTTTATCTGAAACAACATTGGTGCGTATACCCTAACAATGAAAGTAGCTAATTCTTGTAAATTGCCTGAAGGATTCTCTGTGCTTGCATATAACCGCAGAGTCCTGTTTGCTGTGGGGAGCCACCTTGAATGTGATATATTGCCTGGACTCTTATGACTAAGACTCTTTGAGAATGTTCCACTTGATATAGCCATGTGAATTTCAAGAAGGTATTTCTGGTCAGTACTTATGTCATCTACATCAACTTCACACATGTCCTCTTGAATTTCAATGGGTTTGAAGTTAACTATGGGAAGCTTTTCACAGTCTGAAAGTGCTCGGCCAATTTCTCCTGAAAATGCTCTTGGTCCAGTAGTGGTACCATCCAAGTGATGAAACAGATGGCGCAATGGAAGTTCATTAAGGTGTAAAAGGCATATCAGCCACTGCAATGGCTTATTAAAGGCTTCTTCCAGTAATCTTATTGTGCCTCCAATACTACCAGTGTTAACCACTGTCGAATCATAGCCAACTGCAACGATGTTCCCTATATCAACATTCCTTTCTTTCAAGCAATTCACTAGCGCTGTGCAAATGTATTTAGCTTTGCCACTGGAAGGTGTCACATGTGCAAAGTACAGAGAGTGTGGTTCAGATATTATGCTGATATGCTCTTCGCGTTTGGTTCTTTGGTGGTTAGAGCCATCACTCTCCTGGACTTGAATCATTGTTTTATCCTTTCTGCCATCAAAGTATAATCCCCGCATGGTTTTTGGCTCTCCTATCTGTTGTAGTTCCTTTCTCTGTTTTTGTCTTTCACGTCTTAATTACTTCTGTCTATAATATTCCCTTTGTCTTCGGGAGTAACAATTTTAAGATCTGCCAATACTGCAGAAGCAAGAGCAGCCCCACTCTGTCTGACATTTTAAATCTATCACAAGTAATTGCTAATGAAGGCAGTGGCTCACGTATCTGTTGTTCTGATATTACATATTGAGTCGAGGTTGTATCTTCCTCATTATCTTCAGATATCTCTTCTAGTTGTTGAAGTTCACTTGTCTCTGTTTCGATTTGTAAGTTGGACGTATTGGCTATAGCAGCACTAGTTGTTTGTGAGGATTCCAGACGTGCTTTTTCCATTTCCTTTCGATGTTCTCTTGCTTGTAATCGTCTTGTGTGTGCTATGTCAATGCTTCCTATCACCATTATTCTGCGTGTTCGTTGGTCATTTAAAAAAATCCTGCTCTTTTGGAGGGACTTTCTTACTCTTTTCACATGAGCATCTCCTAAACTCCTTACATTTGCAGGTGCAGATGTCAAACAAAGTGCATTTTGAAGAGTTTTCAAATTCTTCAAGCTGATTTTTGTACTTAGGCTGATCCTTGCGTGACTTGTATGGCTTTAATAAGGACCTGTATTTATCATTGTACACTCGCATCATCTGTAAAACGCGTGTATGTGAAACTATTGGCAAAGAGGCCTTCTTCCAAATATTTTCTACCTTTTTGGAAACTGCCTCTGCTATTTCAGAAAATGAAGGCTCCTTGTTATTCATCTGCTCCTTCACTAAATGTTTTGTGAAGAGGTAATCTTTCATAATGCAGTTGTAAGTTGGTAGTTGCATATCACTCATCTCACAAGGTACTTCAAATATGGCACACTTCATATGTTTTCTAGTGAAATGTTTATATTTAGTATTTGATGCCATAATATTTTTAAGAAAAATTCACAATCACAAAATATCCTGTAACATCAAAACATTATATAATTAATATATATAATATATTTTATAAGTATATATAATATATTATATAAATATATAATATATTATATAAGTAAACTAAAATTATGTAATACATTATAACAAGCATTTTATAATAAAATCAATATTATCTCTATATAAATCACTTTAAAATAAAGTTTTATAATATTCCGATCATATTAAAAAACTCTCCGATCAACTGAGCGACTAGGCCTACTACCTAAGAAGACAAGTGTTAACACACTCTTCTAATGACTCACAGAAAGAAATTCCTTCACACCAAAACCCTCCCCCACAACCCTCCCCAAACCCTCCCCCACAACATTCAGTGTAGTCTCAACATGACTCAGTTACTCTAAATTGTGTTAACTTCAGCTCTCCTGTGGCAGCTGAAGATATTAAGCATATGAAAAGGCATTTTTACAAAACGAATTCCTATCATTTAAGAATCTTAATCAAACTATTAGATAATTCTAAGATAAAATTTTATAATAGTTTGACAAACCTAAAATAGAAGCATTTTTTTCCTTTTTACACAAAACTGTGTTAACTTTAGCTCCCTGGTGGTAGCTGAAAATTTTAAACAAATGAACTCATATTTTGGCAGGCATATTTCGTCCACTAACTGCAACTTTTAATCACTATTAGAACTTCATACTAGAAAAAAAGTATTTTTCGCTCCACCCTAATATATATATATATATATGGGAATGAACTCAGAATGGTCCCCTGAGTTTTTTATGATACACACAGACAGTGCATGGAACAAGGAACTCTTCTGGGAAAATTAAATCCACCATAGTCCGAATAAGTAATGGTCTTGAAACGGACATGTTATGTGCCTTGAAAAGTGGACGCTCAATTCTACCAGTTGAGGTTTAAGTTTTGGTTTTTGGCTAAAAATATAATAGTTAACCCTTTTTCTTTTATGTTTTCAATCTGACGTGAAGGCAGCGAGTCTTTTGCTTATATTGACGTTCTAAATGTAGCAGGGCTAGGCTGCTTTAAACCCTAGATCCATGTCCCAAAGCTGGATCCTGTCTGCTTTGCAGATAGCTGGTGAGGGAAGCTATATTTATGGGACCTCTTTGCGAGTGACCCGTTGCCCACGTCGGGCTAGCATCATGAAAAAGAAAAACTATGGTATTTGTCATTTACCATTACTTATTGGACTATAGTGGATTTAATTTTCCCAGAAGAGTTCCTTGTTCCATGCACTGTCTGTGTGTATCATATATATATATATATATATATATATATATATATATATATATATATTCTTAAATAATTGTACAGGACAAATCTATATACACTTTTATATTAAACAATAAAATTTGAACGAACTTCCCCGAAAGTGTCTATTTACTTTTATCAATTTCGTACAATTTTTTTCGTTCATCTTAACAATCATTTCTTTACAGTATATTAAAATTGACAATAAACATTTTTAATATTCTCTGAGAATAATAATTAATTTACCTATAATTCGAAAGACCGAATTGGCTTCAAAAACAATTCTTTTTATCCCAAGAAAAACAGAAATGTGTAACGGTATAAATTCGGCACAAAAAAGAAACAGGTGAAACGCCGCAGGCACTCCAAAAACCGCAAAGAGGATACATTGGAACGTGCTTGACCCATTTTCTTCCCCAAAGACACCTCCTCATCCTTTCTCTCTCTCTCATGCGACTCTGCTTTCCCTGTTTATGTATATAAATCTATTTTTATATTTTATTAACTTCGTTGTTTTTATGTCTTATTTTTCTGTGCATGTAATTTGCATGGTATATTCTTTGCTTCCATTCTTTCTTCATAGTCGTGTTAATCCTTTACATCGTTATTATTATTATTATTATTATTACTATTATTATTATTATTATTATTACTATATTATTATTATTATTAATATTATTATTATTACTATATTATTATTATTATTATTATTATTAATATTATGATTATATAGGAATCTTGCACATTTTTTTTAAAAAGAAAAAAGCATCATTTTTCCCTACCTTAATTTCAGATTTTTTTTTCTATGAGGGCGGGCACTTTTGCGGGCGTTCTACCTTGGCCCATCTTTTCAGCATATATATATATATATACCATTCAACCTTTCAAATGTTCCGTGCGACGATTCTTCATTTCACGAATATCACACTTGTCGCCCCTCCTCTCGAGTTGGCCTGGTGAAGTAGTAAGTTGGTTTTTTGTACCTTCATTATTCGTGAAAGGGACCAATCATGACTTCAATGTCCAAAACGCGGGTTCGTTATATCGGTGTTGCGACAACTGATTGGTACACAAATTAAACATAACCCCGCCCAGTTACATTGAAAACCAATCAGTAAACTTACGAACCACCTATTAGTCTTTTGGCAGTAGTGCTTGGGGATCATGCATATAAAAGTGAGTATTTACTGATAGAACTCACAGCAGTTATTTTCACCAGTGAATAAACACATTCCCTCTGTCATGAGTCACACACAAGAACTTTACAGTTTATCGGAATTATATGAAGATGGAGACACTGCCGAGCTGTCTACAATTAATCTTTTTAATCTCTTTAATGCAGCCGACCGAGAGGGAATATTTCCAACGCAAACCGTTGATGATATTTGCAATGACACTCCTCACGATCAGGCGCGAGGGATTGCCGTTGAAATGTAAGTGTATAAATTTATGTGCCGGTAATTTTTTTTTGTAGCAATTTATTCGCGAACTTGTTATTTATTTTAGTGTTCCTCTCATTATGAGAAAGCTCTCGAGCACCATTCTGTTTCGCTTATTTCATCTTATATATACAGTGCCCGCGAAAAGTATCCGATCACTCAAGAAAATACAATATTTTCCCTTGATATTCAGAGACACATAATTCACTTTCTATTTGTTCTAGCGACATCTGGTAACTTTGAGGTTGCTCGCTGATATGAGAGCTATCCAACGCATTCTCAAATTAGTGTTCTGGTAGCCTTCGTTGCGGGTGGCTGTGTCTCAAAGTTGTCAGATTTCACTGTTTGTGTAAATTTATTGATATTTTGTTATTTTTTACAGAAAGTGGTGTAAATAAAATTTATATATAATGTGTGCTAAAAAACAACTTAAGAGTGATTGTCGAGGTGCTATTGTTGCTTTGCATACATGTGGGAAATCACAGAGACAGATAGCTAAGGAATTAAACATATCCCAAAGTACCGTTAATTTATGGTTTCACGGGCTAAGAACAATGCCGGCCTAACCACGCCAGGCCCTAAAAAACGATCTGGCAGACCGAGAAAAACAAATTCACGAACAGACAAACTTATGAAACGTTTAGTATTGAAAAACCCAACAATAACTGCGAAAGAAATAAAATTTAATATGAATAATTTGTTATCTGGTGTTTCTGAACGAACTATCCAGGAGCGGCTCCAAAAGAACTCGGATTACCATCTCGCCATGCTGCTAAGAAACCGTTCATTAATGAAAAAATGCGTAAAAAACGTGTCGCATTTTGTAAAAAATATATTCATTGGACTGTTGATGACTGGAAGAAGGTTTTATTTAGTGATGAGTCGACATTTTTGACATTCAGAAGTTGTCCAAAAAAGGTTCGCCGGCCCATTGGCTCAAATAGGATGGACCCTAAATACACCCTAAAGACAATGAAATACCCTCCAAGTGTGATGGTTTGGGGTTGTTTCGGTTACTATGGGCGTGGAAACCTATATTTTCTTCCGAAGAACACAACTATGAATGGTGCACGGTATTTAGCAATGCTACAGGATAAACTTCCAATGGCAATGGCAATCCAAAGGACAAAAACATACATGCATGATGGTGCACCATGTCACAGGGCCAAAATAGTGACAAAATGGATTACTGACAATAAATTTGATATTTTGGATTGGCCTGGTAATAGTCCAGATCTCAATCCGATAGAAAATACGTGGCTAATAATAAAAAATAAGGTTGAATGCCACGACACTGGCTCAGTCGAAAAATTACAAGAAGCCATCAAAAAGGTATGATGCAAGGAAATATCAGTGGAAGTTTGTCAAAACTTGATTAAATCCATGCCAAAACGTCTAGAACAAGTCATCCAAACCAAAGGACAGATGACAAAATACTAATATAAGGTTAGTATACATTTAAACATTGTTTTTTTGTAAAAAATACAAATTTCCAGGGTGATCGGATACTTTTCGCGGGCACTGTATATATATATATATATATATATATATATATCTATATATATATGTAGGGTTGTAGTAATTTATTTTCATCTCAGTACATTTTATTGTAAAATGCTTCATTAAAATAGTAGTTATCGGCAATTTTTAATTATAGATTAGTTTGCAATAGTACTTAATAATGCTAAAGTTGTTTTGATATTCATCAAGAATCGTTGAATTTTTTTAAAATTTATAAAATCAATTCCTTTGCAAGTTTTAAATAATTTTATAAATTCCATAATAAATTCATTTGAAATGTTATTCGGGATTTTCTCTTAAAGGTCAGAAACTTCTCTGAGCGGTTCGAAGATATTTGGTACTTCACATATATATATATATATATATATATATATATATAATTTGAAGAGTACTTATATGTACATACACATATATGTACATATACATTATATATATATATATATATATATATATATATATATATATATATATATGTAATCTGCATGTTTTTCTATGAAAAGAAAATGGGGTTTTATTAAAAAGATTCACAAAATGTATGAACTAATAAAATTAATTCTTTGTCCTGAAAGGTCCGATGAGGATTTGACTCGTGCAATACAATCTTTTCGTGATAGTTTTGAAGAAACGCATGTCGTGGACCTGAATACGGAGGTAGAAGTTTTACCGCGCAGTCAACCCAGCGAATGCCACATCATTAACGAAATGATGGAAGCTTTTTCTTTTTCTTCTGTTTCGGGTAAGCGCTTTTTTTGTGTTTCGGGTAAGAAGAAGACTCAATGTATTTTCATCAATTTATTAAATGATAGAAATCATGTTTTACAAAATAATACAATAACCATCTTAAATTAGGTTCCATTACATTTTAAATAAACTACAGAATACACAAACTAATAATATTGGAGGCAATATTGATGCAATTATTCATTTTTTATATAAGATCAAAACATCATACTATACAACGATGCATACAACCAGAAAGCGTCTAGTGGCTTGGCGAATTCCAATCTGACTGAGGTGTTTCCACTCTGTTGTGGACTGAAGTGTGTATTTACAGTAAGAGATAAGTCAGGTGTGATGTCAAACAGATAAAGGATAAATTGATCGATGAATTCTTTCTGCGTTATCCCAAACACGAGCTCATCACAAGCACCTGCAATATGGGCCAGATTACTATATGCTCTGGCGCAAAGCGGGAACACAGCGTCTGATGAATAATCCATATCCATAGCCCTCCCACAGCAACGCCATTGTCGTATAGAGTTATATTTTTAAGGCGGACATTCTCGAATTTAAAGGCACACTTTTAATATTTTCCATTCAACGAAGCGTGTTCCTGCATTTCAATTAATATCCTTTTAGGTAGAACTCCCAAGGCGATGCTTTCTCTCTGTTTCGATGCCAACCCTGCTGCACCGTGTATAATTTGAGCTGTGCTCTGTTAATTGGGTATTTTACTGTGGCATGTAGCAAGTTTTTCTCAACTTCTAATTGTTTAGGGGAACTTAATTTCACTCGACGTACGCGGAGTATGTCTCCATAATGTGAATCACAACGGGTTTTGTTCCGTCTTCTTGATCAGCTCCCAGATTTAAACATATCTCAGGATTCGTGCGGGTAAGCTTTATTTTCATATCCACCCCATTCACAAGCAACTTCTCTTGGAATGTGAAGTCTGTATGCAGGCGTCCTAAACACTCATATATCTTTCTAGAATTTTTAAATTTGTTCTTTATACTACTTTCGTCTTTAACTTGATAATAGCCCTTGGCACTTAAAAAGGTATCCTTCGCTTCTTTGGAAAAGTTCAGCACATTTACCAGATAGACTCGTAGGTAATAGTAACCCGATTCTGCCGATATGTTGACCTGATTTAAATATACATCACACTGGTTGAATATGGAGTGCACAAAGTATGTTTCAGGGTATACAGCATATTTGTTATCGCAGTCCGTTCCATCAGAATAGGCTATACGTAGTTTAGCATAAATGTGCACACAGATTTTGTCAAAAATGTAAGGGTATCACGAATTCTAATGGAGCACTCGGGAACTAATTGTGTTTAACGGATTAATTGTCATAAAGTCACTGTGCTCAATAGAAACTTGAGTTGGGGGCATGTCAAAGCGGGACAGCTCCGATTTACAACATTATGAACTACACGGATGGATGAACCGTGCCATCACGAGTCAGAAATAGTACCACCTATCTCGACAAGTAGTAAACAGTCTATGATTCATGAAATCGATGACCTTAGCTTATATCAGTCAAAAAATGGCCAACCATTGGTTTCATGCGCTTAGAACGCTTCCTTTTTAATAGCCTTTTACGTCTAACGCCACGTGCTGGTAATCCCTTCTTCCCGACAGCCCTCTTCTTTTTCCCACCACTACGCATTTTTCTCTGCATCTTTGACGATTTCGTCCCGTGTACGTTTTAATATTTTTTTAGAGTTGTTTTAGATTTAGCCCCAGCCAATATGTCTTCTGCCGCGTTAAGACCTGATTGTAGCGCTTCCCTTCCGAGGTATCTGGCACACCTCTTCAGCATGGGGACCTCCGTACGTAGTATGGTTGAAAAAATGGATCCAAGTCCAGTACCACGCTGGTATTTTACACCTCGACAGACTGTGAAAAGCTTTCTGTCCATTATAACTCAGTGGGTCGAAAGTGCAGCTTCACTTTAAGCTCCTATCACCGAATGGGAAATTTTTTCCCTCAATCGTTCTTATATATATTGAGATGTTGGTTATTATATTAGTCGCGACATTCACATAATGCGGCCTGTCATATGTAATACTCATGCTCTTCCCTCTATGATTGGGAGTGTGTGCAATGCGCAGCAGGCGTGCCTGGGTGTCCCCAATAAACTGGTGCTCCACTATATTGCTGTAAATATAACACATGTCTGGAGGTGTATAGCCAGCAACCAGTTTCTCCAATTTCATCTGATACATTAGGCTGAACAAGTTATGTTGTACCTCGAGAAAGGTATCTCTTTGGAAGGCTGATCGATATAGCCCCTAGGTTCTAATTTTGAAAACTCCTTTTTCTTTAATATTTCTGTTAGCTTGTGATTTTAGGGTCACAGTGTGTGCAGGGTTTTCTTGTTTACGATTCTGTATACTAAATCATCCGGAAGATTTGAGTTTTTGAAACTTACGTTTAACTCTCTCACAACATCCTCAGCCGCACCATAGCGGCCCGGACCTAGTGTTACTATTGTACTGTAATAACGTGCATCCCCAAGAATCGTAAAAACGGGTTCTTTATAATCAATATTTATAAAGAGTCGGAGTCGATATTTTTAGCAAACATCTGCTGCATTGCCTGGGGCAGCCGATGACAGATTTTTATTAATTCACGGTATTTCTTTAGCCTCTTTGTCATTCTGGAATATACACTGTTTCAGGCTCGTTGGAAATATCTTCCTTCCTAGAAGCACCCAAAATATGTTTCACGGATGAAGGTCACACAGCAAATATCCGTAACACTGACTTGTAACTCCTTTATAAACTTCCAAAAACTACTTACGCTGATTCGGGAACATTTGATTGGCTAATACTCCAATTTGTGATACATCTCTACGTTGCGCGAATAAGACTAGATATTGTGTATTTAACGGCACATCGCGCATGTATCTATCTTTGAAAAATAGATTCTGATTGATGAAGAACACGCTTATGTTAAGATGGTGCGAGAACACTGTAAATGTCTGGGCAAACGTTTTATCCATCTTCAACATGAGATCGTCAATTACAATGGCTGTATGGTCATTTCCCTCTAACGAATTAACAACATATACACCTTTGTGGAACAAAATATCATCTTGGTACTCATTGAACACTGATTAATACGTCGAGTAGCAGCATATAACTTTATGCACAAATTTTGAGAACATTTCCCCCTTTTCTTTAATGATTTTAAGTATAAACACCGTTTTAGGAAGGGCTCGTGAACCTGAATTTTTCTACATATTCCATCTCTAACACGTCACACTCCTCTAAGTGGGTCATATACAAAATATAATAAAAATTTAAGTGGTGTTCCTTATATTCTACTCTTGTTTTCCTCTTCTTCCACAGAACCGTGAATGACAATGAGGTACAGCATCATGTTCCCATCATCGATATTACAGACGACCCCGACGACAGTGTAGTTGTTGTCACAGGTTCCACCCCCGCTAACGCGCCGGCACAAGCGATACCTGCAGCACGCGACAATTCAAAGCGGAGGCATGATGAAGAGCCCTCCACGTCAAGTATCAAGCGTACCAGGATTGCACCGGTTGTTAGACTTCCAGTAATAGAGCCCCAACCCTCTAAGTCTTACGTCACAAACCCCACAATAGTACCTTCCTCAAATAAAAATGTACCCGCTTATTCCTGTTCAATTCCGGGTACATCCTTCACAGCAACAGGAGCTTCTCGTTCTGTACAGGATGGCGTAACATTTGAACTGGTGCGCACCGACACCTCCAACCCAGCCCTGACTAGAAATCGTGATATATTCATGGTTGATCCTAGATCCATGTATAGCAGTGATGTTGAACACGGACTGCGGCGTGTAGTTGAACGTATTGTAGAGTTTGCCCTTCAAAACCGTGACGAACGTGAAGTCAGGACGAGACTGTCCTTGGGTTCGGGTCAGATGACTGGGATGTAGATGATTTTTGGGTAGTAATACCATTCAGACGCTTGGGAGCTGTAGATATATAATATATTTTGGACCGTATAATGCAGGCTTCTCAAAGTAGTACAGCTTTCAATATGGAAATCTTCACGGTAAATACTGACCGTGTATTTCGTGTTGCGGGCCATAGTGCCACACCTAATACTCTTAGCTTCAATTCTCCGGTTATTTACAGGTAGCATATAAAAGCCGATCGTGGTTGCGGCTTTATAGCAGTAGTCTTAGTTCATATGTTCACTGTGCTAAATACACGGGCCAAAAACATTTGGTTGCCTACGGTAGTGGAGCGTGCCGTAAACTAGATGTTGACTGTAAAACTTGAGTTTGAGTGCAATATGGGTCCTGAATAGCTGAGAAGGGTAGAACAGGAAATGAATGTTCGTATAGTTGTATTTGGAATGGATGATCGTCGTAGGACTGTGTATGTTTTTAAAAGCAAGATGAGAGATCGTACAAGACCACTACTTATTTTAAGATTGTCAGGAACAGCGTATCTCCCTATCCGTAATATAAGGACTATCTACGCGTGAAGTCTGGGATTATGCTAACGCTTCCGACAAAGAGGTCATGGAGATCGTGTATGTAGGTAATACGTACATAATAAAGTACAACGTTACCGAATTGGCCACAGATACCTCACGGGTTACAAACATAAGTGTAGCCAGCTTCACAACGGCCTATGCACTCATCAAACTTTGGGGCCTATTACATTCTCTTGGTCGGAGGGTGCTCTACCGATACAGATAGTGTGATATTCACAGCGAGGGAGGGTGAATACATGTCGCCTATTGGGGAATTCCTCGGAGAGTTAACTGATGAGATCAAGGATGAGTATGGAAACATCGCATACGTCGACTCTTTTTTCTTAACAGGGCCAAAAACGTATGGGGTACGGGTGAGGGTGGGGGAGGATATGAAATATATCGTAAAAGATAAGGGTATAAATAACGCTCAACCAGGCGAATCGGCGGGTCGTTAACTTTGATTCGTTGAAGGATCTAGTGTGTTTGGAAGATGAGGGCGTCCATCCGCCCCAACTAACTGCAGGTAACCACAATTTTCGGGCTCAGAAGCTGTAGGGGGGGCGCGAAGGAACTTAGGGGTACCATAACCTTTGAATATTATATATGTACGTCTATTGTTAACGATGTTTATTTTATTTATTACACGTATTTGTAAATACATACCTTGAATAATTGGATGATAGGTTTATTAAATAAATCGTGTTTCAATTAGCGTTTCACTTTCTATTTTGTGTGTGTGTGTGTGTGTGTGTGTGTGAACGTATGTACAGGATAAAGTTCTAAGCTACGCCCCCTGTATAATTGATCAATGGTCACGTGACTCGTGCTACTACCTGGGCATATCTCCCCCCTGCGTGCTCAGTTGACCGCTGCAAGCCCTGGATCTCAGGCGCGTATTTGAAGAAATCCCACGTAGAAGAAAAATAGTAATGGCTACCTTTAATATTGCGTGTTCGACGTTTATGAAGTGGTATTCGGCAAAGTGTGAAGATATGTTGGATACTGAATGGCTCCCTATTCCACCCCCCTTTGATACTTTTAAGGCTACATTGAATCGTGCGAAGCTTGATGAACAAGAGGTACAAATACTCTACGGCTATTCTGGTGAGAGCATTGCAGGATTTCGTCATACAAGCGATGTATTGAACTATGTTGTAGGACTAAACTTTATAAAAGCTTACATGTATCGTGAAGTGGAAGAAACAACACGGGCAGAAGAGAAGCAACGGTTATTGTTAGTGAGTCTTGTTGATGAGTGATTCACAAGCGGTATTGTCATGCTGCATCATACCGAATACTCATACCCTGTGGCTGAGAATGTAAATCTTGTCATAATGGAGAATCTGAAGTATTTTTAGCACTAAATTAATATATTTCATGACGATGTTTGTAGTGAGGTTGTGACGAAAATCCTGCGGGAGTTTTTAACAGAATTTAGAGATGAGTATCGTCTGCTAAGCAAAATGTAAAATATGGTCATATGTTTCTCTCAAATTCGCCGGAATGCGAATAAAATGTTAGTTCGTGAAAATCCCCCTGAAAGAAAATGTTTGGTGCGCATTCTGGGGAGTAGGAGTGATAAAACATTAAAACCGGTATCACTTCATGTATCGCAGAAGGAAAATTTCTCAAATCACCTACCCAGTATAATGGGATACAATTTAGGGTGGAGCGAAAAATACTTTTTTTCTAGTATGAAGTTCTAATAGTGATTAAAAGTTGCATTTAGTGGACGATATATACCTGCCAAAATATGAGTTCATTTGTTTAATAATTTCAGCTGCCACTAGGGGGATAAATTTAACACAATTTTGGGTAAAAAGGAAAAAAATGCTTCTATTTGAGGCTTATCAAACTATTATAAAATTTTATCTTAGAATTATCTAATAGTTTGATTAAGATTCTTAAATGATAAGAATTCGTTTTGTAAAAATGCCTTTTCATATACTTAATATCTTCAGCTCCCACAAGAGGGCTGAAGTTAACTTAAAAATGACAATTAAGTATGATTCTGTATTTACTTGAAAAAGGGAACAGTCATAAATTAGGATGTCTCTCCTCCTTTATACTGGCTTGAGACAGTTAAGAAACGTTATTTCGTGCCTTAGCGGAGTTACCACCCTTTCCCCAACCAACCTCCCTCTAGAAAGGGTTCTTGCTAAAGACTATTTAGTAATTTGCTTTTGTGTTAAATTTTGGCTGTTTTTTCCTTGATTCTAATGTAGCACGAATCCAACCGTCTCTGTTTGTAGGTCCGCAGACTGATCCAGCAGCGTCTGTAACGAGCTTGACGCATCTCTCTACGGCTTGTGTATGACATGGAAACTGAAATAATTCTGAATGAAGAGTAGTACCATGTTTGATGCATGATTCAATATCATCAAGAGAAACTCCTTTGGTTATCGGTGGTTCTGCTATCTGAAAATCTTGCCACATAATGAGATCTGTATAGTCTTTGGCATAAAAATTTATTTCTGGCACCTTAAAATACCTGATAACATCTGTGTCTTGAATGCATGCCCTTGCTTTTATGATACGCCTAAATCCCAACTGACGCACATGCTCCCTTTCATCAGCTATCATTGCAATGAGAATGTTTTCTTGATTTGCGTAGTATGCATTTCGCTGAATGACTGAGTCATGTACTCTCCTAAGCTCTTCACGGAGATACCGGCTTCTTGCAATCATATGCCACATATGTTTAGCACCATATTGGCATAATGGTTTACGCTTTATCTGAAACCACATTGGTGCGTATACCCTAACAACGAAAGTAGCTAATTCTTGCAAATTGCCTGAAGGATTCTCTGTGCTTGCATATAACCGCAGAGTCCTGTTTGCTGTGGTGAGCCACCTTGAATGTGATATATTGCCTGGACTCTTATGACTAAGACTCTTTGAGAATGTTCCACTTGATATAGCCTTGTGAATTTCAAGAAGGTATTTCTGGTCAGTACTTATGTCATCTACATCAACTTCACACATGTCCTCTTGAATTTCAATGGGTTTGAAGTTAACTATGGGAAGCTTTTCACAGTCTGAAAGTGCTCGGCCAATTTCTCCTGAAAATGCTCTTGGTCCAGTAGTGGTACCATCCAAGTGATGAAACAGATGGCGCAATGGAAGTTCATTAAGGTGTAAAAGGCATATCAGCCACTGCAATGGCTTATTAAAGGCTTCTTCCAGTAATCTTATTGTGCCTCCAATACTACCAGCGTTAACCACTGTCGAATCACAGCCAACTGCAACGATGTTCCCTATATCAACATTCCTTTCTTTCAAGCAATTCACTAGCGCTGTGCAAATGTATTTAGCTTTGCCACTGGAAGGTGTCACATGTGCAAAGTACAGAGAGTGTGGTTCAGATATTATGCTGATATGCTCTTCGCGTTTGGTTCTTTGGTGGTTAGAGCTATCACTCTCCTGGACTTTCATCATTGTTTTATCGTTTCTGCCATCAAAGTATAATCCCCGCATGGTTTTTGGCTCTCCTATCTGTTGTAGTTCCTTTCTCTGTTTTTGTCTTTCACGTCTTAGCTTACTTCTGTCTATAATATTCCCTTTGTCTTCGGGAGTAACAATTTTAAGATCTGCCAATACTGCAGAAGCAATAGCAGCCCCAGCTCTGTCCGACATTTTGAATCTATCACAAGTAATTGCTAATGAAGGCAGTGGCTCACGCATCTGTTGTTCTGATATTACATATTGAGTCGAGGTTGTATCTTCCTCATTATCTTCAGATATCTCTTCTAGTTGTTGAAGTTCACTTGTCTCTGTTTCGATTTGTAAGTTGGACGTATTGGTTATAGCAGCACTAGTTGTTTGTGAGGATTCCAGACGTGCTTTTTCCATTTCCTTTCGATGTTCTCTTGCTTGTAATCGTCTTGTGTGTGCTATGTCAATGCTTCCTATCACCATTATTCTGCGTGTTCGTTGGTCATTTAAAAAATCCTGCTCTTTTGGAGGGACTTTCTTACTCTTTTCACATGAGCATCTCCTAAACTCCTTACATTTGCAGGTGCAGATGTCAAACAAAGTGCATTTTGAAGAGTTTTCAAATCCTTCAAGCTGATTTTTGTACTTAGGCTGATCCTTGCGTGACTTGTATGGCTTTAATAAGGACCTGTATTTATCATGGTACACTCGCATCATCTGTAAAACGCGTGTATGTGAAACTATTGGCAAAGAGGCCTTCTTCCAAATATTTTCTACCTTTATGGAAACTGCCTCTGCTATTTCAGAAAATGAAGGCTCCTTGTTATTCATCTGCTCCTTCACTAAATGTTTTGTGAACAGGTAATCTTTCATAATGCAGTTATAAGTTGGTAGTTGCATATCACTCATCTCACAAGGTACTTCAAATATGGCACACTTCATATGTTCTCTAGTGAAATGTTTATATTTAGTATTTGATGCCATAATATTTTTAAGAAAAATTCACAATCACAAAATATCCTGTAACATCAAAACATTATATAATTAATATAAGATTATATAATATATTTTATAAGTATATATAATATATTATATAAATAAACTAAAATTATATAATACATTATAACAAGCATTTTATAATAAAATCAATATTATCTTTATATAAATCACTTTAAAATAAAGTTTTATAATATTCCGATCATATTAAAAAACTCTCCGATCAACTGAGCGACTAGTCCTACTACCTAAGAAGACAAGTGTTAACACACTGTTCTAATGACTCACAGAAAGAAATTCCTTCACACCAAAACCCTCCCCCCACAACCCTCCCCAAACCCTCCCCCACAACATTCAGTGTAGTCTCAACATGACTCAATTACTCTAAATTGTGTTAAATTCAGCTCTCTTGTGGCAGCTGAAGATATTAAGCATATGGAAAGGCATTTTTACAAAACGAATTCCTATCATTTATGAATCTTAATCATACTCTTAGATAATTCTAAGATAAACTTTTATAATAGTTTGACAAACCTAAAGTAGAAACATTTTTTCCCTTTTTACACAAAATTGTGTTAACCTTAGCCCCCTGGTGGCAGCTGAAAATTTTAAAACAATGAATTCATATTTTGGCAGGCATATTTCGTCCACTAAATGCAACTTCAAATCACTATTAGAACTTCAGACGAGAAAAAAAGTATTTTTCGCTCCACCCTAGGATACATGTATTCACATGAATCTCTCACGTTGGAATTACGCCGCCCACGATTCATCAGCTTATGGTGAGACTCACTCCTTCACACCTCCCGTCGAGCCGATCCGCACACCTGTGGCTCATAGACATCTCAGAGCTTGAACCGATTGGACGTGCACTCCTCACCATAGAATATGATGGAGCTTCCTTTCAGCAGTATTCTCAATGCCGTGTACGATGTGTCCGTGACGAAGTCATTGCGCGTGTTTAGGCGTAAAACCGGCGACATTAACTATGTACTGAAAACGACTTGTAGACAAACAAACTCTGGTAAACGGAATGTTGTTTATTTAAGTATTGAGGAGATGAATAGAGTCTTCGTGGTAGTTGAGAATTGGAGTGAGGATCGTTATAAAATACCTGGAGGTGTAGGTACATGAAGAGAGCAGATTAATGATACCTCCTCATATGCTATTGTTTTTATGTTGTGTATAAATAACGATCAGCCATGCATTGATATACGATTGATGTGGAAGAATGCTTCTGATAATAACGTTCTTGTCCTTACGCGAAACCGTTTCATCCTCGACAGAAGGTTTGAAATCGTTGGTTTCCTCAAGGTGAAGCCTACATTAGACGCGCGTGTTACGGATATACTTTATTTTGATACGTTCTTGAATAGGCATACACCGCTCTGTTCGACGGGTTTACCGAGTGTAGGACCGAACAAGGCGTAGAGGTGGATGCTTATTTAAAAGGTTTAGATTCTTCGAAATATCATGAACTTTGGTACAAAGCACTTGAGCGGTACATGGCTGAGCTCACCTACACCGTTCACCCTAAGAACTATTTCGTTATACAGGGTGTTTCAGGAGGAAAGGTCAATACTTCGGGAGGTGATAGTATCGGTCATTGTGAGAAAAAAAGTTCATATGAACATGTCTTATTCTGAATGGTTACGGAGATAGAGCTGTTTGAATTTACAAATACAAAAGCATTGTTAATAGTAATCAAGAAAGAGAAATCAATAACTGTTTCTAACATTTAATGTTTAAACATTGGCATTTTGAATGGTATCAGATACAGAAATGACAAATTTGTTACAGTTTACAATACGTTTTCGAAAATCCACCGTCAACCTCAATGCACTTTGCAACTCGTGTGCGAAGATCGCGTGTTGTTCGTCTGAGTTGATCTTGACGTTCCTTTATGCGGGCAGCAGCATCCAAAATGTGCGCGAGCAATTCGTCTCGTGTATCCACCTTTCTTTTGTAAACTTGACTTTTCATCCACCCCCACAAACAATAATCTAACGGAGAGAGGTCTGGAGACCTTGGTGGCCATTGAATGGGACCACCGTGGGGGGAGGAAGAGCTGCGCGCGCATCAGATTCAAACAGCTCTATCTCCGTAACCATTCAGAATTAGACACATGTTCATATGAACTTTTTTTCTCACAATGACCGATACTATCACCTACCGAAGTATTGACCTTTCCTCCTGAAACACCCTGTATAGTCTGTACAGTGAGCAGCTGTCGTTATGACTTAGATTATTTCAACTTCCGCTATGCATTGTGAAGATGAGTTCACGATTAAAAAGCACGGATCGGTGAGAATAAACCCTCGATTAGAAAGGAGTGTTTATATACTTGTATTTAATAATGATGTGGCTAACGATGACCTTTTACGTGCTTTTGAATGTATTCTATCCGTGTTTAAAGTGGGCACAAGAATATTATTGAATGATATGAAGGCCATTTACATCGAGTAAAGGCATCCCTATAACTTGAGCGGTGAAATAATGTAAAATCGTATTTACTGCGTAGCGCAAAGCAACAATGACGTGTCTGTAGACTCTAATGCTAGTTTAGTTTTGGTTAAGCGCAGTCGAACGTAAATATTATATATTTTGATGGTTTTTGCAGTATATTTTTTCAATATATTTAATTAATTAACATAATTGTGTGTATATATATATATATATATATATATATATATATATACAGGGCGTCCCTCTTGTCATAGTGTGTATACATTTTTTTGGGACGCCCTGTATATATATATATATATATATATATATATATATATATATATATACACACAATTATGTTAATTAATTAAATATATTGAAAATAAATATACTGCAAAAACCATCAAAATATATAATATTTACGTTCGACTGCGCTTAACCAAAACTAAACTAGCATTAGAGTCTACAGACACGTCATTGTTGCTTTGCACTACGCAGTAAATACGATTTTACATTATTTCACCGCTCAAGTTATAGGGATGCCTTTACTCGATGTAAATGGCCTTCATATCATTCAATAATATTCTTGTGCCCACTTTAAACACGGATAGAATACATTCAAAAGCACGTAAAAGGTCATCGTTAGCCACATCATTATTAAATACAAGTATATAAACACTCCTTTCTAATCGAGGGTTTATTCTCACCGATCCGTGCTTTTTAATCGTGAACTCATCTTCACAATGCATAGCGGAAGTTGAAATAATCTAAGTCATAACGACAGCTGCTCACTGTACAGACTATACAGGGTGTTTCAGGAGGAAAGGTCAATACTTCGGTAGGTGATAGTATCGGTCATTGTGAGAAAAAAAGTTCATATGAACATGTGTCTAATTCTGAATGGTTACGGAGATAGAGCTGTTTGAATCTGATGCGCGCGCAGCTCTTCCTCCCCCCACGGTGGTCCCATTCAATGGCCACCAAGGTCTCCAGACCTCTCTCCGTTAGATTATTGTTTGTGGGGGTGGATGAAAAGTCAAGTTTACAAAAGAAAGGTGGATACACGAGACGAATTGCTCGCGCACATTTTGGATGCTGCTGCCCGCATAAAGGAACGTCAAGATCAACTCAGACGAACAACACGCGATCTTCGCACACGAGTTGCAAAGTGCATTGAGGTTGACGGTGGATTTTCGAAAACGTATTGTAAACTGTAACAAATTTGTCATTTCTGTATCTGATACCATTCAAAATGCCAATGTTTAAACATTAAATGTTAGAAACAGTTATTGATTTCTCTTTCTTGATTACTATTAACAATGCTTTTGTATTTGTAAATTCAAACAGCTCTATCTCCGTAACCATTCAGAATAAGACATGTTCATATGAACTTTTTTTCTCACAATGACCGATACTATCACCTCCCGAAGTATTGACCTTTCCTCCTGAAACACCCTGTATAACGAAATAGTTCTTCAGGGTGAACGGTGTAGGTGAGCTCAGCCATGTACCGCTCAAGTGCTTTGTACCAAAGTTCATGATATTTCGAAGAGTCTAAACCTTTTAAATAAGCATCCACCTCTACGCCTTGTTCGGTCCTACACTCGGTAAACCCGTCGAACAGAGCGGTGTATGCCTATTCAAGAACGTATCAAAATAAAGTATATCCGTAACACGCGCGTCTAATGTAGGCTTCACCTTGAGGAAACCAACGATTTCAAACCTTCTGTCGAGGATGAAACGGTTTCGCGTAAGGACAAGAACGTTATTATCAGAAGCATTCTTCCACATCAATCGTATATCAATGCATGGCTGATCGTTATTTATACACAACATAAAAACAATAGCATATGAGGAGGTATCATTAATCTGCTCTCTTCATGTACCTACACCTCCAGGTATTTTATAACGATCCTCACTCCAATTCTCAACTACCACGAAGACTCTATTCATCTCCTCAATACTTAAATAAACAACATTCCGTTTACCAGAGTTTGTTTGTCTACAAGTCGTTTTCAGTACATAGTTAATGTCGCCGGTTTTACGCCTAAACACGCGCAATGACTTCGTCACGGACACATCGTACACGGCATTGAGAATACTGCTGAAAGGAAGCTCCATCATATTCTATGGTGAGGAGTGCACGTCCAATCGGTTCAAGCTCTGAGATGACTATGAGCCACAGGTGTGCGGATCGGCTCGACGGGAGGTGTGAAGGAGTGAGTCTCACCATAAGCTGATGAATCGTGGGCGGCGTAATTCCAACGTGAGAGATTCATGTGAATACATGTATCCCATTATACTGGGTAGGTGATTTGAGAAATTTTCCTTCTGCGATACATGAAGTGATACCGGTTTTAATGTTTTATCACTCCTACTCCCCAGAATGCGCACCAAACATTTTCTTTCAGGGGGATTTTCACGAACTAACATTTTATTCGCATTCCGGCGAATTTGAGAGAAACATATGACCATATTTTACATTTTGCTTAGCAGACGATACTCATCTCTAAATTCTGTTAAAAACTCCCGCAGGATTTTCGTCACAACCTCACTACAAACATCGTCATGAAATATATTAATTTAGTGCTAAAAATACTTCAGATTCTCCATTATGACAAGATTTACATTCTCAGCCACAGGGTATGAGTATTCGGTATGATGCAGCATGACAATACCGCTTGTGAATCACTCATCAACAAGACTCACTAACAATAACCGTTGCTTCTCTTCTGCCCGTGTTGTTTCTTCCACTTCACGATACATGTAAGCTTTTATAAAGTTTAGTCCTACAACATAGTTCAATACATCGCTTGTATGACGAAATCCTGCAATGCTCTCACCAGAATAGCCGTAGAGTATTTGTACCTCTTGTTCATCAAGCTTCGCACGATTCAATGTAGCCTTAAAAGTATCAAAGGGGGGTGGAATAGGGAGCCATTCAGTATCCAACATATCTTCACACTTTGCCGAATACCACTTCATAAACGTCGAACACGCAATATTAAAGGTAGCCATTACTATTTTTCTTCTACGTGGGATTTCTTCAAATACGCGCCTGAGATCCAGGGCTTGCAGCGGTCAACTGAGCACGCAGGGGGGAGATATGCCCAGGTAGTAGCACGAGTCACGTGACCATTGATCAATTATACAGGGGGCGTAGCTTAGAACTTTATCCTGTACATACGTTCACACACACACACACACACACACACAAAATAGAAAGTGAAACGCTAATTGAAACACGATTTATTTAATAAACCTATCATCCAATTATTCAAGGTATGTATTTACAAATACGTGTAATAAATAAAATAAACATCGTTAACAATAGACGTACATATATAATATTCAAAGGTTATGGTACCCCTAAGTTCCTTCGCGCCCCCCCTACAGCTTCTGAGCCCGAAAATTGTGGTTACCTGCAGTTAGTTGGGGCGGATGGACGCCCTCATCTTCCAAACACACTAGATCCTTCAACGAATCAAAGTTAACGACCCGCCGATTCGCCTGGTTGAGCGTTATTTATACCCTTATCTTTTACGATATATTTCATATCCTCCCCCACCCTCACCCGTACCCCATACGTTTTTGGCCCTGTTAAGAAAAAAGAGTCGACGTATGC
This sequence comes from Bathynomus jamesi, assembly GCA_023014485.1. Taxonomy (NCBI): domain Eukaryota; kingdom Metazoa; phylum Arthropoda; class Malacostraca; order Isopoda; family Cirolanidae; genus Bathynomus; species Bathynomus jamesi. Next base: position 238,842 of record JAJOZX010005462.1, on the reverse strand, counting down.
GATGTTTCCATACTCATCCTTGATCTCATCAGTTAACTCTCCGAGGAATTCCCCAATAGGCGACATGTATTCACCCTCCCTCGCTGTGAATATCACACTATCTGTATCGGTAGAGCACCCTCCGACCAAGAGAATGTAATAGGCCCCAAAGTTTGATGAGTGCATAGGCCGTTGTGAAGCTGGCTACACTTATGTTTGTAACCCGTGAGGTATCTGTGGCCAATTCGGTAACGTTGTACTTTATTATGTACGTATTACCTACATACACGATCTCCATGACCTCTTTGTCGGAAGCGTTAGCATAATCCCAGACTTCACGCGTAGATAGTCCTTATATTACGGATAGGGAGATACGCTGTTCCTGACAATCTTAAAATAAGTAGTGGTCTTGTACGATCTCTCATCTTGCTTTTAAAAACATACACAGTCCTACGACGATCATCCATTCCAAATACAACTATACGAACATTCATTTCCTGTTCTACCCTTCTCAGCTATTCAGGACCCATATTGCACTCAAACTCAAGTTTACAGTCAACATCTAGTTTACGGGCACGCTCCACTACCGTAGGCAACCAAATGTTTTTGGCCCGTGTATTTAGCACAGTGAACATATGAACTAAGACTACTGCTATAAAGCCGCAACCACGATCGGCTTTTATATGCTACCTGTAAATAACCGGAGAATTGAAGCTAAGAGTATTAGGTGTGGCACTATGGCCCGCAACACGGAATACACGGTCAGTATTTACCGTGAAGATTTCCATATTGAAAGCTGTACTACTTTGAGAAGCCTGCATTATACGGTCCAAAATATATTATATATCTACAGCTCCCAAGCGTCTGAATGGTATTACTACCCAAAAATCATCTACATCCCAGTCATCTGACCCGAACCCAAGGACAGTCTCGTCCTGACTTCACGTTCGTCACGGTTTTGAAGGGCAAACTCTACAATACGTTCAACTACACGCCGCAGTCCGTGTTCAACATCACTGCTATACATGGATCTAGGATCAACCATGAATATATCACGATTTCTAGTCAGGGCTGGGTTGGAGGTGTCGGTGCGCACCAGTTCAAATGTTACGCCATCCTGTACAGCACGAGAAGCTCCTGTTGCTGTGAAGGATGTACCCGGAATTGAACAGGAATAAGCGGGTACATTTTTATTTGAGGAAGGTACTATTGTGGGGTTTGTGACGTAAGACTTAGAGGGTTGGGGCTCTATTACTGGAAGTCTAACAACCGGTGCAATCCTGGTACGCTTGATACTTGACGTGGAGGGCTCTTCATCATGCCTCCGCTTTGAATTGTCGCGTGCTGCAGGTATCGCTTGTGCCGGCGCGTTAGCGGGGGTGGAACCTGTGACAACAACTACACTGTCGTCGGGGTCGTCTGTAATATCGATGATGGGAACATGATGCTGTACCTCATTGTCATTCACGGTTCTGTGGAAGAAGAGGAAAACAAGAGTAGAATATAAGGAACACCACTTAAATTTTTATTATATTTTGTATATGACCCACTTAGAGGAGTGTGACGTGTTAGAGATGGAATATGTAGAAAAATTCAGGTTCACGAGCCCTTCCTAAAACGGTGTTTATACTTAAAATCATTAAAGAAAAGGGGGAAATGTTCTCAAAATTTGTGCATAAAGTTATATGCTGCTACTCGACGTATTAATCAGTGTTCAATGAGTACCAAGATGATATTTTGTTCCACAAAGGTGTATATTTTGTTAATTCGTTAAAGGGAAATGACCATACAGCCATTGTAATTGACGATCTCATGTTGAAGATGGATAAAACGTTTGCCCAGACATTTACAGTGTTCTCGCACCATCTTAACATAAGCGTGTTCTTCATCAATCAGAATCTATTTTTCAAAGATAGATACATGCGCGATGTGCCGTTAAATACACAATATCTAGTCTTATTCGCGCAACGTAGAGATGTATCACAAATTGGAGTATTAGCCAATCAAATGTTCCCGAATCAGCGTAAGTAGTTTTTGGAAGTTTATAAAGGAGTTACAAGTCAGTGTTACGGATATTTGCTGTGTGACCTTCATCCGTGAAACATATTTTGGGTGCTTCTAGGAAGGAAGATATTTCCAACGAGCCTGAAACAGTGTATATTCCAGAATGACAAAGAGGCTAAAGAAATACCGTGAATTAATAAAAATCTGTCATCGGCTGCCCCAGGCAATGCAGCAGATGTTTGCTAAAAATATCGACTCCGACTCTTTATAAATATTGATTATAAAGAACCCGTTTTTACGATTCTTGGGGATGCACGTTATTACAGTACAATAGTAACACTAGGTCCGGGCCGCTATGGTGCGGCTGAGGATGTTGTGAGAGAGTTAAACGTAAGTTTCAAAAACTCAAATCTTCCGGATGATTTAGTATACAGAATCGTAAACAAGAAAACCCTGCACACACTGTGACCCTAAAATCACAAGCTAACAGAAATATTAAAGAAAAAGGAGTTTTCAAAATTAGAACCTAGGGGCTATATCGATCAGCCTTCCAAAGAGATACCTTTCTCGAGGTACAACATAACTTGTTCAGCCTAATGTATCAGATGAAATTGGAGAAACTGGTTGCTGGCTATACACCTCCAGACATGTGTTATATTTACAGCAATATAGTGGAGCACCAGTTTATTGGGGACACCCAGGCACGCCTGCTGCGCATTGCACACACTCCCAATCATAGAGGGAAGAGCATGAGTATTACATATGACAGGCCGCATTATGTGAATGTCGCGACTAATATAATAACCAACATCTCAATATATATAAGAACGATTGAGGGAAAAAATTTCCCATTCGGTGATAGGAGCTTAAAGTGAAGCTGCACTTTCGACCCACTGAGTTATAATGGACAGAAAGCTTTTCACAGTCTGTCGAGGTGTAAAATACCAGCGTGGTACTGGACTTGGATCCATTTTTTCAACCATACTACGTACGGAGGTCCCCATGCTGAAGAGGTGTGCCAGATACCTCGGAAGGGAAGCGCTACAATCAGGTCTTAACGCGACAGAAGACATATTGGCTGGGGCTAAATCTAAAACAACTCTAAAAAAATATTAAAACGTACACGGGACGAAATCGTCAAAGATGCAGAGAAAAATGCGTAGTGGTGGGAAAAAAAGAGGGCTGTCGGGAAGAAGGGATTACCAGCACGTGGCGTTAGACGTAAAAGGCTATTAAAAAGGAAGCGTTCTAAGCGCATGAAACCAATGGTTGGCCATTTTTTGACTGATATAAGCTAAGGTCATCGATTTCATGAATCATAGACTGTTTACTACTTGTCGAGATAGGTGGTACTATTTCTGACTCGTGATGGCACGGTTCATCCATCCGTGTAGTTCATAATGTTGTAAATCGGAGCTGTCCCGCTTTGACATGCCCCCAACTCAAGTTTCTATTGAGCACAGTGACTTTATGACAATTAATCCGTTAAACACAATTAGTTCCCCGAGTGCTCCATTAGAATTCGTGATACCCTTACATTTTTGACAAAATCTGTGTGCACATTTATGCTAAACTACTACGTATAGCCTATTCTGATGGAACGGACTGCGATAACAAATATGCTGTATACCCTGAAACATACTTTGTGCACTCCATATTCAACCAGTGTGATGTATATTTAAATCAGGTCAACATATCGGCAGAATCGGGTTACTATTACCTACGAGTCTATCTGGTAAATGTGCTGAACTTTTCCAAAGAAGCGAAGGATACCTTTTTAAGTGCCAAGGGCTATTATCAAGTTAAAGACGAAAGTAGTATAAAGAACAAATTTTAAAATTCTAGAAAGATATGAGTGTTTAGGACGCCTGCATACAGACTTCACATTCCAAGAGAAGTTGCTTGTGAATGGGGTGGATATGAAAATAAAGCTTACCCGCACGAATCCTGAGATATGTTTAAATCTGGGAGCTGATCAAGAAGACAGGGCAAAACCCCTTGTGATTCACATTATGGGGACATACTCCGCGTACGTCGAGTGAAATTAAGTTCCCCTAAACAATTAGAAGTTGAGAAAAACTTGCTACATGCCACAGTAAAATACCCAATTAACAGAGCACAGCTCAAATTATACACGGTGCAGCAGGGTTGGCATCGAAACAGAGAGAAAGCATCGCCTTGGGAGTTCTACCTAAAAGGATATTAATTGAAATGCAGGAACACGCTTCGTTGAATGGAAAATATTAAAAGTGTGCCTTTAAATTCGAGAATGTCCGCCTTAAAAATATAACTCTATACGACAATGGCGTTGCTGTGGGAGGGCTATGGATATGGATTATTCATCAGACGCTGTGTTCCCGCTTTGCGCCAGAGCATATAGTAATCTGGCCCATATTGCAGGTGCTTGTGATGAGCTCGTGTTTGGGATAACGCAGAAAGAATTCATCGATCAATTTATCCTTTATCTGTTTGACATCACACCTGACTTATCTCTTACTGTAAATACACACTTCAGTCCACAACAGAGTGGAAACACCTCAGTCAGATTGGAATTCGCCAAGCCACTAGACGCTTTCTGGTTGTATGCATCGTTGTATAGTATGATGTTTTGATCTTATATAAAAAATGAATAATTGCATCAATATTGCCTCCAATATTATTAGTTTGTGTATTCTGTAGTTTATTTAAAATGTAATGGAACCTAATTTAAGATGGTTATTGTATTATTTTGTAAAACATGATTTCTATCATTTAATAAATTGATGAAAATACATTGAGTCTTCTTCTTACCCGAAACACAAAAAAGCGCTTACCTGAAACAGAAGAAAAAGAAAAAGCTTCCATCATTTCGTTAATGATGTGGCATTCGCTGGGTTGACTGCGCGGTAAAACTTCTACCTCCGTATTCAGGTCCACGACATGCGTTTCTTCAAAACTATCACGAAAAGATTGTATTGCACGAGTCAAATCCTCATCGGACCTTTCAGGACAAAGAATTAATTTTATTAGTTCATACATTTTGTGAATCTTTTTAATAAAACCCATTTTCTTTTCATAGAAAAACATGCAGATTACATATATATATATATATATATATATTGTTGTACATATAAGTACTCTTCAAATTATATATATATATATCTATATATATATATATATAATAGAACGACATAAGTATTAAGGAACGTTTCTGCACACGAGGAGGAGAGATAACGAAATAATGAAAAATGAGGCGAACCGGCAATTGGAAGGCCCTGGGTTCGTTTCCCAGGCGGTTCGCCTCATTTTTCATTATTTCGTTATCTCTCCTCCTCGTGTGCAGAAACGTTCCTTAATACTTATGTCGTTTCTATTCATTTATATACTGCGCGGTCATTGCAGTTATTTGCATATATATATAATATATATATATATATGTGAAGTACCAAATATCTTCGAACCGCTCAGAGAAGTTTCTGACCTTTAAGAGAAAATCCCGAATAACATTTCAAATGAATTTATTATGGAATTTATAAAATTATTTAAAACTTGCAAAGGAATCTTGATTTTTATAAATTTTAAAAAAATTCAACGATTCTTGATGAATATCAAAACAACTTTAGCATAATATTAAGTACTATTGCAAACTAATCTATAATTAAAAATTGCCGATAACTACTATTTTAATGAAGCATTTTACAATAAAATGTACTGAGATGAAAATAAATTACTACAACCCTACATATATATATATATATATATATATATATATATATATATATATAAGATGAAACAAGCGAAACAGAATGGTGCTCGAGAGCTTTCTCATAATGAGAGGAACACTAAAATATATAACAAGTTCGCGAATAAATTGCTACAAAAAAAAATTACCGGCACATAAATTTATACACTTACATTTCAACGGCAATCCCTCGCGCCTGATCGTGAGGAGTGTCATTGCAAATATCATCAACGGTTTGCGTTGGAAATATTCCCTCTCGGTCGGCTGCATTAAAGAGATTAAAAAGATTAATTGTAGACAGCTCGGCAGTGTCTCCATCTTCATATAATTCCGATAAACTGTAAAGTTCTTGTGTGTGACTCATGACAGAGGGAATGTGTTTATTCACTGTGAAAATAACTGCTGTGAGTTCTATCAGTAAATACTCACTTTTATATGCATGATCCCCAAGCACTACTGCCAAAAGACTAATAGGTGGTTCGTAAGTTTACTGATTGGTTTTCAATGTAACTGGGCGGGGTTATGTTTAATTTGTGTACCAATCAGTTGTCGCAACACCGATATAACGAACCCGCGTTTTGGACATTGAAGTCATGATTGGTCCCTTTCACGAATAATGAAGGTACAAAAAACCAACTTACTACTTCACCAGGCCAACTCGAGAGGAGGGGCGACAAGTGTGATATTCGTGAAATGAAGAATCGTCGCACGGAACATTTGAAAGGTTGAATGGTATATATATATTATATGCTGAAAAGATGGGCCAAGGTAGAACGCCCGCAAAAGTGCCCGCCCTCATAGAAAAAAAAATCTGAAATTAAGGTAGGGAAAAATGATGCTTTTTTCTTTTTAAAAAAAATGTGCAAGATTCCTATATAATCATAATATTAATAATAATAATAATAATAATAATAATAATATAGTAATAATAATAATTAATAATAATAATAATAATATAGTAATAATAATAATAATAATAATAATAATAGTAATAATAATAATAATAATAATAACGATGTAAAGGATTAACACGACTATGAAGAAAGAATGGAAGCAAAGAATATACCATGCAAATTACATGCAAAGAAAAATAAGACATAAAAACAACGAAGTTAATAAATATAAAAATAGATTTATATACATAAACAGGGAAAGCAGAGTCGCATGAGAGAGAGAAAGGATGAGGAGGTGTCTTTGGGGAAGAAAATGGGTCAAGCACGTTCCAATGTATCCTCTTTGCGGTTTTTGGAGTGCCTGCGGCGTTTCACCTGTTTCTTTTTTGTGCCGAATTTATACCGTTACACATTTCTGTTTTTCTTGGGATAAAAAGAATTGTTTTTGAAGCCAATTCGGTCTTTCGAATTATAGGTAAATTAATTATTATTCTCAGAGAATATTAAAAATGTTTATTGTCAATTTTAATATACTGTAAAGAAATGATTGTTAAGATGAACGAAAAAAATTGTACGAAATTGATAAAAGTAAATAGACACTTTCGGGGAAGTTCGTTCAAATTTTATTGTTTAATATAAAAGTGTATATAGATTTGTCCTGTACAATTATTTAAGAATATATATTATATATATATATATATATATATATATATATATATATATATATGATACACACAGACAGTGCATGGAACAAGGAACTCTTCTGGGAAAATTAAATCCACTATAGTCCAATAAGTAATGGTAAATGACAAATACCATAGTTTTTCTTTTTCATGATGCTAGCCCGACGTGGGCAACGGGTCACTCGCAAAGAGGTCCCATAAATATAGCTTCCCTCACCAGCTATCTGCAAAGCAGACAGGATCCAGCTTTGGGACATGGATCTAGGGTTTAAAGCAGCCTAGCCCTGCTACATTTAGAACCTCAATATAAGCAAAAGACTCGCTGCCTTCACGTCAGATTGAAAACATAAAAGAAAAAGGGTAACTATTATATTTTTAGCCAAAAACCAAAACTTAAACCTCAACTGGTAGAATTGAGCGTCCACTTTTCAAGGCACATAACATGTCCGTTTCAAGACCATTACTTATTCGGACTATGGTGGATTTAATTTTCCCAGAAGAGTTCCTTGTTCCATGCACTGTCTGTGTCTATCATAAAAAACTCAGGGGACCATTCTGAGTTCATTCCCATATATATATATATATATATTAGGGTGGAGCGAAAAATACTTTTTTTCTAGTATGAAGTTCTAATAGTGATTAAAAGTTGCAGTTAGTGGACGAAATATGCCTGCCAAAATATGAATTCATTTGTTTAAAATTTTCAGCAGCCACCAGGGAGCTAAAGTTAACACAGTTTTGTGTAAAAAGGAAAAAAATGGTTCTATTTTAGGTTTGTCAAACTATTATAAAATTTTATCTTAGAATTATCTAATAGTTTGATTAAGATTCTTAAATGATAGGAATTCGTTTTGTAAAAATGCCTTTTCATATGCTTAATCTTCAGCTGCCACAGGAGAGCTGAAGTTAACACAATTTAGAGTAACTGAGTCATGTTGAGACTACACTGAATGTTGTGGGGGAGGGTTTAGGGAGGGTTGTGGGGGGGGTTTTGGTGTGAAGGAATTTCTTTCTGTGAGTCATTAGAACAGTGTGTTAACACTTGTCTTCTTAGGTAGTAGGCCTAGTCGCTCAGTTGATCGGAGAGTTTTTTAATATGATCGGAATATTATAAAACTTTATTTTAAAGTGATTTATATAGAGATAATATTGATTTTATTATAAAATGCTTGTTATAATGTATTACATAATTTTAGTTTACTTATATAATATATTATATATTTATATTATATTATATATACTTATAAAATATATTATATATATTAATTATATAATGTTTTGATGTTACAGGATATTTGTGATTGTGAATTTTTCTTAAAAATTATTGGCATCAAATACTAAATATAAACATTTCACTAGAAAACATATGAAGTGTGCCATATTTGAAGTACCTTGTGAGATGAGTGATATGCAACTACCAACTTACAACTGCATTATGAAAGATTAACTCTTCACAAAACATTTAGTGAAGGAGCAGATGAATAACAAGGAGCCTTCATTTTCTGAAATAGCAGAGGCAGTTTCCAAAAAGGTAGAAAATATTTGGAAGAAGGCCTCTTTGCCAATAGTTTCACATACACGCGTTTTACAGATGATGCGAGTGTACCATGATAAATACAGGTCCTTATTAAAGCCATACAAGTCACGCAAGGATCAGCCTAAGTACAAAAATCAGCTTGAAGAATTTGAAAACTCTTCAAAATGCACTTTGTTTGACATCTGCACCTGCAAATGTAAGGAGTTTAGGAGATGCTCATGTGAAAAGAGTAAGAAAGTCCCTCCAAAAGAGCAGGATTTTTTTAAATGACCAACGAACACGCAGAATAATGGTGATAGGAAGCATTGACATAGCACACACAAGACGATTGCAAGCAAGAGAACATCGAAAGGAAATGGAAAAAGCACGTCTGGAATCCTCACAAACAACTAGTGCTGCTATAACCAATACGTCCAACTTACAAATCGAAACAGAGACAAGTGAACTTCAACAACTAGAAGAGATATCTGAAGATAATGAGGAAGATACAACCTCGACTCAATATGTAATATCAGAACAACAGATACGTGAGCCACTGCCTTCATTAGCAATTACTTGTGATAGATTTAAAATGTCAGACAGAGTGGGGCTGCTCTTGCTTCTGCAGTATTGGCAGATCTTAAAATTGTTACTCCCGAAGACAAAGGGAATATTATAGACAGAAGTAAGCTAAGACGTGAAAGACAAAAACAGAGAAAGGAACTACAACAGATAGGAGAGCCAAAAACCATGCGGGGATTATACTTTGATGGCAGAAAGGATAAAACAATGATTCAAGTCCAGGAGAGTGATGGCTCTAACCACCAAAGAACCAAACGCGAAGAGCATATCAGCATAATATCTGAACCACACTCTCTGTACTTTGCACATGTGACACCTTCCAGTGGCAAAGCTAAATACATTTGCACAGCGCTAGTGAATTGCTTGAAAGAAAGGAATGTTGATATAGGGAACATCGTTGCAGTTGGCTATGATTCGACAGTGGTTAACACTGGTAGTATTGGAGGCACAATAAGATTACTGGAAGAAGCCTTTAATAAGCCATTGCAGTGGCTGATATGCCTTTTACACCTTAATGAACTTCCATTGCGCCATCTGTTTCATCACTTGGATGGTACCACTACTGGACCAAGAGCATTTTCAGGAGAAATTGGCCGAGCACTTTCAGACTGTGAAAAGCTTCCCATAGTTAACTTCAAACCCATTGAAATTCAAGAGGACATGTGTGAAGTTGATGTAGATGACATAAGTACTGACCAGAAATACCTTCTTGAAATTCACATGGCTATATCAAGTGGAACATTCTCAAAGAGTCTTAGTCATAAGAGTCCAGGCAATATATCACATTCAAGTGGCTCCCAACAGCAAACAGGACTCTGCGGTTATATGCAAGCACAGAGAATCCTTCAGGCAATTTACAAGAATTAGCTACTTTCATTGTTAGGGTATACGCACCAATGTGGTTTCAGATAAAGCGTAAACCATTATGCCAATATGGTGCTAAACATATGTGGCATATGATTGCAAGAAGCCGGTATCTCCGTGAAGAGCTTAGGAGAGTACATGACACAGTCATTCAGCGAAATGCATATTACGCAAATCAAGAAAACATTCTCATTGCAATGATAGCTGATGAAAGGGAGCATGTGCGTCAGTTGGGATTTAGGCGTATCATAAAAGCAAGGGCATGCATTCAAGAAACAGATGTTATCAGGTATTTTAAGGTGCCAGAAATAAATTTTTATGCCAAAGACTATACAGATCTCATTATGTGGCAAGATTTTCAGATAGCAGAACCACCGATAACCAAAGGAGTTTCTCTTGATGATATTGAATCATGCATCAAACATGGTACTACTCTTCATTCAGAATTATTTCAGTTTCCATGTCATACACAAGCCGTAGAGAGATGCGTCAAGCTCGTTACAGACGCTGCTGGATCAGTCTGCGGACCTACAAACAGAGACGGTTGGATTCGTGCTACATTAGAATCAAGGAAAAAACAGCCAAAATTTGACACAAAAGCAAATTACTAAATAGTCTTCAGCAAGAACCCTTTCTAGAGGGAGGTTGGTTGGGGAAAGGGTGGTAACTCCGCTAAGGCACGAAATAACGTTTCTTAACTGTCTCAAGCCAGTATAAAGGAGGAGAGACATCCTAATTTATTACTGTTCCCTTTTTCAAGTAAATACAAAATCATACTTAATTGTCATTTTTAAGTTAACTTCAGCCCTCTTGTGACAGCTGAAGATATTAAGCATATGAAAAGGCATTTTTACAAAACGAATTCTTATTATTTAAGAATCTTAATCAAACTATTAGATAATTCTAAGATAAAATTTTATAATAGTTTGATAAACCTAAAATAGAAGCATTTTTTTCCTTTTTACCCAAAATTGTGTTAATTTTAGCCCCCTGGTGGCAGCTGAAAATATTAAGCAAATGAACTCATATTTTGGCAGGTATATATCGTCCAATAAATGCAACTTCCAATCACTATTAAAACTTCATACTAGAAAAAAAGTATTTTTCGCTCCACCCTAATATATATATATATATATATATATATATAGTGTGTGATATATTATATTGCTTACGTTTTCTGCCAATTCTTTTTCATTCAATGTCACGCCTCGGTGGTTAAAGTCGCTGACTATGAATCCATCGGCTCCGGGTTCGAGACCCGGTGACGGCAGCAGACGCGCGGTAACTTTTAAATATTAATGTACAATATAAAGAGTCTTGTGTATTTCTTTTATTGTCAATTTTAGTATTGGTGTTGTATTTAGTTCTTGTGCAAAGCCATGGATTAATGTACAATGTAAAGAGTCCTGTGTATTTCTTTTATTTTCAATTTTAATATTGGTGTTTTATTTAATTATTTTGCTAAGCCATTGGCAACCCCGCTAAGCATTGACATCATCTCTCTCTTGCCTTTAATATATAAATAAATCAATAACTGCTAACCGTTCCAGAAATAAAAATTAAAATAAATTGTGGCATCTGGCAACTCGTATATATATATATATATATATATATATATATATATAAACAAATAATTAAAATAGTGGTATCTGACAACCCTGCCTTTAATATATAAATAAATAAATTAAATAACTGGTAATCGTTCCATAAATAAAAATTAAAATAAATAGTTATCTGGCAACTCATCTCTATATAAACAAATAAATAAAATAGTGGTCTTTGGCAACTCCCGACCCTCTATATAACTGTTGCTGGTTAGTATTATGCGTCTTGCTCGGGCCAGGCGAACATCTCTATCCTCCTTAGGCTAAGGCTTAACTTCTTAGGTTAGGATTTCCCTTTGGGGTAAGGACATCCCAACTTCTCCCCCAAAGACTCTCCTCCTCCTCCTCCTTTCTCTCTCTCTCTCTCTCTTAGGTTAAGGTTACCCCTTTGCGGGGAGGTCATCCTCCCTTCTCCCCCCAAACTACTAAGCCAACCTAATTCTTTCTTTACGAAGGAAGGAAGATATTTACGTTTAAAATAAATAAATATATCAGTGAACTGATTGCTTTAATGCTGTGCATCCTATGATCGGCGAAAAGTTTAAAAGAACAATTTTTAATCAAATTTATGGTGTTCCTGCTTTATATATATATATATATATATATATATGCGCCTCGGTGGTGTAGTGGTTAGCGTCGCTGACTACGAATCCATCGGCCCCTGGTTCGAGACCCGACGGCAGCCGGCGCGCAGCAAAACCCAGATGTTCATCCTTCCACACAATAAAGAAAGTGGTTGGTAGATAAATGGGTACCCTAGGTGGCCTAGTGGTTACGACGCTGGGCCGCTGATGGGGCGTGGTTCGGATTCCACGTTAAACTGTAGGTCTAAGGTGGAGTGAAAAGCTTGACCTTCGTCAGAATGAACAATTCGGGCGGAAGCTAACCAAAGGTAACCAAAGGTGTATATATATATATATATATATATAATATTTAACCCTCTACAGTTAGTTAGACACAATGTAGTATTCTTACTAAAGTGTAGATCCGACCTTGTTTATTCTATAAATAATACAAATTTGATTTTAAAACTTAAATAAATACGGGGTGAAAATAAATAGAGATGAAATACATTTATAGATTGCAGAGTTCACGTGACGGTCCCACATTTGGGGTCAAACGTTTCTCTACGAAGGAAGAAAAGTAATTATGGTTCAAAATAAATTAATATATCACCACAGCGCCTTTTTATAACCGTTGTGTGTATAAAAGTTTATAGAATGCAATTAAGTTTTGTAAATAAACAACAAAGTTGTGATGCTTTCAGGCGGGTATCTGTGTGTACTTTTTTTTATATACGAGATTCTAATGTGTGTGTGTGTGTGTGTGTGAATATATATAACCTCCTCGTTAAACTCGTTGCGGTTTCGTGCATTGGTCTCTCTTCACACGAAGGTCAAGCTGGTGACCCCGCCTCTAAATCTGGCTTGGTGGAGAAGCGAGTTGCTCTCTTGCGTTCTCCACCGCACATAGCCAGGTTCACCCAGCTCATCTGGTACCGTCCTCAGCCGGGCATCTAATCTTTTCTCGAAGACCTATAACTTTGACCACTGTAACGTTTCTGATGTCCTTAGGAAGCTGGTTCAAAAGTGTTGGCCCCCTGACAACCAAGCTATTTTCCTTCCGTGTTGAGGAGGTCCCCTGTCGGGCCTTTAATTTGGGAACACTACACATTCTGCCTTTCCTACTTTCCAGCGTTGTATGGATGGTAATTGGGTTTAGTTTGAGGCTTGGTACCAGTTTTTCGAACATTTTCCGTATGTACAGTAGATTATGATATAGATCTCTCTTCTTTCCAGTGAGTACATATTTAGTTTACGGAGTCTTTTCCAGTAGTTGAGTTCTTTCCAGCCATCAATCTTGGGTGTGAAATGCCTTTGCGTTTCTTCTAGTTTAATAATTTCTTCCTTTTTATATGGGGATGTCAAAACTGAGCAGTATTCAAGCTTTGGTATGATCAGTGTGTGTGTTCTAAGCAGGGGAATCATTACTGTCTTGTCCCTCCTATTGAACGTTCTTAGTACCTGTCCCGCGACTCTTTTTGCTTTGTTTATTGCTATCTGATTTTGTGTATCGAATTTGGCATCCTCGGTTGTTATTACCCCAAAGTCGACCGCTTTTGTGCTTTTCTGAATTACCTGTCTATCTGGAGCATGATATGCAGTCTGTTTAATTTCCTCTTTTCTACCATATCTCAAGAGCTGAAATTTCTCGGTGTTAAATGTCATATTGTTGTTTTCTGACCATTTCTATATTTTGTTTGTGTCCCTCTGCAAGACCTCCACTTCATTTGCGTCGCTGATTTTTCTGATGATCTTTGTATCGTCCGCAAATGATGTTACTCTACTGTTGCTGTTTACTCCACTTTTTATGTCTGTTAGCATGATAATGACATGAGTGGGGGCCAGTACTGTACCTTGTTGTACTGAGCTGCGTACTTCTCATTCTGATGATGATACACCTTGAATTTTGACCACCTGTAGCCGTTCTCTGAGGAAGTCGTAGATCCATTTTCCCACTTTGACTGTTATTCCCATATGTTTCATTTTATGTTATTATACCATGATCGCACTTGTCGAAAACTTTAGAAAAATCCGTGTATATGACATCATAGTTTTCCTTACCTTCATGTGAATCTAGGATAGTTTTAATGCTCTATAAGTTGTGATAGGCATGATTATTCCGATCGGAATCCGTGCTGATTTTTGTTGAATTTTTCCAGTATCTCCAAGAAGTCATAGATTTTCTCTCTGACTATTCTTTCAAGTATTTTGGTGATGTGGGACGTCAATGACACTGGTCTATAGTGCTTTGCTTGAGAGCTATCCTCGCATTTATATATAGAGACAATGTTTGCTCTTTTCAAGATGCTCGGTATTTCCTCGATGTCTAGGGATCTTCTCCATATCCAATATAAAGGTGTAGCAATTTCATTTTCACAGTTTTTAATTAAGAGTGCGTTCCATTTGTCCGGACCTGCAGCTGAATGTGATTTCATTTGTCCTATAGCTCTCGCTACATCTGGGGTAAAATCAAAGTCTGTTATACATTCTCCTTGCAATTTCTCTTCGAAGAATGCATCTATGTCAGGTATCACTTTTTCACTTTTTGGGGTACTGAAGACCGATTCATACTGTGTTCTCAATGTTTTCCTTTTCGCATAGCTGTAGAAGTATTTTGGATTTTCCTTTATTGCTTCTACCGCCTTTTCCTCTTCCCTCTCTGTATGGCCCTTTATCAGAATTTGTATTTCCCTATCGATAATCTCCAATTTTTCTTGTATTATTTTCCTGGCATTGTTGTCTCCGCAATTTGCTAACTTCGTCGCTACTCTCTTTTGCGAGATATTCTTCTCTTTTGCCTTTCTAGCCAGTTCCTCTTTTCTTTTGGCTCTGCTTTCGGAGAATATTTTTATAAAATTCTCAGCGTCTTTTCTTCCAAGGTTGTTAGCATTTCTTCAGTTGTTTTATTCTCTAAAACTGTTCTCCACTCTATTTGGGCTATGTGTGATCTGATTTCTTCCCAATTTATGGACTTGGAGTTTGTTAAAAGCCCCAAATTTTCTTCTTCCTTCCGTTTGTGTATTGTCTTTTAAAATTATCGCCATATTTGTTGATAACTCGATTATATTGTGGTCTGAGATAATAGTTGGGGTTATTTTTATATCGACAATCAAGTTCGTGTTATTTGTGAATACCAGATCTAGGAAGTTATTTTTCCTGGTATTTTCTGTTATCTTCTGTGTCAGCATAAACTCGTTTGTGAGAGCCATCAACGTTTTTGGTTGCTCCTGGTCTTCTCTTGTGCTCCCCTTATCTTGTTGTATAAATATATTTCAACCCACCTTTTTGAATTTTATAAATGGGAAGTTAAAATCACCGCAGAGTATTATATTAGGGGATGGAGAGTTTAGGGACTTTATTAGGCTTCTGATATCATCAATTCCATCTAAAAAAAATTTATTTGGAGAGTTTGGAGGTCTATAGATGTCTATCAGTACCACGTTTATTTTCTATATTTTCACTCCATTTTCCGCTCTTAGTAAGCTGAATCCATTGATATGCAATTCTTTTTTATCGATAGAGTGTTCGCAGTTATCGCAGTTTCCTTCGCAATCTTTAAGATGTGTTTCTGTGAGGCATGCGATATCCGCCCTTGTTTTGTCCATAAAACCTTTTAGATACGAAACTTTGTTTAGAGAATTGTTCGGTTTTATTCCTTGAATATTTGCCAGGAGAATGTTTATGTTCTTTGTTTTGCATTGTTCCTTGTGCATTTTAAGTTCGTTGTCCTTTGGTGTCGCGTGTTTTGTGGTCTTGTGGTCCTCCGAGATAGATCGTTTCCCGCCTACCTGTTCTGGTAGCTTCTTGCCATGTAGCGGTCCGGCTAGATGGTTCCCAGCTCTGTCTGCATGTGCTGTATAAGACTTAGCAGCCGTATTGTGTAGGACTTGCAAATTACCGGATGGTAGAATTTGCATTTTCCACCAAATTTGTACTGACCATTATCGTAAAAGTAGTTGTACACAGGAGGGTGTTCGTAAATACACTTTCCTCCCTTATATCTATAAATTCCTTTCACATAGTGTTTACATATAGTTTCTTCCCCATTTTTACTTGGGGCCTTTGTTTTTGGTGGTTTCAGTATAATATCTTTATTGTCTACTTGTTTTTTCCTATTGCTGCTAATGCACTTTGTTTGAAATCCATGGATTTGGTTTTGTGCCTCTGTTTTCTCTGTTGGTGCTTCTTTTATTTATATTTTTTCTGCTTTTTCTGTTTTTTTCCCCTGTTCGTTTTTCGCAGTTTCCTCTCGTATTTATCTTCGTTCCTTCTATTTTTTTCTCTCTGTTCGCTATTCATAAACTCCTCTTTAGCCTTTTCCTCATAGTTTCGTTCTACTTTAAAAACCGTAAACGAGTTTATTTCGATTATGCAGCTTTTGCAGAAGAACTTGATTCTGTTCAATTGTTTAGCGCCTGTTGAAAGAGAGATTTCTTCGTCGCTCCATCTCAGGCATTGAAATTCGGCTAAGGTTTGGCAAAGATCGCAGCGAAATGCCTTTGATTCATCTGTTTCATTTTTACAGTATCCACAAGGTTTTACGTATTGATTTTCGATTGCCATGTTTCTAATGGTATGTAAATGGCGTGCACGAAATATTAACTCAAAATGGTAATTTTTTGGGTGAGGTATTTGATTTGACTTTAGAAATGAGGGAGAGGAAAGTTTTTCCGTTATTCCAATGGGGTGGGGAATGGGAGATGTTGCACGCTGTAGATTCTCACTGATTCTTGCCCTGGAGTGTACCGCATGGGATAACTGAGGGATACTGCCTTTCGAATGGCAGTTAGATTTTACTCAGAGAGAAAACACTCGGAAAAAACGTTGTATAGATTAAGTTGCTTTAATTTTATATGCTTTATTTCAACATACGCCGCTATTTCACCACTTAAATAGGCATACTCACTGAATATTCACACAAAAATGGCACCACTTAAAAAGGATTTACTGCAGGATTTTTATTATATCACTTTTATTCGGACTTTAAACGAAACACGTGTAACCGTCACATTGGGCAGGAAAACATATTATATATATATATATGATAATGATGATGCTAATAAGATTAATAGATTTGTAAAAATGAACAATGAATAATGCCTATATTCTTATATTCATTCATGTAATTCTTATATAATTCGTATATTTGTATAAATCCTTATATTTATCTAATCCTTATGCTTACAAAGTCCTTTTATTTATATAATCCTATCTTTATATAATCTTTATATTTATATAATCTTTATATTCATATATTCATTTTTACATAGAGACCAAAATCGGATAACGCGAGTTTGGATAAATTTTTGATTTGCTTTCTATTTTTGCCAAATAATTGGTGAATTGTTTCTTTTAAATTACTTAATCACTTTTTTAGATTTAGCTTAATAATGAAACCTGATTAAATTCTGCAATGTTCATTTTCTCTATACATTCTCTCTTCGTTATAAAAAATGAAGTCATGTCTTCCTCAAGCCTTTAATTTTTGCTCATATGCAAGTTTAAGTGTAACTTATAATAAAATGCATATTTCAATTTCCAGTTTTAGTTAACTCGCAGATCATGATAACATCAGATTTGTAAATATGCGGTTGAAGATAAAAATATGACTTCATCGTGAACCATCTTGCTTATCTGTTTAGAGGTTGCCACAGCTAAAATATTTACCTTATCTTCAAATATTGTACAAAAATAATGCAGCCTATTGAGAATAAAAACCAAACAAGTCAACACTAAACAATAATGATGTCCACAAAATTTGGGTATATAAACCCGTCATTTTTCAAATTGTTATTCTGATTGACTGATCTAACTTAGAGGCTGAGCATTATGTACTTGTAAAATTTTAGCAGTAAAACTACAGTAAGAAAAAACTCTTTGTCTTCTCCTTCGAGCCTTGCTCTCTTCAGAAAACTTCGTCTTAAATAAAGAAACCATAATTTCCCGATACGTTACAAGAAGAATCGGGGAGCCTTCAGAGAATTTAATCAACTTCACAGAATCCTCCGATCAACTATAAGAAGAAATCGGAAAGTAATATAAGAGAGACTACTGCGATTGCCTATACGGTACCAGCTACTCCTGAGTAACAAATCTGTTGCTGCTACCTAAACAGAACCCCCGTCAACTTCGAAACGACAAAGACCATAGAGGGAGGGGTTAACAGATTCATCGGATTTGAAATAGAAACATAAATTAATATAATATTTTTAAACTCGATGGTCCTGCTACGAGTCGAATTCTCTAACCTGTGTAAAAATTGTAGAGAGAAAAATTGTAGAGAAAAATAGAAAGAGATGTTTTTTATATTGTGCTTAAATTTTATATGGTTTAAATTTATTTAAATAGTCGTATACCTAATTTAGAAATGTTTTTGCTGTTTCTTGAAATGAGTGTTGGAATGGTGTTATCTCCCGAAACGTTCGAATTTGTATTCCTTAAATTCTTTATATAGTATTGTATATAGCAAGTAGAGAACTACAGATTAAAAATTATACGGCAATGTTTAATATTCCACGCATAAGATATCATAGGAACTTTCTTTTAGGACTCGGTCCCATCTTATGTTTGTGCAGACGCCTGCTTTATCAGTGCAAAATAAAATATAAATAAAGCACCATCACGAAATCGGATTTATGTACGATCTCTATATTATTATGATTTGGTGAATAAACTGCAACATTATTAATCCGAAAAATAAACGAGGCGCAAATTTACGGATTAAAATAAATATATATTTGTATACATGATAGTTGAGCAGCTTGGAATTATCTTTGTGTGTTTGTGTGTTTGTGTGTGTGTGTGTGTGTGTGTGTGTGTGCGTACGTGTTTGTGTTTGACTCGTATTCAGTGCCTGGTAGGTGTGACTTAATTGATTTGGGCCAGTGCACAACCTTCATATTTAACGTATAGGCCTGTGTCGGCCAGTACAACAGACTTTTAAAGCTATTGATTGGCCGGTTGTATATTTTATACAATAAACTATACCAGAATGTTAGATTACATAGTGATGGGTAAGATTGAAAACTTAATTAATAACGTGACGATCTAACTCGCGAGTGATTAAATATTTGAATGAAATTAAGGTGAAATATCACTGAAATAAGGAGGGAGGGCATATAAATGCTATATTTCAGTAATTATAAAATCAATGTTAAGCAAGTAATTTTGATTAACGGAAGCTTAATTATGCAGGGTGTCCATAAATGATTACCCTGATTAAAGCATGCTATAACTTTTAAATAAACACTCGTATTCAAACACTGTTTTACTCATAAGTAGATAAACATACAAAGTTTTGATACATAGTTAATGAACTTAATAAGCTTCCACATGTGCACCCCTAGTGGCACGTAAAATGTCTAAACGGTATTCACACTCACGCCACACATTTTCCAACATTTGTGGGTTAACTTTGCAATTGCATCCGTAATGCATTCTCGCAATGTCCTGATATCTGGAACAACTGTTGCATAAACCAAATCTTTAACATGACCCCCAGAGAAAGAAATCCAGCGTGGTAATGTCTGGTGATCTTGGGGGCCATGGGATTGGCCCGTCCCTGCCAATCCATCGATTTGAAAATGTTGCGTCGAGAGTTTCAAGAACAACATGCGCCCAATGAGGGGATGCCCCATCTTGTTGGAAAATGACAGTTGGCTGCCTGTCCTGCAGCTGTGGGATGGCGTAATTGGTGAGCATATCCAGGTACACAGTTGCGAAAACAGTGTTCTTAGCGAAGAAGAAAGGACCAATTATCTGGTCATGCATTAGTCCACACCAGACATTGATCTTCGGACTGCCCCGAATATGCTCTCTTACGGCACGTGGGTTTTCCGATCTCCAAATACGCACATTGTGTCTGTTGTCTTTACCACTAAGATGAAACGTAGCCTCGTCTGAAAAGCAGGCACTTAACAAGAAGTCATTATCCTCGTCAATGCTGTTCAAAATGTCAATAGCGAATTGTTCACGTTTTGGACAGTCATCAGGCTTCAGTTCTTGAACAATTTGTACCTTGTAGGCGTGTAACTTCAAACGTTTGTGTAACACCTTGTGCACCGTAGACTTCGGTATCTTTAGTTGGCATGAAGCTTGTCTCACCGATTTCCTTGGTGACCGTGTGAAAGCAGTTTGAATGTTTTCCACCGCCCCATCGGAAACTGATGGTCTACCACTGCTCTTTCCCTTTTCCACGTTTCCAGTTTCCAAGAATTTTTTCATCTACGACTTAATTAACTTCACATCAGGTGGATTCTTTCCATACTTTGTTCTGAACCTTCGCTGAACACTGACAGGAGATTTTGTTTCTGCAAGCCACACAACACATTGTGCCTTCTCTGTCACAGACGCCATCTTAACTGAAAGAGCTACTACAGCGCTCCTAGCGGGGAATGCGGTAGACGAAACACACCAGCAGAGAAACTCTATGCGTGTACGAGATCACCTGTAAAAAGTAAACGGATGTAAGATTCGTCATTAAAACCTGAGCATACTGTTTTCAGGGTAAACATTTATGGACACCCTGTATTATGTAAGGGAAGAAGTGTAGTTTACGTTCCCCTGATGCAAAATATTACACTATCGAAGATATTACGACTTAACCTAACCAATCGTAAATATATATATATATATATATATATACATATATACAGGGTGTCCCATAAGTCCGGCATCATAGGAAAAATAATAAAAAAAGGCAAAACAAAAGCTTTTATTTACAGAATGTGCTCAGTATGTCCACCATTGTTTTCAATACACAAATTCAGACGTGATACCCAGTCAGCAAGCACACGGTGAATGATGTCAGGAGTAATGGTGTTACATGCCCCAATAATGCGCTGCCGCAAATGTTCAACACTCCTAATTTTCTCTGCGTATACCAGCGCTTTCAAGTGGCCCCAGAGATAAAAATCTAGTGGCGTGAGATCCGGGCTTCTAGCTGACCATTCCACAGGCCCACGACGTCCTATCCAATGACCAGGGAATTGTTGGTACAGGTATTCCCTTACTTGGGTGCTGTAATATGCAGGAGCGCCGTCTTGCTGGAACCATGTTGGGAAATTTCCTTCTTCGCTCAAGACACTGGGAAATGTTTCTTCCTTCAGCATACGTAGGTAGGTGCCTCCAGTGACATGTTCATCGAAAAAGAGGGGGCCTATGATGCGATCCTTCCAAATGCCACACCATACCATCACCCGAGATGCACCTTGTTCCTTTGAAGAGGTATACCAGTGAGGGTTGTTTTGAGACCAGTAGCGGGTGTTCTGTCGATTTACCTCACCATTTCCATAAAAAACAGCCTCGTCACTGAACAGAATGGTGGACGGGAAATTGGCATCCCGAGCATATTGTTCCACAGGCCATTCACAAAATTCCATTCGCCGGTCGGGATCATCTTCGCTTAATTTCTGTAGGATCTGAAGTTTATATGGATGCCATTTGTGAGCCTGAAGAATGCGATGGATGCTACTTTTCGACACTCCTGTCTCGGCGGACAATCACCGAAGAGAATTATTGGGACTTCTGTTAAAATGAGCTAGGATAGCAGTCGCTGTATCATCATCAGTGGACCTCCTTGAAGGTCCACTGCGTGGTTTATCTTCTATGGTTTTTGCAGTATATTTATTTTCAATATATTTAATTAATTAACATAATTGTGTGTATATATATATATATATATATATATATATATATATACAGGGCGTCCCTCTTGTCATAGTGTGTATACATTTTTTTGGGACGCCCTGTATATATATATATATATATATATATATATATATATATACACACAATTATGTTAATTAATTAAATATATTGAAAATAAATATACTGCAAAAACCATCAAAATATATAATATTTACGTTCGACTGCGCTTAACCAAAACTAAACTAGCATTAGAGTCTACAGACACGTCATTGTTGCTTTGCACTACGCAGTAAATACGATTTTACATTATTTCACCGCTCAAGTTATAGGGATGCCTTTACTCGATGTAAATGGCCTTCATATCATTCAATAATATTCTTGTGCCCACTTTAAACACGGATAGAATACATTCAAAAGCACGTAAAAGGTCATCGTTAGCCACATCATTATTAAATACAAGTATATAAACACTCCTTTCTAATCGAGGGTTTATTCTCACCGATCCGTGCTTTTTAATCGTGAACTCATCTTCACAATGCATAGCGGAAGTTGAAATAATCTAAGTCATAACGACAGCTGCTCACTGTACAGACTATACAGGGTGTTTCAGGAGGAAAGGTCAATACTTCGGTAGGTGATAGTATCGGTCATTGTGAGAAAAAAAGTTCATATGAACATGTGTCTAATTCTGAATGGTTACGGAGATAGAGCTGTTTGAATCTGATGCGCGCGCAGCTCTTCCTCCCCCCGCGGTGGTCCCATTCAATGGCCACCAAGGTCTCCAGACCTCTCTCCGTTAGATTATTGTTTGTGGGGGTGGATGAAAAGTCAAGTTTACAAAAGAAAGGTGGATACACGAGACGAATTGCTCGCGCACATTTTGGATGCTGCTGCCCGCATAAAGGAACGTCAAGATCAACTCAGACGAACAACACGCGATCTTCGCACACGAGTTGCAAAGTGCATTGAGGTTGACGGTGGATTTTCGAAAACGTATTGTAAACTGTAACAAATTTGTCATTTCTGTATCTGATACCATTCAAAATGCCAATGTTTAAACATTAAATGTTAGAAACAGTTATTGATTTCTCTTTCTTGATTACTATTAACAATGCTTTTGTATTTGTAAATTCAAACAGCTCTATCTCCGTAACCATTCAGAATAAGACATGTTCATATGAACTTTTTTTCTCACAATGACCGATACTATCACCTCCCGAAGTATTGACCTTTCCTCCTGAAACACCCTGTATAACGAAATAGTTCTTCAGGGTGAACGGTGTAGGTGAGCTCAGCCATGTACCGCTCAAGTGCTTTGTACCAAAGTTCATGATATTTCGAAGAGTCTAAACCTTTTAAATAAGCATCCACCTCTACGCCTTGTCGGTCCTACACTCGGTAAACCCGTCGAACAGAGCGGTGTATGCCTATTCAAGAACGTATCAAAATAAAGTATATCCGTAACACGCGCGTCTAATGTAGGCTTCACCTTGAGGAAACCAACGATTTCAAACCTTCTGTCGAGGATGAAACGGTTTCGCGTAAGGACAAGAACGTTATTATCAGAAGCATTCTTCCACATCAATCGTATATCAATGCATGGCTGATCGTTATTTATACACAACATAAAAACAATAGCATATGAGGAGGTATCATTAATCTGCTCTCTTCATGTACCTACACCTCCAGGTATTTTATAACGATCCTCACTCCAATTCTCAACTACCACGAAGACTCTATTCATCTCCTCAATACTTAAATAAACAACATTCCGTTTACCAGAGTTTGTTTGTCTACAAGTCGTTTTCAGTACATAGTTAATGTCGCCGGTTTTACGCCTAAACACGCGCAATGACTTCGTCACGGACACATCGTACACGGCATTGAGAATACTGCTGAAAGGAAGCTCCATCATATTCTATGGTGAGGAGTGCACGTCCAATCGGTTCAAGCTCTGAGATGACTATGAGCCACAGGTGTGCGGATCGGCTCGACGGGAGGTGTGAAGGAGTGAGTCTCACCATAAGCTGATGAATCGTGGGCGGCGTAATTCCAACGTGAGAGATTCATGTGAACACATGTATCCCATTATACTGGGTAGGTGATTTGAGAAATTTTCCTTCTGCGATACATGAAGTGATACCGGTTTTAATGTTTTATCACTCCTACTCCCCAGAATGCGCACCAAACATTTTCTTTCAGGGGGATTTTCACGAACTAACATTTTATTCGCATTCCGGCGAATTTGAGAGAAACATATGACCATATTTTACCTTTTTGCTTAGCAGACGATACTCATCTCTAAATTCTGTTAAAAACTCCCGCAGGATTTTCGTCACAACCTCACTACAAACATCGTCATGAAATATATTAATTTAGTGCTAAAAATACTTCAGATTCTCCATTATGACAAGATTTACATTCTCAGCCACAGGGTATGAGTATTCGGTATGATGCAGCATGACAATACCGCTTGTGAATCACTCATCAACAAGACTCACTAACAATAACCGTTGCTTCTCTTCTGCCCGTGTTGTTTCTTCCACTTCACGATACATGTAAGCTTTTATAAAGTTTAGTCCTACAACATAGTTCAATACATCGCTTGTATGACGAAATCCTGCAATGCTCTCACCAGAATAGCCGTAGAGTATTTGTACCTCTTGTTCATCAAGCTTCGCACGATTCAATGTAGCCTTAAAAGTATCAAAGGGGGGTGGAATAGGGAGCCATTCAGTATCCAACATATCTTCACACTTTGCCGAATACCACTTCATAAACGTCGAACACGCAATATTAAAGGTAGCCATTACTATTTTTCTTCTACGTGGGATTTCTTCAAATACGCGCCTGAGATCCAGGGCTTGCAGCGGTCAACTGAGCACGCAGGGGGGAGATATGCCCAGGTAGTAGCACGAGTCACGTGACCATTGATCAATTATACAGGGGGCGTAGCTTAGAACTTTATCCTGTACATACGTTCACACACACACACACACACACACACAAAATAGAAAGTGAAACGCTAATTGAAACACGATTTATTTAATAAACCTATCATCCAATTATTCAAGGTATGTATTTACAAATACGTGTAATAAATAAAATAAACATCGTTAACAATAGACGTACATATATAATATTCAAAGGTTATGGTACCCCTAAGTTCCTTCGCGCCCCCCCTACAGCTTCTGAGCCCGAAAATTGTGGTTACCTGCAGTTAGTTGGGGCGGATGGACGCCCTCATCTTCCAAACACACTAGATCCTTCAACGAATCAAAGTTAACGACCCGCCGATTCGCCTGGTTGAGCGTTATTTATACCCTTATCTTTTACGATATATTTCATATCCTCCCCCACCCTCACCCGTACCCCATACGTTTTTGGCCCTGTTAAGAAAAAAGAGTCGACGTATGCGATGTTTCCATACTCATCCTTGATCTCATCAGTTAACTCTCCGAGGAATTCCCCAATAGGCGACATGTATTCACCCTCCCTCGCTGTGAATATCACACTATCTGTATCGGTAGAGCACCCTCCGACCAAGAGAATGTAATAGGCCCCAAAGTTTGATGAGTGCATAGGCCGTTGTGAAGCTGGCTACACTTATGTTTGTAACCCGTGAGGTATCTGTGGCCAATTCGGTAACGTTGTACTTTATTATGTACGTATTACCTACATACACGATCTCCATGACCTCTTTGTCGGAAGCGTTAGCATAATCCCAGACTTCACGCGTAGATAGTCCTTATATTACGGATAGGGAGATACGCTGTTCCTGACAATCTTAAAATAAGTAGTGGTCTTGTACGATCTCTCATCTTGCTTTTAAAAACATACACAGTCCTACGACGATCATCCATTCCAAATACAACTATACGAACATTCATTTCCTGTTCTACCCTTCTCAGCTATTCAGGACCCATATTGCACTCAAACTCAAGTTTACAGTCAACATCTAGTTTACGGGCACGCTCCACTACCGTAGGCAACCAAATGTTTTTGGCCCGTGTATTTAGCACAGTGAACATATGAACTAAGACTACTGCTATAAAGCCGCAACCACGATCGGCTTTTATATGCTACCTGTAAATAACCGGAGAATTGAAGCTAAGAGTATTAGGTGTGGCACTATGGCCCGCAACACGGAATACACGGTCAGTATTTACCGTGAAGATTTCCATATTGAAAGCTGTACTACTTTGAGAAGCCTGCATTATACGGTCCAAAATATATTATATATCTACAGCTCCCAAGCGTCTGAATGGTATTACTACCCAAAAATCATCTACATCCCAGTCATCTGACCCGAACCCAAGGACAGTCTCGTCCTGACTTCACGTTCGTCACGGTTTTGAAGGGCAAACTCTACAATACGTTCAACTACACGCCGCAGTCCGTGTTCAACATCACTGCTATACATGGATCTAGGATCAACCATGAATATATCACGATTTCTAGTCAGGGCTGGGTTGGAGGTGTCGGTGCGCACCAGTTCAAATGTTACGCCATCCTGTACAGCACGAGAAGCTCCTGTTGCTGTGAAGGATGTACCCGGAATTGAACAGGAATAAGCGGGTACATTTTTATTTGAGGAAGGTACTATTGTGGGGTTTGTGACGTAAGACTTAGAGGGTTGGGGCTCTATTACTGGAAGTCTAACAACCGGTGCAATCCTGGTACGCTTGATACTTGACGTGGAGGCTCTTCATCATGCCTCCGCTTTGAATTGTCGCGTGCTGCAGGTATCGCTTGTGCCGGCGCGTTAGCGGGGGTGGAACCTGTGACAACAACTACACTGTCGTCGGGGTCGTCTGTAATATCGATGATGGGAACATGATGCTGTACCTCATTGTCATTCACGGTTCTGTGGAAGAAGAGGAAAACAAGAGTAGAATATAAGGAACACCACTTAAATTTTTATTATATTTTGTATATGACCCACTTAGAGGAGTGTGACGTGTTAGAGATGGAATATGTAGAAAAAATTCAGGTTCACGAGCCCTTCCTAAAACGGTGTTTATACTTAAAATCATTAAAGAAAAGGGGGAAATGTTCTCAAAATTTGTGCATAAAGTTATATGCTGCTACTCGACGTATTAATCAGTGTTCAATGAGTACCAAGATGATATTTTGTTCCACAAAGGTGTATATGTTGTTAATTCGTTAAGGGAAATGACCATACAGCCATTGTAATTGACGATCTCATGTTGAAGATGGATAAAACGTTTGCCCAGACATTTACAGTGTTCTCGCACCATCTTAACATAAGCGTGTTCTTCATCAATCAGAATCTATTTTTCAAAGATAGATACATGCGCGATGTGCCGTTAAATACACAATATCTAGTCTTATTCGCGCAACGTAGAGATGTATCACAAATTGGAGTATTAGCCAATCAAATGTTCCCGAATCAGCGTAAGTAGTTTTTGGAAGTTTATAAAGGAGTTACAAGTCAGTGTTACGGATATTTGCTGTGTGACCTTCATCCGTGAAACATATTTTGGGTGCTTCTAGGAAGGAAGATATTTCCAACGAGCCTGAAACAGTGTATATTCCAGAATGACAAAGAGGCTAAAGAAATACCGTGAATTAATAAAAATCTGTCATCGGCTGCCCAGGCAATGCAGCAGATGTTTGCTAAAAATATCGACTCCGACTCTTTATAAATATTGATTATAAAGAACCCGTTTTTACGATTCTTGGGGATGCACGTTATTACAGTACAATAGTAACACTAGGTCCGGGCCGCTATGGTGCGGCTGAGGATGTTGTGAGAGAGTTAAACGTAAGTTTCAAAAACTCAAATCTTCCGGATGATTTAGTATACAGAATCGTAAACAAGAAAACCCTGCACACACTGTGACCCTAAAATCACAAGCTAACAGAAATATTAAAGAAAAAGGAGTTTTCAAAATTAGAACCTAGGGGCTATATCGATCAGCCTTCCAAAGAGATACCTTTCTCGAGGTACAACATAACTTGTTCAGCCTAATGTATCAGATGAAATTGGAGAAACTGGTTGCTGGCTATACACCTCCAGACATGTGTTATATTTACAGCAATATAGTGGAGCACCAGTTTATTGGGGACACCCAGGCACGCCTGCTGCGCATTGCACACACTCCCAATCATAGAGGGAAGAGCATGAGTATTACATATGACAGGCCGCATTATGTGAATGTCGCGACTAATATAATAACCAACATCTCAATATATAAGAACGATTGAGGGAAAAAATTTCCCATTCGGTGATAGGAGCTTAAAGTGAAGCTGCACTTTCGACCCACTGAGTTATAATGGACAGAAAGCTTTTCACAGTCTGTCGAGGTGTAAAATACCAGCGTGGTACTGGACTTGGATCCATTTTTTCAACCATACTACGTACGGAGGTCCCCATGCTGAAGAGGTGTGCCAGATACCTCGGAAGGGAAGCGCTACAATCAGGTCTTAACGCGGCAGAAGACATATTGGCTGGGGCTAAATCTAAAACAACTCTAAAAAAATATTAAACGTACACGGGACGAAATCGTCAAAGATGCAGAGAAAAATGCGTAGTGGTGGGAAAAAGAAGAGGGCTGTCGGGAAGAAGGGATTACCAGCACGTGGCGTTAGACGTAAAAGGCTATTAAAAAGGAAGCGTTCTAAGCGCATGAAACCAATGGTTGGCCATTTTTTGACTGATATAAGCTAAGGTCATCGATTTCATGAATCATAGACTGTTTACTACTTGTCGAGATAGGTGGTACTATTTCTGACTCGTGATGGCACGGTTCATCCATCCGTGTAGTTCATAATGTTGTAAATCGGAGCTGTCCCGCTTTGACATGCCCCCAACTCAAGTTTCTATTGAGCACAGTGACTTTATGACAATTAATCCGTTAAACACAATTAGTTCCCCGAGTGCTCCATTAGAATTCGTGATACCCTTACATTTTTGACAAAATCTGTGTGCACATTTATGCTAAACTACGTATAGCCTATTCTGATGGAACGGACTGCGATAACAAATATGCTGTATACCCTGAAACATACTTTGTGCACTCCATATTCAACCAGTGTGATGTATATTTAAATCAGGTCAACATATCGGCAGAATCGGGTTACTATTACCTACGAGTCTATCTGGTAAATGTGCTGAACTTTTCCAAAGAAGCGAAGGATACCTTTTTAAGTGCCAAGGGCTATTATCAAGTTAAAGACGAAAGTAGTATAAAGAACAAATTTAAAAATTCTAGAAAGATATATGAGTGTTTAGGACGCCTGCATACAGACTTCACATTCCAAGAGAAGTTGCTTGTGAATGGGGTGGATATGAAAATAAAGCTTACCCGCACGAATCCTGAGATATGTTTAAATCTGGGAGCTGATCAAGAAGACGGAGCAAAACCCGTTGTGATTCACATTATGGAGACATACTCCGCGTACGTCGAGTGAAATTAAGTTCCCCTAAACAATTAGAAGTTGAGAAAAACTTGCTACATGCCACAGTAAAATACCCAATTAACAGAGCACAGCTCAAATTATACACGGTGCAGCAGGGTTGGCATCGAAACAGAGAGAAAGCATCGCCTTGGGAGTTCTACCTAAAAGGATATTAATTGAAATGCAGGAACACGCTTCGTTGAATGGAAAATATTAAAAGTGTGCCTTTAAATTCGAGAATGTCCGCCTTAAAAATATAACTCTATACGACAATGGCGTTGCTGTGGGAGGGCTATGGATATGGATTATTCATCAGACGCTGTGTTCCCGCTTTGCGCCAGAGCATATAGTAATCTGGCCCATATTGCAGGTGCTTGTGATGAGCTCGGGTTTGGGATAACGCAGAAAGAATTCATCGATAAATTTATCCTTTATCTGTTTGACATCACACCTGACTTATCTCTTACTGTAAATACACACTTCAGTCCACAACAGAGTGGAAACACCTCAGTCAGATTGGAATTCGCCAAGCCACTAGACGCTTTCTGGTTGTATGCATCGTTGTATAGTATGATGTTTTGATCTTATATAAAAAATGAATAATTGCATCAATATTGCCTCCAATATTATTAGTTTGTGTATTCTGTAGTTTATTTAAAATGTAATGGAACCTAATTTAAGATGGTTATTGTATTATTTTGTAAAACATGATTTCTATCATTTAATAAATTGATGAAAATACATTGAGTCTTCTTCTTACCCGAAACACAAAAAAAGCGCTTACCCGAAACAGAAGAAAAAGAAAAAGCTTCCATCATTT
Source organism: Bathynomus jamesi (assembly GCA_023014485.1). Lineage (NCBI taxonomy): Eukaryota > Metazoa > Arthropoda > Malacostraca > Isopoda > Cirolanidae > Bathynomus > Bathynomus jamesi. The sequence goes on along the minus strand of JAJOZX010005462.1, from coordinate 208,540 downwards.
CGTTAATGATGTGGCATTCGCTGGGTTGACTGCGCGGTAAAACTTCTACCTCCGTATTCAGGTCCACGACATGCGTTTCTTCAAAACTATCACGAAAAGATTGTATTGCACGAGTCAAATCCTCATCGGACCTTTCAGGACAAAGAATTAATTTTATTAGTTCATACATTTTGTGAATCTTTTTAATAAAAACCCATTTTCTTTTCATAGAAAAACATGCAGATTACATATATATATATAATATATATATATATATATATATGTGTGTATGTACATATAAGTACTCTTCAAATATATATATATATATATATATATATATATATATATATATATATATATATATATATATATGTGAAGTACCAAATATCTTCGAACCGCTCAGAGAAGTTTCTGACCTTTAAGAGAAAATCCCGAATAACATTTCAAATGAATTTATTATGGAATTTATAAAATTATTTAAAACTTGCAAAGGAATCTTGATTTTTATAAATTTTAAAAAAATTCAACGATTCTTGATGAATATCAAAACAACTTTAGCATAATATTAAGTACTATTGCAAACTAATCTATAATTAAAAATTGCCGATAACTACTATTTTAATGAAGCATTTTACAATAAAATGTACTGAGATGAAAATAAATTACTACAACCCTACATATATATATATATATATATATAAGATGAAATAAGCGAAACAGAATGGTGCTCGAGAGCTTTCTCATAATGAGAGGAACACTAAAATAAATAACAAGTTCGCGAATAAATTGCTACAAAAAAAAATTACCGGCACATAAATTTATACACTTACATTTCAACGGCAATCCCTCGCGCCTGATCGTGAGGAGTGTCATTGCAAATATCATCAACGGTTTGCGTTGGAAATATTCCCTCTCGGTCGGCTGCATTAAAGAGATTAAAAAGATTAATTGTAGACAGCTCGGCAGTGTCTCCATCTTCATATAATTCCGATAAACTGTAAAGTTCTTGTGTGTGACTCATGACAGAGGGAATGTGTTTATTCACTGGTGAAAATAACTGCTGTGAGTTCTATCAGTAAATACTCACTTTTATATGCATGATCCCCAAGCACTACTGCCAAAAGACTAATAGGTGGTTCGTAAGTTTACTGATTGGTTTTCAATGTAACTGGGCGGGGTTATGTTTAATTTGTGTACCAATCAGTTGTCGCAACACCGATATAACGAACCCGCGTTTTGGACATTGAAGTCATGATTGGTCCCTTTCACGAATAATGAAGGTACAAAAAACCAACTTACTACTTCACCAGGCCAACTCGAGAGGAGGGGCGACAAGTGTGATATTCGTGAAATGAAGAATCGTCGCACGGAACATTTGAAAGGTTGAATGGTATATATATATATATATATGCTGAAAAGATGGGCCAAGGTAGAACGCCCGCAAAAGTGCCCGCCCTCATAGAAAAAAAAATCTGAAATTAAGGTAGGGAAAAATGATGCTTTTTTCTTTTTAAAAAAAATGTGCAAGATTCCTATATAATCATAATATTAATAATAATAATAATAATAATAATAATATAGTAATAATAATAATATTAATAATAATAATAATATAGTAATAATAATAATAATAATAATAATAGTAATAATAATAATAATAAAAATAACGATGTAAAGGATTAACACGACTATGAAGAAAGAATGGAAGCAAAGAATATACCATGCAAATTACATGCAAAGAAAAATAAGACATAAAAACAACGAAGTTAATAAAATATAAAAATAGATTTATATACATAAACAGGGAAAGCAGAGTCGCATGAGAGAGAGAGAAAGGATGAGGAGGTGTCTTTGGGGAAGAAAATGGGTCAAGCACGTTCCAATGTATCCTCTTTGCGGTTTTTGGAGTGCCTGCGGCGTTTCACCTGTTTCTTTTTTGTGCCGAATTTATACCGTTACACATTTCTGTTTTTCTTGGGATAAAAAGAATTGTTTTTGAAGCCAATTCGGTCTTTCGAATTATAGGTAAATTAATTATTATTCTCAGAGAATATTAAAAATGTTTATTGTCAATTTTAATATACTGTAAAGAAATGATTGTTAAGATGAACGAAAAAAATTGTACGAAATTGATAAAAGTAAATAGACACTTTCGGGGAAGTTCGTTCAAATTTTATTGTTTAATATAAAAGTGTATATAGATTTGTCCTGTACAATTATTTAAGAATATATATATATATATATATATATATATATATATATATATATATATATATGATACACACAGACAGTGCATGGAACAAGGAACTCTTCTGGGAAAATTAAATCCACTATAGTCCAATAAGTAATGGTAAATGACAAATACCATAGTTTTTCTTTTTCATGATGCTAGCCCGACGTGGGCAACGGGTCACTCGCAAAGAGGTCCCATAAATATAGCTTCCCTCACCAGCTATCTGCAAAGCAGACAGGATCCAGCTTTGGGACATGGATCTAGGGTTTAAAGCAGCCTAGCCCTGCTACATTTAGAACCTCAATATAAGCAAAAGACTCGCTGCCTTCACGTCAGATTGAAAACATAAAAGAAAAAGGGGTAACTATTATATTTTTAGCCAAAAACCAAAACTTAAACCTCAACTGGTAGAATTGAGCGTCCACTTTTCAAGGCACATAACATGTCCGTTTCAAGACCATTACTTATTCGGACTATGGTGGATTTAATTTTCCCAGAAGAGTTCCTTGTTCCATGCACTGTCTGTGTCTATCATAAAAAACTCAGGGGACCATTCTGAGTTCATTCCCATATATATATATATATATATTAGGGTGGAGCGAAAAATACTTTTTTTCTAGTATGAAGTTCTAATAGTGATTAAAAGTTGCAGTTAGTGGACGAAATATGCCTGCCAAAATATGAATTCATTTGTTTAAAATTTTCAGCTGCTACCAGGGAGCTAAAGTTAACACAGTTTTGTGTAAAAAGGAAAAAAATGGTTCTATTTTAGGTTTGTCAAACTATTATAAAATTTTATCTTAGAATTATCTAATAGTTTGATTAAGATTCTTAAATGATAGGAATTCGTTTTGTAAAAATGCCTTTTCATATGCTTAATATCTTCAGCTGCCACAGGAGAGCTGAAGTTAACACAATTTAGAGTAACTGAGTCATGTTGAGACTACACTGAATGTTGTGGGGGAGGGTTTGGGGAGGGTTGTGGGGGAGGGTTTTGGTGTGAAGGAATTTCTTTCTGTGAGTCATTAGAACAGTGTGTTAACACTTGTCTTCTTAGGTAGTAGGCCTAGTCGCTCAGTTGATCGGAGAGTTTTTTAATATGATCGGAATATTATAAAACTTTATTTTAAAGTGATTTATATAGAGATAATATTGATTTTATTATAAAATGCTTGTTATAATGTATTACATAATTTTAGTTTACTTATATAATATATTATATATTTATATAATATATTATATACTTATAAAATATATTATATATATTAATTATATTTTTGATGTTACAGGATATTTTGTGATTGTGAATTTTTCTTAAAAATATTATGGCATCAAATACTAAATATAAACATTTCACTAGAAAACATATGAAGTGTGCCATATTTGAAGTACCTTGTGAGATGAGTGATATGCAACTACCACTTACAACTGCATTATGAAAGATTACCTCTTCACAAAACATTTAGTGAAGGAGCAGATGAATAACAAGGAGCCTTCATTTTCTGAAATAGCAGAGGCAGTTTCCAAAAAGGTAGAAAATATTTGGAAGAAGGCCTCTTTGCCAATAGTTTCACATACACGCGTTTTACAGATGATGCGAGTGTACATGATAAATACAGGTCCTTATTAAAGCCATACAAGTCACGCAAGGATCAGCCTAAGTACAAAAATCAGCTTGAAGAATTTGAAAACTCTTCAAAATGCACTTTGTTTGACATCTGCACCTGCAAATGTAAGGAGTTTAGGAGATGCTCATGTGAAAAGAGTAAGAAAGTCCCTCCAAAAGAGCAGGATTTTTTTAAATGACCAACGAACACGCAGAATAATGGTGATAGGAAGCATTGACATAGCACACACAAGACGATTACAAGCAAGAGAACATCGAAAGGAAATGGAAAAAGCACGTCTGGAATCCTCACAAACAACTAGTGCTGCTATAACCAATACGTCCAACTTACAAATCGAAACAGAGACAAGTGAACTTCAACAACTAGAAGAGATATCTGAAGATAATGAGGAAGATACAACCTCGACTCAATATGTAATATCAGAACAACAGATACGTGAGCCACTGCCTTCATTAGCAATTACTTGTGATAGATTTAAAATGTCAGACAGAGTGGGGCTGCTCTTGCTTCTGCAGTATTGGCAGATCTTAAAATTGTTACTCCCGAAGACAAAGGGAATATTATAGACAGAAGTAAGCTAAGACGTGAAAGACAAAAACAGAGAAAGGAACTACAACAGATAGGAGAGCCAAAAACCATGCGGGGATTATACTTTGATGGCAGAAAGGATAAAACAATGATTCAAGTCCAGGAGAGTGATGGCTCTAACCACCAAAGAACCAAACGCGAAGAGCATATCAGCATAATATCTGAACCACACTCTCTGTACTTTGCACATGTGACACCTTCCAGTGGCAAAGCTAAATACATTTGCACAGCGCTAGTGAATTGCTTGAAAGAAAGGAATGTTGATATAGGGAACATCGTTGCAGTTGGCTATGATTCGACAGTGGTTAACACTGGTAGTATTGGAGGCACAATAAGATTACTGGAAGAAGCCTTTAATAAGCCATTGCAGTGGCTGATATGCCTTTTACACCTTAATGAACTTCCATTGCGCCATCTGTTTCATCACTTGGATGGTACCACTACTGGACCAAGAGCATTTTCAGGAGAAATTGGCCGAGCACTTTCAGACTGTGAAAAGCTTCCCATAGTTAACTTCAAACCCATTGAAATTCAAGAGGACATGTGTGAAGTTGATGTAGATGACATAAGTACTGACCAGAAATACCTTCTTGAAATTCACATGGCTATATCAAGTGGAACATTCTCAAAGAGTCTTAGTCATAAGAGTCCAGGCAATATATCACATTCAAGGTGGCTCCCCACAGCAAACAGGACTCTGCGGTTATATGCAAGCACAGAGAATCCTTCAGGCAATTTACAAGAATTAGCTACTTTCATTGTTAGGGTATACGCACCAATGTGGTTTCAGATAAAGCGTAAACCATTATGCCAATATGGTGCTAAACATATGTGGCATATGATTGCAAGAAGCCGGTATCTCCGTGAAGAGCTTAGGAGAGTACATGACACAGTCATTCAGCGAAATGCATATTACGCAAATCAAGAAAACATTCTCATTGCAATGATAGCTGATGAAAGGGAGCATGTGCGTCAGTTGGGATTTAGGCGTATCATAAAAGCAAGGGCATGCATTCAAGAAACAGATGTTATCAGGTATTTTAAGGTGCCAGAAATAAATTTTTATGCCAAAGACTATACAGATCTCATTATGTGGCAAGATTTTCAGATAGCAGAACCACCGATAACCAAAGGAGTTTCTCTTGATGATATTGAATCATGCATCAAACATGGTACTACTCTTCATTCAGAATTATTTCAGTTTCCATGTCATACACAAGCCGTAGAGAGATGCGTCAAGCTCGTTACAGACGCTGCTGGATCAGTCTGCGGACCTACAAACAGAGACGGTTGGATTCGTGCTACATTAGAATCAAGGAAAAAACAGCCAAAATTTGACACAAAAGCAAATTACTAAATAGTCTTCAGCAAGAACCCTTTCTAGAGGGAGGTTGGTTGGGGAAAGGGTGGTAACTCCGCTAAGGCACGAAATAACGTTTCTTAACTGTCTCAAGCCAGTATAAAGGAGGAGAGACATCCTAATTTATTACTGTTCCCTTTTTCAAGTAAATACAAAATCATACTTAATTGTCATTTTTAAGTTAACTTCAGCCCTCTTGTGACAGCTGAAGATATTAAGCATATGAAAAGGCATTTTTACAAAACGAATTCTTATTATTTAAGAATCTTAATCAAACTATTAGATAATTCTAAGATAAAATTTTATAATAGTTTGATAAACCTAAAATAGAAGCATTTTTTTCCTTTTTACCCAAAATTGTGTTAATTTTAGCCCCCTGGTGGCAGCTGAAAATATTAAGCAAATGAACTCATATTTTGGCAGGTATATATCGTCCAATAAATGCAACTTCCAATCACTATTAAAACTTCATACTAGAAAAAAAGTATTTTTCGCTCCACCCTAATATATATATATATATATATATATATATATGTGTGTGATATATTATATTGCTTACGTTTTCTGCCAATTCTTTTTCATTCAATGTCACGCCTCGGTGGTTAAAGTCGCTGACTATGAATCCATCGGCTCCGGGTTCGAGACCCGGTGACGGCAGCAGACGCGCGGTAACTTTTAAATATTAATGTACAATATAAAGAGTCTTGTGTATTTCTTTTATTGTCAATTTTAGTATTGGTGTTGTATTTAGTTCTTGTGCAAAGCCATGGATTAATGTACAATGTAAAGAGTCCTGTGTATTTCTTTTATTTTCAATTTTAATATTGGTGTTTTATTTAATTATTTTGCTAAGCCATTGGCAACCCCGCTAAGCATTGACATCATCTCTCTCTTGCCTTTAATATATAAATAAATCAATAACTGCTAACCGTTCCAGAAATAAAAATTAAAATAAATTGTGGCATCTGGCAACTCGTATATATATATATATATATATATATATATATATAAACAAATAATTAAAATAGTGGTATCTGACAACCCTGCCTTTAATATATAAATAAATAAATTAAATAACTGGTAATCGTTCCATAAATAAAAATTAAAATAAATAGTGGTATCTGGCAACTCATCTCTATATAAACAAATAAATAAAATAGTGGTCTTTGGCAACTCCCGACCCTCTATATAACTGTTGCTGGTTAGTATTATGCGTCTTGCTCGGGCCAGGCGAACATCTCTATCCTCCTTAGGCTAAGGCTTAACTTCTTAGGTTAGGATTTCCCTTTGGGGTAAGGACATCCCAACTTCTCCCCCAAAGACTCTCCTCCTCCTCCTCCTTTCTCTCTCTCTCTCTCTCTTAGGTTAAGGTTACCCCTTTGCGGGGAGGTCATCCTCCCTTCTCCCCCCAAACTACTAAGCCAACCTAATTCTTTCTTTACGAAGGAAGGAAGATATTTACGTTTAAAATAAATAAATATATCAGTGAACTGATTGCTTTAATGCTGTGCATCCTATGATCGGCGAAAAGTTTAAAAGAACAATTTTTAATCAAATTTATGGTGTTCCTGCTTTATATATATATATATATATATAATGCGCCTCGGTGGTGTAGTGGTTAGCGTCGCTGACTACGAATCCATCGGCCCCTGGTTCGAGACCCGACGGCAGCCGGCGCGCAGCAAAACCCAGATGTTCATCCTTCCACACAATAAAGAAAGTGGTTGGTAGATAAATGGGTACCCTAGGTGGCCTAGTGGTTACGACGCTGGGCCGCTGATGGGGCGTGGTTCGGATTCCACGTTAAACTGTAGGTCTAAGGTGGAGTGAAAAGCTTGACCTTCGTCAGAATGAACAATTCGGGCGGAAGCTAACCAAAGGTAACCAAAGGTGTATATATATATATATATATATATAATATTTAACCCTCTACAGTTAGTTAGACACAATGTAGTATTCTTACTAAAGTGTAGATCCGACCTTGTTTATTCTATAAATAATACAAATTTGATTTTAAAACTTAAATAAATACGGGGTGAAAATAAATAGAGATGAAATACATTTATAGATTGCAGAGTTCACGTGACGGTCCCACATTTGGGGTCAAACGTTTCTCTACGAAGGAAGAAAAGTAATTATGGTTCAAAATAAATTAATATATCACCACAGCGCCTTTTTATAACCGTTGTGTGTATAAAAGTTTATAGAATGCAATTAAGTTTTGTAAATAAACAACAAAGTTGTGATGCTTTCAGGCGGGTATCTGTGTGTACTTTTTTTTATATACGAGATTCTAATGTGTGTGTGTGTGTGTGTGTGTGTGAATATATATAACCTCCTCGTTAAACTCGTTGCGGTTTCGTGCATTGGTCTCTCTTCACACGAAGGTCAAGCTGGTGACCCCGCCTCTAAATCTGGCTTGGTGGAGAAGCGAGTTGCTCTCTTGCGTTCTCCACCGCACATAGCCAGGTTCACCCAGCTCATCTGGTACCGTCCTCAGCCGGGCATCTAATCTTTTCTCGAAGACCTATAACTTTGACCACTGTAACGTTTCTGATGTCCTTAGGAAGCTGGTTCAAAAGTGTTGGCCCCCTGACAACCAAGCTATTTTCCTTCCGTGTTGAGGAGGTCCCCTGTCGGGCCTTTAATTTGGGAACACTACACATTCTGCCTTTCCTACTTTCCAGCGTTGTATGGATGGTAATTGGGTTTAGTTTGAGGCTTGGTACCAGTTTTTCGAACATTTTCCGTATGTAGATTATGATATAGATCTCTCTTCTTTCCAGTGAGTACATATTTAGTTTACGGAGTCTTTCCCAGTAGTTGAGTTCTTTCCAGCCATCAATCTTGGGTGTGAAATGCCTTTGCGTTTCTTCTAGTTTAATAATTTCTTCCTTTTTATATGGGGATGTCAAAACTGAGCAGTATTCAAGCTTTGGTATGATCAGTGTGTGTGTTCTAAGCAGGGGAATCATTACTGTCTTGTCCCTCCTATTGAACGTTCTTAGTACCTGTCCCGCGACTCTTTTTGCTTTGTTTATTGCTATCTGATTTTGTGTATCGAATTTGGCATCCTCGGTTGTTATTACCCCAAAGTCGACCGCTTTTGTGCTTTTCTGAATTACCTGTCTATCTGGAGCATGATATGCAGTCTGTTTAATTTCCTCTTTTCTACCATATCTCAAGAGCTGAAATTTCTCGGTGTTAAATGTCATATTGTTGTTTTCTGACCATTTCTATATTTTGTTTGTGTCCCTCTGCAAGACCTCCACTTCATTTGCGTCGCTGATTTTTCTGATGATCTTTGTATCGTCCGCAAATGATGTTACTCTACTGTTGCTGTTTACTCCACTTTTTATGTCTGTTAGCATGATAATGACATGAGTGGGGGCCAGTACTGTACCTTGTTGTACTGAGCTGCGTACTTCTCATTCTGATGATGATACACCTTGAATTTTGACCACCTGTAGCCGTTCTCTGAGGAAGTCGTAGATCCATTTTCCCACTTTGACTGTTATTCCCATATGTTTCATTTTATGTTATTATACCATGATCGCACTTGTCGAAAACTTTAGAAAAATCCGTGTATATGACATCATAGTTTTCCTTACCTTCATGTGAATCTAGGATAGTTTTAATGCTCTATAAGTTGTGATAGGCATGATTATTCCGATCGGAATCCGTGCTGATTTTTGTTGAATTTTTCCAGTATCTCCAAGAAGTCATAGATTTTCTCTCTGACTATTCTTTCAAGTATTTTGGTGATGTGGGACGTCAATGACACTGGTCTATAGTGCTTTGCTTGAGAGCTATCCTCGCATTTATATATAGAGACAATGTTTGCTCTTTTCAAGATGCTCGGTATTTCCTCGATGTCTAGGGATCTTCTCCATATCCAATATAAAGGTGTAGCAATTTCATTTTCACAGTTTTTAATTAAGAGTGCGTTCCATTTGTCCGGACCTGCAGCTGAATGTGATTTCATTTGTCCTATAGCTCTCGCTACATCTGGGGTAAAATCAAAGTCTGTTATACATTCTCCTTGCAATTTCTCTTCGAAGAATGCATCTATGTCAGGTATCACTTTTTCACTTTTTGGGGTACTGAAGACCGATTCATACTGTGTTCTCAATGTTTTCCTTTTCGCATAGCTGTAGAAGTATTTTGGATTTTCCTTTATTGCTTCTACCGCCTTTTCCTCTTCCCTCTCTGTATGGCCCTTTATCAGAATTTGTATTTCCCTATCGATAATCTCCAATTTTTCTTGTATTATTTTCCTGGCATTGTTGTCTCCGCAATTTGCTAACTTCGTCGCTACTCTCTTTTGCGAGATATTCTTCTCTTTTGCCTTTCTAGCCAGTTCCTCTTTTCTTTTGGCTCTGCTTTCGGAGAATATTTTTATAAAATTCTCAGCGTCTTTTCTTCCAAGGTTGTTAGCATTTCTTCAGTTGTTTTATTCTCTAAAACTGTTCTCCACTCTATTTGGGCTATGTGTGATCTGATTTCTTCCCAATTTATGGACTTGGAGTTTGTTAAAAGCCCCAAATTTTCTTCTTCCTTCCGTTTGTGTATTGTCTTTTAAAATTATCGCCATATTTGTTGATAACTCGATTATATTGTGGTCTGAGATAATAGTTGGGGTTATTTTTATATCGACAATCAAGTTGTGTTATTTGTGAATACCAGATCTAGGAAGTTATTTTTCCTGGTATTTTCTGTTATCTTCTGTGTCAGCATAAACTCGTTTGTGAGAGCCATCAACGTTTTTGGTTGCTCCTGGTCTTCTCTTGTGCTCCCCTTATCTTGTTGTATAAATATATTTCAACCCACCTTTTTGAATTTTATAAATGGGAAGTTAAAATCACCGCAGAGTATTATATTAGGGGATGGAGAGTTTAGGGACTTTATTAGGCTTCTGATATCATCAATTCCATCTAAAAAAAATTTATTTGGAGAGTTTGGAGGTCTATAGATGTCTATCAGTACCACGTTTATTTTCTATATTTTCACTCCATTTTCCGCTCTTAGTAAGCTGAATCCATTGATATGCAATTCTTTTTTATCGATAGAGTGTTCGCAGTTATCGCAGTTTCCTTCGCAATCTTTAAGATGTGTTTCTGTGAGGCATGCGATATCCGCCCTTGTTTTGTCCATAAAACCTTTTAGATACGAAACTTTGTTTAGAGAATTGTTCGGTTTTATTCCTTGAATATTTGCCAGGAGAATGTTTATGTTCTTTGTTTTGCATTGTTCCTTGTGCATTTTAAGTTCGTTGTCCTTTGGTGTCGCGTGTTTTGTGGTCTTGTGGTCCTCCGAGATAGATCGTTTCCCGCCTACCTGTTCTGGTAGCTTCTTGCCATGTAGCGGTCCGGCTAGATGGTTCCCAGCTCTGTCTGCATGTGCTGTATAAGACTTAGCAGCCGTATTGTGTAGGACTTGCAAATTACCGGATGGTAGAATTTGCATTTTCCACCAAATTTGTACTGACCATTATCGTAAAAGTAGTTGTACACAGGAGGGTGTTCGTAAATACACTTTCCTCCCTTATATCTATAAATTCCTTTCACATAGTGTTTACATATAGTTTCTTCCCCATTTTTACTTGGGGCCTTTGTTTTTGGTGGTTTCAGTATAATATCTTTATTGTCTACTTGTTTTTTCCTATTGCTGCTAATGCACTTTGTTTGAAATCCATGGATTTGGTTTTGTGCCTCTGTTTTCTCTGTTGGTGCTTCTTTTATTTATATTTTTCTGCTTTTTCTGTTTTTTTCCCCTGTTCGTTTTTCGCAGTTTCCTCTCGTATTATCTTCGTTCCTTCTATTTTTTTCTCTCTGTTCGCTATTCATAAACTCCTCTTTAGCCTTTTCCTCATAGTTTCGTTCTACTTTAAAAACCGTAAACGAGTTTATTTCGATTATGCAGCTTTTGCAGAAGAACTTGATTCTGTTCAATTGTTTAGCGCCTGTTGAAAGAGAGATTTCTTCGTCGCTCCATCTCAGGCATTGAAATTCGGCTAAGGTTTGGCAAAGATCGCAGCGAAATGCCTTTGATTCATCTGTTTCATTTTTACAGTATCCACAAGGTTTTACGTATTGATTTTCGATTGCCATGTTTCTAATGGTATGTAAATGGCGTGCACGAAATATTAACTCAAAATGGTAATTTTTTGGGTGAGGTATTTGATTTGACTTTAGAAATGAGGGAGAGGAAAGTTTTTCCGTTATTCCAATGGGGTGGGGAATGGGAGATGTTGCACGCTGTAGATTCTCACTGATTCTTGCCCTGGAGTGTACCGCATGGGATAACTGAGGGATACTGCCTTTCGAATGGCAGTTAGATTTTACTCAGAGAGAAAACACTCGGAAAAAACGTTGTATAGATTAAGTTGCTTTAATTTTATATGCTTTATTTCAACATACGCCGCTATTTCACCACTTAAATAGGCATACTCACTGAATATTCACACAAAAATGGCACCACTTAAAAAGGATTTACTGCAGGATTTTTATTATATCACTTTTATTCGGACTTTAAACGAAACACGTGTAACCGTCACATTGGGCAGGAAAACATATATATATATATATATATGATAATGATGATGCTAATAAGATTAATAGATTTGTAAAAATGAACAATGAATAATGCCTATATTCTTATATTCATTCATGTAATTCTTATATAATTCGTATATTTGTATAAATCCTTATATTTATCTAATCCTTATGCTTACAAAGTCCTTTTATTTATATAATCCTTATCTTTATATAATCTTTATATTTATATAATCTTTATATTCATATATTCATTTTTACATAGAGACCAAAATCGGATAACGCGAGTTTGGATAAATTTTTGATTTGCTTTCTATTTTTGCCAAATAATTGGTGAATTGTTTCTTTTAAATTACTTAATCACTTTTTTAGATTTAGCTTAATAATGAAACCTGATTAAATTCTGCAATGTTCATTTTCTCTATACATTCTCTCTTCGTTATAAAAAATGAAGTCATGTCTTCCTCAAGCCTTTAATTTTTGCTCATATGCAAGTTTAAGTGTAACTTATAATAAAATGCATATTTCAATTTCCAGTTTTAGTTAACTCGCAGATCATGATAACATCAGATTTGTAAATATGCGGTTGAAGATAAAAATATGACTTCATCGTGAACCATCTTGCTTATCTGTTTAGAGGTTGCCACAGCTAAAATATTTACCTTATCTTCAAATATTGTACAAAAATAATGCAGCCTATTGAGAATAAAAACCAAACAAGTCAACACTAAACAATAATGATGTCCACAAAATTTGGGTATATAAACCCGTCATTTTTCAAATTGTTATTCTGATTGACTGATCTAACTTAGAGGCTGAGCATTATGTACTTGTAAAATTTTAGCAGTAAAACTACAGTAAGAAAAAACTCTTTGTCTTCTCCTTCGAGCCTTGCTCTCTTCAGAAAACTTCGTCTTAAATAAAGAAACCATAATTTCCCGATACGTTACAAGAAGAATCGGGGAGCCTTCAGAGAATTTAATCAACTTCACAGAATCCTCCGATCAACTATAAGAAGAAATCGGAAAGTAATATAAGAGAGACTACTGCGATTGCCTATACGGTACCAGCTACTCCTGAGTAACAAATCTGTTGCTGCTACCTAAACAGAACCCCCGTCAACTTCGAAACGACAAAGACCATAGAGGGAGGGGTTAACAGATTCATCGGATTTGAAATAGAAACATAAATTAATATAATATTTTTAAACTCGATGGTCCTGCTACGAGTCGAATTCTCTAACCTGTGTAAAAATTGTAGAGAGAAAAATTGTAGAGAAAAATAGAAAGAGATTTTTTTATATTGTGCTTAAATTTTATATGGTTTAAATTTATTTAAATAGTCGTATACCTAATTTAGAAATGTTTTTGCTGTTTCTTGAAATGAGTGTTGGAATGGTGTTATCTCCCGAAACGTTCGAATTTGTATTCCTTAAATTCTTTATATAGTATTGTATATAGCAAGTAAGAGAACTACAGATTATTAAAATTATACGGCAATGTTAATATTCCACGCATAAGATATCATTAGGAACTTTCTTTTAGGACTCGGTCCCATCTTATGTTTGTGCAGACGCCTGCTTTATCAGTGCAAAATAAAATATAAATAAAGCACCATCACGAAATCGGATTTATGTACGATCTCTATATTATTATGATTTGGTGAATAAACTGCAACATTATTAATCCGAAAAATAAACGAGGCGCAAATTTATGGATTAAAATAAATATATATTTGTATACATGATAGTTGAGCAGCTTGGAATTATCTTTGTGTGTTTGTGTGTTTGTGTGTGTGTGTGTGTGTGTGTGTGTGTGCGTACGTGTTTGTGTTTGACTCGTATTCAGTGCCTGGTAGGTGTGACTTAATTGATTTGGGCCAGTGCACAACCTTCATATTTAACGTATAGGCCTGTGTCGGCCAGTACAACAGACTTTTAAAGCTATTGATTGGCCGGTTGTATATTTTATACAATAAACTATACCAGAATGTTAGATTACATAGTGATGGGTAAGATTGAAAACTTAATTAATAACGTGACGATCTAACTCGCGAGTGATTAAATATTTGAATGAAATTAAGGTGAAATATCACTGAAAATAAGGAGGGAGGGCATATAAATGCTATATTTCAGTAATTATAAAATCAATGTTAAGCAAGTAATTTTGATTAACGGAAGCTTAATTATGCAGGGTGTCCATAAATGATTACCCTGATTAAAGCATGCTATAACTTTTAAATAAACACTCGTATTCAAACACTGTTTTACTCATAAGTAGATAAACATACAAAGTTTTGATAATAGTTAATGAACTTAATAAGCTTCCACATGTGCACCCCTAGTGGCACGTAAAATGTCTAAACGGTATTCACACTCACGCCACACATTTTCCAACATTTGTGGGTTAACTTTGCAATTGCATCCGTAATGCATTCTCGCAATGTCCTGATATCTGGAACAACTGTTGCATAAACCAAATCTTTAACATGACCCCCAGAGAAAGAAATCCAGCGTGGTAATGTCTGGTGATCTTGGGGGTCATGGGATTGGCCCGTCCCTGCCAATCCATCGATTTGAAAATGTTGCGTCGAGAGTTTCAAGAACAACATGCGCCCAATGAGGGGGTGCCCCATCTTGTTGGAAAATGACAGTTGGCTGCCTGTCCTGCAGCTGTGGGATGGCGTAATTGGTGAGCATATCCAGGTACACAGTTGCGGAAACAGTGTTCTTAGCGAAGAAGAAAGGACCAATTATCTGGTCATGCATTAGTCCACACCAGACATTGATCTTCGGACTGCCCCGAATATGCTCCCTTACGGCACGTGGGTTTTCCGATCTCCAAATACGCACATTGTGTCTGTTGTCTTTACCACTAAGATGAAACGTAGCCTCGTCTGAAAAGCAGGCACGTAACAAGAAGTCATTATCCTCGTCAATGCTGTTCAAAATGTCAATAGCGAATTGTTCACGTTTTGGACAGTCATCAGGCTTCAGTTCTTGAACAATTTGTACCTTGTAGGCGTGTAACTTCAAACGTTTGTGTAACACCTTGTGCACCGTAGACTTCGGTATCTTTAGTTGGCATGAAGCTTGTCTCACCGATTTCCTTGGTGACCGTGTGAAAGCAGTTTGAATGTTTTCCACCGCCCCATCGGAAACTGATGGTCTACCACTGCTCTTTCCCTTTTCCACGTTTCCAGTTTCCAAGAATTTTTTCATCTACGACTTAATTAACTTCACATCAGGTGGATTCTTTCCATACTTTGTTCTGAACCTTCGCTGAACACTGACAGGAGATTTTGTTTCTGCAAGCCACACAACACATTGTGCCTTCTCTGTCACAGACGCCATCTTAACTGAAAGAGCTACTACAGCGCTCCTAGCGGGGAATGCGGTAGACGAAACACACCAGCAGAGAAACTCTATGCGTGTACGAGATCACCTGTAAAAAGTAAACGGATGTAAGATTCGTCATTAAAACCTGAGCATACTGTTTTCAGGGTAAACATTTATGGACACCCTGTATTATGTAAGGGAAGAAGTGTAGTTTACGTTCCCCTGATGCAAAATATTACACTATCGAAGATATTACGACTTAACCTAACCAATCGTAAATATATATATATATATATATATATATATATATATATATATATATACAGGGTGTCCCATAAGTCCGGCATCATAGGAAAAATAATAAAAAAAGGCAAAACAAAAGCTTTTATTTACAGAATGTGCTCAATATGTCCACCATTGTTTTCAATACACAAATTCAGACGTGATACCCAGTCAGCAAGCACACGGTGAATGATGTCAGGAGTAATGGTGTTACATGCCCCAATAATGCGCTGCCGCAAATGTTCAACACTCCTAATTTTCTCTGCGTATACCAGCGCTTTCAAGTGGCCCCAGAGATAAAAATCTAGTGGCGTGAGATCCGGGCTTCTAGCTGACCATTCCACAGGCCCACGACGTCCTATCCAATGACCAGGGAATTGTTGGTACAGGTATTCCCTTACTTGGGTGCTGTAATATGCAGGAGCGCCGTCTTGCTGGAACCATGTTGGGAAATTTCCTTCTTCGCTCAAGACACTGGGAAATGTTTCTTCCTTCAGCATACGTAGGTAGGTGCCTCCAGTGACATGTTCATCGAAAAAGAGGGGGCCTATGATGCGATCCTTCCAAATGCCACACCATACCATCACCCGAGATGCACCTTGTTCCTTTGAAGAGGTATACCAGTGAGGGTTGTTTTGAGACCAGTAGCGGGTGTTCTGTCGATTTACCTCACCATTTCCATAAAAAACAGCCTCGTCACTGAACAGAATGGTGGACGGGAAATTGGCATCCCGAGCATATTGTTCCGCAGGCCATTCACAAAATTCCATTCGCCGGTCGGGATCATCTTCGCTTAATTTCTGTAGGATCTGAAGTTTATATGGATGCCATTTGTGAGCCTGAAGAATGCGATGGATGCTACTTTTCGACACTCCTGTCTCGGCGGACAATCACCGAAGAGAATTATTGGGACTTCTGTTAAAATGAGCTAGGATAGCAGTCGCTGTATCATCATCAGTGGACCTCCTTGAAGGTCCACTGCGTGGTTTATCTTCTATGGATCCTGTTTCCTTAAACTTTGCAACAAATCTGCTAACACAACTCTGTGTTATTGGCTCGCGGTCTGGATGCAGTCTGTTAAATTCAGCAGCGGCCTCTCTTTGACTCCGATTTCCTATTAGTAAAATTATCTGGATTCGTTCTTCCTTGCCTGTAGAAAGAGAAAAATATGAATTTCTCCTATGATGCCGGACTTATGGGACACCCTGTAAATATATATATATATATATATATATATCTTAAAATAATTATTATATACAGTATATATATATATATATATTCACGATTGGCTAGGTTAAGTCGTAATAATTTCGGGTCTTTTCGGTTTTAGGTCCGGCATTGGATTTTTTCCATGTTTTTCGTGTACTGTAGACGTAGATTTTTACGCTGATTCCATTTCTGCAATCCGTTTCTTGGAGAAGTAAACACGAAAAAAGTTATGCCCAAAACTTGTATTCAAATATCCACGTATATTTAACCTACCCTAACCTACTCTATCCAAACCTAACCTAACCTAACCTAACCTACCCAAACCTAAACTACTAGTTCGCGCTGCGAAAAAACCACGGTGGAAGGCAGTTTCCTGAACAATGGGTGTTTGTCGAAGTATGCCGCGAAACCAATGAAGTATTTATGCACGCTGTTCAGAATCGTTCGCGTCAAATGCTGGAGGCATGCATCAAAGCATGCATTCGACCGGGAACGACGATAATGAGCGACAAATGGAAAGCGGATGAACGCATCAAACAGCTCGAAGGATATAGCTTCAGTCACAAAACAGTGAACCACAGCGAAAACTTCGTGGACCCTTCAACTGGAGCACACACACACAACGGATAGAGTCGACGTGGAACCAACTCAAACGCGGTAACAAACGCCGGTGTGGTACGCACCGTTCCATAATCGACTCGTATCTTTGCGAGTTTCTCTGGCGTGGCCGAGACGCAGGCAAAGATCTAGTGCGCCAAATGCTGAACGATATTGCTCAGTTTGGCAAGTAGCAAACTTTGGTTTGTGTTCCGTTCTGTGTTCTGGAAACCTGTAAACGTAACAAACTTGCACATAACTTTTTTCGTGTTTATTTCTCCAAGGAACGGATTGCGGAAATGGAATCAGCGTAAAAATCTACGTCTAAACCAAAAATATTAAAAAAATCCAATGCCAGACCTAAAAACGAAAAGATCCATATTTTCGTTAGTTTTAACGTTTTATTTGATTAGATATACGCGGACAAAGTTGGGGAACGCAAACTACATTAGGATAATGTAGGGGGACGTAAACTACACTAGGATAATGTAGGGGAACGTAAGTAGTATAGCCGCAAAAGGGGAGAGTGCAAGAATGTTGCAGGTTATTATGTAATGTTGCAAGGGGGTGGGGGTTGTTGCAAAGGGGGGCGGGTTGTTGCAAAGGGGTGGGGTGGGTTGTTGCAAAGGGGGTGGGGGTTGTTGCAAAGGGGGGTGGTGGGGGGACTTGGAGGGCGGCGTTATCCCCCAAGAGAAAGGAGGAGGAGAGAAAAGGAGAGAGGTGTTCACCTGGCAGGAGCCAAGTGCACATTAAGACTTCAGCCGAGTTGGCGTTGTTTTATAGGCTCCTAATCAGCCAGTTGGCGTAAATGGCTTCAGTTGCCAGATACCGCGATACCATTGTATACATTATTATAGACTCCTAATCAGCCAGTTGGCTGTAAATGGTTGTCAGATACCTCTTTTTAGCAGTATTATTGTATACATTATTATTATATACGTCCTAATCAGCCAGTTGGCTGTAAATGAGTTGCCAGATACCTCTTTTAGCAGTATTATTGTATACATTATTATATACGCCTAATCAGCCAGTTGGCTGTAAATGGCTTGAGTTGCCAGATACTCTTTAGCAGTATATTGTATACATTATTATAGACTCCTAATCAGCCAGTTGGCTTAGAAGGCTTAAATATTGCCAGATACCGCAATACCGTTGTATGCATTATTATATTTCGAATACCGGTAGTAGAAGGCATAACAATAAACAACATTGCATCATTCTTTTTATTATAAATATATAGAAAATAAATATACATTTGAGGAATATGCATAACAGAAATATATACACACAATTATGGATATATATATAAAATAAAATATACATTTCAAATAAATATACACTTCAATAAAATATGTACATAACAGTACAGGAGAAATATACACACACACACACAATTATGGAGATATATTTATAAAATAAATATACTTTTCAAATAATATACATTTCAATAGAAATATGCGTATAATCAGGGGAAATGTCAAGCAAAATATAATACAATTCACTTTTTTTCAAAATACTAAACTCGGTCTTAATCGAGTTTACAATTACATCATTATTGCTCTGCATTACGCAGTATATGCGGCTTAATAATATTTCACCGCTTAAAGTATAGGGAAACCTGTATTCGATATGAAGGGCTTTCATATCGTTCAGTACTATTTTTGTTCCCACTTTACAACCGGTTGGTAAGTCATCTTTAAACACGTCTAGAATACAATCAAAAGCACGCACAAAGAGTTCATCGTTAGCTACATTATTAAACACAAGTTTATAAGAACGCTTTTCCAATCGAGGGTTTATTTCTACCGACTCGAGCTTTTCAATCGTGAACTCACTCAACATAGCGGCAATTGAAATAATCTTCTAAATCGTTACGACAACTGCGCGTTAATAAAGAAATAGTTCTTCAGGGTGAACGGTGTAGGTGAGCTCAGCCTTGTACCGATCAATTGCTTTGTACCAAAGTTCATGGTATTTCAAAGAGTCTAAACTTTTTAAATAAACATCCAGCACTAGACCATTCTCACCAGCCCTACACTCGGTAAACCCATCGAGCAGAGCGGTGTATGCGTATTCAAGTACTGTATCAAAATAAAACATATCCGTAACACGCGCGTCTAATATAGGTTTCAGTTTACGGAATCCGACGATTTCAAACATTCTGTCGAGGATGAAACGGTTTCGCGTAGGAATAAGAGCGTTATTATCAGAAGCATTCTTCCACATCAGCCTTATATCAATGCACGGCCGATCGTTATTTATACACAACGTACATACAACGGCGTATGAGGGTGCGTCACTAATCTGCTCTCTTCTTGTACCTACGTTAGCAGGTATTTTATAACGATCTTCACTCCACTTCTCAACTATCACAAAGATTCTATTCATCTCCTCGATACTTAAATAAACCCGTTTGTTTGTCGGTTACATTCCGTTTCCAGTACATAATGGTACCGGAATTACGCCTGAACACGCGCAACGATTTCGTCACGGACACATCGTACGAGGCGTTGAGAATGCTGCTCAAAGGAAGTTCCATCGTATTCGAAGAGCGCACGTCCACTCGGCTCAAGCTCTGAGATAACTATGAGCCGTGTGAGGCACGCAGGTAGGCAGGAATGGTTCGACGGGCGGCTGACTCGATGATACGTGAATGGGCTTGTTCCGCGAGTCGAATTGTTGTACCGGTACAAGAATATCACTACCAGCCTACGCACCAGACATTTTGGATAAGAACTAGGAACATTTTACTAACATCTCCACACTCCGGCGCACTATTTGAGAGGAACATATGTTCATATTTTTCCTTTCTGCCCATCAAACGATACTCGTCTCTAAACTCTGTTAAAAATTCACGCAGGGCACTAGCCACAACCTCACTACGAACCTCATCATGATATACGTTAATATAGTGATAAAAATACTTAAGATTGTCCATGATCACGAGATTCACATTTCCAGTCGTAGGGTATGAGTAATCGACATGGTGTAGCATGACGTAATACCGCTTGTCACACCACCCATCAGCAAGACTCATTATCCATACCTGCTGCTTCTCTTCTGCACGCGTTGTTTCTTTTACTTCACGGTGTATGTGAGACTTTATAAAGTTTAGCTCTGCAGTATACTTCAGCACATCGTCTGTGCAACGAAAGCCTTCAACGGTCTCACCAGAACATCCGTAGAGTATTTGTACATCTTGGAACTTCGCACAATCCAATGTGTTTTTAAAAGAGGCATAGGAGGGATGAATAGGAAGTTTTTCGGTATCCACCACATCCTGGCACTTTACTGAATACCATTTCGTAAACGTTGTACAAGCAATATTAAAGGTAGCCATTTGAATACACGTCTGATCTGAATACACGTCTGATCTCTCGGGCTTACTGCGGTCGACTGACCACGCAGGGACTCCCAGATAGTAGCATGACTCACGGTCTTACAGTGGGCGGAGCTTAGAACTTTCACCTACACCACACAACACACACACACACACACACACACACACACAAAGGAGAAAGTGAAACGCTATTTGAAACATGATTTATTTAATAAACGAGATATTCAAGTTATATATATTTACAAATACGATTTAATAAACGAGATATTCAAGTTATATATATATATATATATTTACAAATAGATACGATTATATACAAGACGTGTGAGTTAGAAGCATCATTGGTATCCAAAGGGTACGGTATCATAGGTACCAGGTAACTGGTAACGTTTCCTATAGGTGTTACGGCACACCATCGTACCCTAAGTTCCTTCACGCCCCCCAGCTTCTGCGCCCGAAAATTGTGGGTGCCTACAATTAGTTGGTGAGGTTGTTCATCCAAACATACTAGATCCTTCAACGACTCAAAGTTAACAACCTCCCGATTCGCATGGTTGAGCGTAATACCCTTTGCCTTCACGATATATTTCATTTCATCCCCCACCCTGACCCGTACCCCATAAGTCTTAGGTCCTGTTGAGGCAAAAGAGTCGGCGTATGCGTTGTCCCCATACTCATCCTTGATCTCATCAGTGAGCTCGCCGAGGAACTCCCCAATAGTGGGCATGTATTCACCCTCCCTCTCTGTGAATATCACGCTATCTGTATCGGCATACAATACTCTCCGCCCAAGAGAATGCAATAGACCCCAAAGTTTTATACGGGCGTAGGCTGTTGTGAAGCTGGCCACAGGTATGTTTGTAACCCTTGAGGTATCTGTGGCAAATTCAGTGTTGTTGTACTTTATTACGTAAGTATTACCTACATTTACGATCTCCATGACCTCTTTATCGGGGGCATTGGCATAATCCCAGACATCGCTATAACTTTGTGCCAAATGAATGCTCCCTCTGCCGGTATTCTGCGCAAATTTTCCCCATAGACTGTTTAGACACAACTTTGCACTAAAGCGCTTGCCAGGATTCTTTACAATTTGGACACGATCAAGTTGTATACCTTCGCGGTCGCGGTAACGTTGAATATAGGCAGACTTTTCATCTTCGGTATCAACTCCTCGCGGATACCCTGATGCCTCAACCTTATCCTTCAAAAAGGTGTTTATATATGGTGTGAAAAGGTTGGGTAGCTTCTGAAACCTCCACACCTCATGTATCTTCAGTATTCTATAACCATGGCGCACGGCTAGGGCCAACTCAGGACTTGTATATACGCCTCTGATCTTACGCTGGTGGGGTATATGGTTACATTCGCCGTTATCCTCTTCCGCGCACTTCACGCACAGGGGAAACATGAGCTTGTCGTCGATAACGACAGGTAAGATCGGCATCCATAAATTGCGTGGGGGGAGTACGTCTACGAAAGAGATCCCAAAGTAACGATCATTCAAATTTTTTGAAAATTCATTGATGGATGGTAGGCTAGGCCCCACCAGTTTCTCAGGAGCGCCCACGGGGTACGGATTGCTCTTCATCACGTATGGGTATAAAGAACAGAAATCGTAGTAATGGAGCTTCACGCCCTCCGTAGGTGGGAAGTATAGTCTGAAAGGATTTGTACGTCCTCCAAACAAGCTATCACCACATTTGAGAGGATCCAGCACCATTGAACGCTTGATCGCTTTTATTTCCTCACGGTACACCTCGTCTGTCTCCATCCGTGCATCATATTCATGCTCCCACAAGACTTTGTGAGTGAACTGTGATCCTATAAGTTGATCGCGGGTGCGGGTCGATGCAAGACAGTCGGCAGGAGACCTACCGTTGATATCTCCGGTGACTCCGCACTCAGGACGGGGGCATCCATGCCACCAGCAACCGTTAAAGGAGTACACAGTCTTCACACCAGTGACACGGTTTTCACTTAACCCATCAACCCAAAAAACACGTCCATTAATCTTAATGGGTACTTCACCCGTGTTGCGGGCGTGCTTTATGTATACACCTGTCTGTTGCTGTAGGTGTATGAGCCAGTAAATAGCCTTGTGCCCGTAACTGCGGGGATTGTTTCGGTGAATAATGGCTAAGGTGTCTTTCGGCATGAAGTTATTCTTGAACACCGTAAAACATAATGATGCGATGGTGGTTGCGACTTGCAGTGGATCGCATTTGAAACGGGCTATGTACATCCTTCTAAAGGCCTGGAAACATACTCTAAGCACGCGCACATCATTCACGCAATAACGCTCACATTCATCAGCTATATTATAAGGGTTACTTTCATTAAAACTGTCGTAGTATCGATCAAAGTCTTCACGTTCATCCATGCAGTCAAAATAATGTTTGGGGGGTGGTGGGCCTACGTAGTTTAAAGTCTCGCTGGTGAGGAAAGTGTATGGGAAGTATCCTTTGGAAACTTCAGCTGCTACTCCCATCACCTTGGGTAGCTTTGCTAATTTACAAGGTGTGAATAATAAAGTATCTTTAAATTGTACATTGCCTCTTATCTGCATCTGTATTAATTTGTTGCCTCTTTTCAATGGATCACCTGTAAATATCTCAGAGGATTCGTGTTCAAGCAACTCCTTATAAAGGAACTGCGTGTCAAACTTTGCCCCGTTATGGGCGAGAATATACACAGTCATTTTTTTGAACTTGTCGGCTAACTTGACAATATAGGACACAAATAGTTTCACAGGACTATCGCTGACATTCGTTTTAAAAACGTTTGTCCGTTTACCACATTTGGGGCACTCGTCACATTCGATATCCATACACTCATCACAGATAGTCTGGCTCACAAGTAAATGTGGAATTACCTCTTTGGTTTCAGCGTTCGTATATGTTTCTATATCGTAGTATACAGTTATACAGGGGTTATTTTTAGGCTTAGCATCTTTCATATAACATACATGCTTTACTCCATCCGCCTTATATTCCTCCTGGCATGTAGGACAGTGAATTACGTCACACTTGTGCTTAAATTTTCCCCAATTATCCATTGTGTGAAACATACCACATTCACAGATTCTCATTTTCCTGCACGTGCCAATTGATTTATGGAAATCAAAACAGCTATTATTGAAAAATGTGCGTCTACACACATCACAGTCTCTCTTCTCAGCTTCAACTACACGGCTTTCACATTTGGTGCTTTTACACTGCTCACATACCATGTGACATTCTTTACAATGTCTCACTATATCATCCGCAAACTCGAGGCACCCCTTACACAAATCATGATGTCTCCCATATTTTCGACTTTTGTCATAACTCGCGTAAAGCCACCTTATATTACGGATGGGGAGATACGTTGTCCCTGACAATCCTAAAATAAGTAGGGGCCTTGTACGATCTCTCACACAGCTTTTAAAAACATACACAGTCCTACGACGATCATCCAACCCAAACACAACTATGCGGACATTCATTTCCTGTTCTACCCTTCTCAGCTCTTCAGGACCCATATTACAGTCAAATTCAAGTTCACAGTCTTCAGCTAGTTTACGGGCATGCTCCACGACTGTAGGCAACCAAATTTTTTGAGTTCGTGTATTTTGTACAGTAAACATACGTGCTAAGAGTACTGCTATAAAGCCGCAACCACGATCGACGTTTATATGCCGTCTATAAATAGCTTGAGAATTGAAGTTAAGAGTATACGGTATGGCACTATGACCCGCAACACGGTATACATGGTCAATATTTACCGTGAAGTTGTCCATATTGAAGGCTATACTACTTTGGGCGGCTTGCATTATACGCCCTAATATATATTCTACATCTTCAGCCGCCAAACGTCTAAATGGCACTATCACCCAATAATCGTCTACATCACCGTCATCTGACCCGAATCCAAAGGACATACTCGTCCTGACTTCACGCTCGTCACGATTCTGAAGAGCAAACTCTATAATACGCTCTACAACCCGGCGTAGTCCGCGCTCAATACCATTGCTATACATGACTCTAGGGTCGACCCTGACTCTATACCGATTTCTAGTCAAGGCTGGGGTGGGGGCTGCGGATCGCACCAATTCCAGCGTTATACCATCCTCAACAGAACGGGGGGCGGAATTAGTGGATATATTAGCGGAAGGTGCTGCTGATGGGGGCCCTGTTGCGTAGGAGGTTGATGGTTGGGGCTCTATTATTGTAGACTTAACAGAACGGGGGGCGGCGGATGAATAAGGGGATATATTAGGTGCTGCTGGGGTGTTGTTGCGTAAGAGGTTGAGGGTTGGGGATCTATTACCGCTGCAACAGACGCGTATTTCGGTCGCTTTATACCTGACGTGGGTATCTCATACCTCCGCTTTGGACGTGTTACCGGTATCGCTGGTGAGGGTTCAGGGGAGGAGATCACAACTACACTGTCGTCGAGGTCATCCGTAATGATGGGCTGCTCTACCTCATCGTCATTCACGGTTCTGTGGGAGAAGAAATATAAGGATCAGCACTCAAAATTTGTAATATTTTGTAAATGACTCACTTAGGAGTGTGACGTGTTAGAAATGGACTCTGTAGAAAAATTCAGATTCACGAGCCCATCCACATGTATTATATCTGGACCTACAGGATGTGGTAAAACTGTGTTTATGCTTAAAATCATTAAAGAAAAGGGGGAGATGTTCTCGAAATTTGTGCATAAAGTTATATGGTGCTATTCGACGTATCAATCAGTGTTCAACGAGTACCAAGATGATATTTTGTTCCACAAAGGCGTATATGACGTTAATTCGTTAAAGGGAAATGAACATACAATCATTGTAATTGACGATCTCATGTTGGAGATGGATAAAACGTTTGCCGAGACATTTACAGTATTCTCCCACCATCTTAACATAAGCGTGTTCTTCATCAATCAGAATCTATTTTTCAAAAATAGATACATGCGCGATGTGTCGTTAAATACGCAATATCTAGTCTTATTCGCGCAACGTAGAGATGTATCACAAATTGGGGTATTAGCCAATCAAATGTTCCCGAATCAGCGTAAGGAGTTTTTGGAAGTTTATAAAGAAGCTACAAGCACGCGTTACGGATATTTGCTTTGCGACCTTCATCCGCGAAACACGTTTAGAGTGCTTCTGCGAACGAATATATTTCCAAACGAGCCTGAAACGGTGTATATTCCAGAATGACAAAGAGACTAAAGAAATACCGTGAATTAATAAAAATCTATCATCGACTGCCTCGGGCAATGCAGCAGATGTTTATTAAAAATATCGATGCCGACTTTTTAAAATGCATCTGTGAAATCTGTCTTAACGTTATAAATTGCAATGTATCAATGAAAACCCATCAGAAGGCTCGCCTACGCCGCTACAAGAACATAATACGTGCACTCGCTCGTAAAAGCCAAACTGTAGCGAAGAAAAAGCGAATTATTGTACAAACAGGAGGGTCATTTCTCCCCATCTTATTTTCAGTTTTGGGTCCTTTACTGACTAGATTAATATAATGAAGAAAGTGGTAGTGATTCCCCACGAGGTGTACGCCTCACTGCAAAGGAGACACGTATCTAGATCCCCGTAAAAGCAGACTTAAAAGAATGGAAAGCGAATTGTTAGCCCTATTAAACAGTGAAAAAACACCTGATGAGAAAAGAATCTTATACCAAGAAGCTCTGCAGAAATTTCTTCACGAGTACGAAAATTATAAGAGCCCTACAGAGATTCCTGTGGTTATTAGGCACAGCACGGGGGACGATGGCGACATAGGATCTGTACCCGGCGACACAGCTGACCAACCAAAAAGATTAGCCACACAACATATCGAACATGTATTAAAAAATACCCTCCCACTTACATTGAGGAGTAAAGGCTTAAGTCTTTATAATCTATTGAATGAGGATCCCGCCATACAATGGACCGATACAGGGGAGATCATTGTGGAAGGATCAAAGGTACAGGGATCGAATATCGTAGACATTGTCCATGATCTGGTGAGAAAGTGGGATAGGCCATCACCATCAGGATGGAAGCATATTAAAGCAAGACTACAACAAATAAATGTCCCTAAAACGTTGATAGGAAATCTGAACAGGTTAAAAGACTTGGAACATGCAACGCCTGTGACACAATTGAAGGCGCCGTCACCCCCGGCGGTAACACCTTTGAAGAGGAGCAAGAAGAGGTTAAACCAACCCTACCCACGTGCCTCTAAAATACGCAAATGGCTAACGTATTAACTAAACGCTATTATGACATTTCTACCCCATCCTCTTACGGCGGCGTAGATAGACTGTACAGAAGTGTTTACGGAGTAGGAAAAAAAGATGTTGAAAGATTTTTGAGGGAGCAGGACGCTTATACGCTTCATAAGCCTGTGAGAAAAAGGTTTAAAACAGCCAAGACAACGGCTTCCTCGATTGATTCTATTTGGCAAGCAGATTTAACAGACATGCAAAGATATTCTGTGTATAACGATGGTTACCGCTACATTCTATTCATAATAGACGTGTTCTCTAGATATCTGTGGCTAGTTCCTCTGAAAAATAAATCACCTGAAACAGTTGCTAAAGCCACCAAAACGCTAATGTTAAAAGAAAACAGGGTTCCTGGCTATTTTTGTACGGATATGGGGAAGGAGTTTATAGGCCGTGCTTTTCAGAATATGTTGACAGAGTTTAATATCAGCTATTACACAACCAATTCTATACATAAGGCTTCTTTAGCTGAAAGAGTTCAGCGCACCATAAAGGAACGCATGCACCGTTATTTTACACATAAAAACACATACAGATTTCTAGACATTCTGGAATCATTGGCATCATCCTACAACCGCTCACACCATCGCACGATTGGGGCAACACCTAACGAAGTTTTAGAAAGAGGTACGCTCCCGAGAAGAGATGGATCACCACCACCACCACCACCACACTCTGTGCGCTTCAAAATCAATGATTATGTAAGGCTGTCGCGTTCGGGGAATAAATTCGCAAAGGGTTTTGAGCAAGGATGGACACGCGAGATTTTTAAAGTTAGGGCTGTGAGACCTAAAGGTGTGATAATGATGTATTACATTGAAGATTTGAATGGGGAAGAAATCTCAGGAGGCTTTTACCGCGAGGAATTGCAGAAAGTTGCGTTTAATTTAGAAAAAAATGTGTTTAAAATTGAGAAAATTTTAGGAAGCAAAGGTTCAGGAAGGAGAAAAATGTACCTGGTGAAATGGCTAGGGTACCCAGAAAGCTTCAACACCTATATAAAAGCTGATGCAATAATGAAGCTTAAATAGTATGCAACATGGCTCCTAACCATTTCTACGTCACACTCCCGTCCTCCTCGTCCCTGTCTGTACACCCTAACAACACGCTAGCCAACTTTGTAACAGAACTCCATGGGCACATTGAATTGGGTCGTGATTCGTATGAGGTGGGGATATGCGAAATTCAGCTGGACACCGTCTTTTTAAATATTGAACATAAAGAAACCGTTTTTACGATTCTTAGAGACATTGACGAGTGTGAAAAAGCTGGGGTAGCTATGGATGAAACTATGCGCATCGCTCGGACTAAGATTACACGGTATTACAGTACAGAAGTAAGACTAGGGCCGGGTCAATATGGTTCGGCCGAGGATGTTGTGAGAGGCTTAAACGTGAGTTTAAGAAACTCAAACCTTACGAATGATTTAGTATATGAAATCGTAAACAACCCTGCACATACACTAATCCTAAAATCAAAGACTAACAGACGTCTTAAAGAACATAGAAAGTTCAAAATTCTAACCAACGGCCGATATAGCGCAGCCTTCCAAAGAGACACATTTCACGAGACACAGTATAACTTGTCCAGATTAATGTATCAATTGAAGATGGAGAAATTGGCTGAAAGGTCCCCAGACATGTGCTATATTTACAGTAATATAGTGGAGCACCAGTTTGTTGGGGATACCCAGGCACGCCTGCTGCGCATTGCTCACATCCCCAACCATAGAGGAAGGAGTTTGAGTATTACATATGACAGGCCCCATTATGTGAATGTCGCAACTAATTTAATAACCAATATCACAATATATATAAGAACGATTGAGGGCGAAAACTTCCCATTCGGTAACGGGAGCTTAACAGTGAAGCTACACTTTCGACGCACTGAGTTATAATGGATAGAAAGCCTTTCACCGTCTATCGAGGGATGCGATACCAGCGCGGTAGTGGACTTGGATCCATTTTTTCATCCATACTACGTACGGCTGTTCCTTTGCTGAAGAGGGGTGCCAGATACCTTGGAAGGAAAGCGCTACAATCAGGCCTTAACACTGCAGAAGACATATTGGCCGGGGCTAAACCTAAAGAAGCTCTAAAAAAACATTTAAAGCGTACACGGAACGAAATCATCAAAGATGCAAAGAGAAAAATGCGTGGTGGCGGGAAGAAGAAGAGGGCTCCCCGGAAGAAGAAGGGGTCACGTGGTATTAAACGTAAAAGGCTATCAAAAAAGAAATGCTGTAAGCGAATGAAACCTATGGTTGACCACTTTTTTGACTGATATAAGCTAAGGATATTGATCTCATGAATCATAGTTTGTTTACCACTTGTCGAGAGAGGAGTCACTATTTCGCCATGGCACGCTTCATCCACCCATGTAGTTCACAATGCTGTAAATCGGAGCTGTCCTTTTTTGAGCTCCCGCCAACCCAAGTTTCTATTGAGCACAGTGACTTTATTACAATTAACCCTTTAAACACAATTAGTTCACCGAGTGCACCTATAGAATTCGTGATACCCAGCTCAGGTCCTTACTTTTTTGATCCAAGCTGTGTGCACATGTACGCTAAGCTACGTATAGCCCATTCTGATGGAACGGCCTGCGATGACAAATATGCTGTATACCCTGAAACAAACTTTCTGCACGCCATATTCAACCAGTGTGACGTATATTTAAATCAGACCAACATATCGGCAGGCACGGGGTACTATCATCTACGAGCCTATTTGGAAAATGTCCTCAACTTTTCCAAAGAAGCGAAGGCTACCTTTTTAAGTGCGGAGGGATATTATCAAACTAAAGATGAAAATAGTATAAAGGACAAATTTAAAAATTCTAAAAAGAAAATATACGAGTGTTTTGGACGGTTGCACACAGATTTCACTTTCCAGGAGAAGTTGCTTGTGAACGGGGTGGATATGAAAATAAAGCTCACCCGCACGAGTCCTGAGATCTGCTTAAATCTGGATGCGAATCAAGAAGAGGGTGCAAAGTCCGTTGTGGTTCACATTATGGACACATACCTCCGCGTACGGCGAGTGAAATTAAGTTCACCAAAACAACTAGAAATTGAGAAAAATTTACTAAACGCTACAGTGAAATATCCTATTAACAGAGTGCAGATCAAACTATATACGGTTCCTGCAGGGTTGGCATCGAAGCAGATAGAAAACATTGCCCTGGGAAATCTTCCTAAAAGGATATTAATCGGCATGCAGGACCACGCTTCGGTGAATGGAAAATATAAAAAGAGTGCCTTTAAATTCGAGAATTTCGGACTTAAAAATATAACTCTATACGTTAATGGCACTGCTTTGGGTGGAACAATGGGTACGGACTATTCATCAGACGCTGTGTTACCTCTTTGTGCCAGAGCCTATAGTAATCTGACCCATATTGCAGGTGATTGTGATGAGCTTGGTAATGGGGTAACGCAGGAAGAATTCATTGATCAATTTAACCTTTATCCGTTTGACATTACACCTGACTTATCTGCTAGCGTAAATACCCATTTAACACCACAGCAGAGCGGTAACATCTCAGTGCGGCTGGAATTCGCCAAGCCTATAGACGCTCCTATTAGTGTACTAGTATATCTCGAATCGCAAGCCCTAATAGAAGTAGATAGATTTAGAAGCGTTATCACTGACTTTTAAAATGGATGCTAATACACTTCAGAAAGTAATGGAGCGAGTCACACGTTCCAAATTTATCGGCGTGTTTGCGAAGAATGAAACATTGAGTTTGCCAAGTACGCGAGAATGCGGTAGTCTTATTGTGAACACAGACATCATCGGTAATGAAGGGATTCACTGGATCGCTGTCTATTTTAAAAATAGACAGCGCCTGTACTATTTTGATTCACTCGGTACTCAACCCTGGAGTGACCCTATTATTGTAAAATTTCTCGCTCAGTTACATATTCCCGAAGTTGTATGGAACCCATTTCGTATGCAGGGATATTTTACTAATGTTTGCGGAATGTACTGTGTCTCATTTCTCATGCATATGTCAAATGATAAAGAATTTATAAATTTTTTAAATTTATTTGACCCGTGTCACACTCACCGAAACGATGAAATGGTATGCAGACAGATAAAAAACCGTTTTCCAATTGTACGTACTCGTTGTATATTATAATGTTTTTGTTCGTATATTTGTAACGGTATATTCGTTTATTGTACTGATTTCTTTCATTTAATAAATTTATGAAAATATTGTGTCTTCTTATCCCAAAAAGATCGAAAAACACTTACATTATTTCGGTGTGACATTGTTGACTGATCAGTATACCCTCCCTATTCCGAGATTCTTCAAAAGATTGTATAACTCGTGTCAAATCCTCATCGGACCTTAAAGGAATAATGCTTTTAAAACATATACAGAGTAGACAGACAGATCCCCATTATGTGAAGATATCTTTGGTTCGAGGAGTGAACGCCATAAAAATTTCGATTTTAGCATAATGGGGAAATAACATTGATTGATTTTTGACTAGTATCTATTTGACGAATACTACAACTCTCCATATATATATAAAATCGAATTATGGACACTTACATTTCTATGGTAGTCCCTTGCGTCGGATTGTAAGGAGCGTCACTGCAAATATCTTCTACGGTTTGCGTCGAAAATAATTCGCCACAATCAATCGCATTGAAAAGACTAATTGCGGTTAATGCTGCAGTATCACTTTCTTCATACAAATCTGGGGAGACGTACAGGTCCATGGTTGAGGAATGATTATTCACTGATGCGAAAATAGCTACTGTTACTCCCAACTGAAAATATCCCCTTTTATATGCACATTCGCCAAGCTCCGCCCAAAAGACCAGATGTTCGTCGTGATTGGCTGCCGATGTAGCTGGGTGGAGCTATGACGTGTACCATTCCGCTATAACGGGTACGGACGAGTAATTGCATCTTTATATTTTCACTAATAGAATTAATGCTCTTATTCTCCTTTGAAAATTATTTGGTGATTCGTATAGAACTTTTGATATTGATTCCAAATATGGTTTCAGAAGTTTTCTATCACCCATAGTTTTCGAGAAAATAATATTTCCATTTACTCAATTTCCCGCATCATTAGTCACTAATGTAATCGAGAGGGTATAAAGAAATATATCAATTATATTTTAAAAATAACATTCGGTTTCAACGTTAAACTGTAGGTCTAAGGTGGTCATTACACATAATAAAATAAAGTGGTTGGCAGATAAATGGGCACCCTACGTGTCCTAGTGGTTAAGACGCGGGCTGTTGATGGTTCGGAGTTAAACTGTAGGTCTAAGGTGGTCATTACACATAATAAAAGAAAGTGGTTGGCAGATAAATGGGTACCCTACGTGTCCTAGTGGTTAAGACGCTGGGCTGTTGATGGTTCCACGTTAAACTGTAGGTCTAAGGTGGTCATTACACATAATAAAAGAAAGTGGTTGGCAGATAAATGGGTGCCCTACGTGTCCTAGTGGTTAAGACGCTGGGCTGTTGATGGTTCCACGTTAAACTGTAGGTCTAAGGTGGTCATTACACATAATAAAAGAAAGTGGTTGGCAGATAAATGGGTGCCCTACGTGTCCTAGTGGTTAAGACGGGGCTGTTGATGGTTCCACGTTAAACTGTAGGTCTAAGGTGGTCATTACACATAATAAAAGAAAGTGGTTGGCAGATAAATGGGTACCCTAGGTGGACTAGTGGTTAAGACGCTGGACTGCTGATGGTTCGGAGTTAAACTGTAGGTCTAAGGTGGAGTGAAAAGCTTGACCTTCGTCAGAATGAACAATTCGGGCGGAAGCTAACCAAAGGTTATCCAAAGGGTATATATATATATATATATATATATATATATATATATATGGGATGAAATTCACAATAAAACACGTGAAATGAATGAATGCTGAAAACAAGGAGTGAGGTGAGGTTTTGTTTGATTTGACTCGTAGAAAGGTAAAATATGGTCGACCGAGTTGGGCAGATTCTCGGAAATCCTTTCCTCTATCGGATTATGTTTTGGGTATTTCCAACTTTCTTCGTTTCTTTAAATTTCGTTTTTCAATTTTCTTCGCAGGGATGAAGCTCATGTGTTTCGAATTGTATCGCGAAATCATGAAAATATTTTAGAGATCTGGTTTTAAAGCTTTTGTTAATGAAGAATATTAAATATACTCGTATTTATAGTAAATATTGATGTAGTCTTATGATAATACAATAACTAAAATTTTAGTTATCTCATTCACATGAATTGGAACTCTTTATTCACGTTTGGTTGGTTGGATAACTACGTTATTTGTTCCGTCTTTGAATCTTCCAATTGAATATCTATATAAACATATTGTTATTTTATATGTTTGATTCTTCCAACTGATTAACTATATAAATATATATATTGTGGTTTACGTATAGTTTAAAATAATATACGCTTGGTATGATTTTCATAATATATATATATATATATATATATATATATTTCTATAATTCTGTTTTCTATGGTTGATTGAATTATGGATAACTACGTTATTTGTTTCGATAAGTTCAACTTCAAGGAAGCTCAAGTTAATGTTATATTTTGCATATATTCCACTATATACATCTATTGTAAAACACTATATACATCTATATTTCAATTAAGTGTGTAATTATTTAATTCATCTACCATATTGTGGTACACAATGCTTATTAGAATACATGGTGCGATCTGGCAACTCAGCACCCCAATACAAGGCGTGATCTGGCAACTCAGCCAGAATAGAGGCTTACAAAAGATCGAGAAGCTGGTGAAGACTCATTCCCAGCTCAGCTCCAGCCGAGCAAGGACCTCTGGTCCTTCTTTTTTTGGCCCTTTGGTAAACCCCTTAGTGGCCTCTTAGGTTAGGAAAACGAAAATAATATGCCTTAAAGGCAACTACTCTCTCTCTCTCTCTCCTACAGGCGTCTCTCTCCCTCCTTCAGCTCTCTCTCTCTCTCTCTCTCCTACAGGCGTCTCTCTCCCTCCTTCAGCTCTCTCTCTCCTGCATGTGTAACTACTGCATGTGTACCTCCTGCATGTGTGCGTATGTGTGTGTACCTCCTGCATGTGTACCTCCTGCATGTGTACCTCTCCCCCCCCTTGGCTGATTAGACGTATATAATAATGATAATGTATACAATAATACTGCTAAAAAGAGGTATCTGACAACCATTTACAGCCAACTGGCTGATTAGGAGTCTATAATAATGTATACAATGGTATCGCGGTATCTGGCAACTCAAGCCATTTACGCCAACTGGCTGATTAGGAGCCTATAAAACAACGCCAACTCGGCTGAAGTCTTAATGTGCACTTGGCTCCTGCCAGGTGAACACCTCTCCTCCTTTCTCTCCTCCTCTCTTTCTCTCTTGGGGGATAACGCCGCCTCCAAGTTTCCCCCCACCCCCCTTTGCAACAACCGCCTCCCCTTTGCAACAACCCCCATCCCCCTTTGCAACAACCCCTTTGTAGCATCCCCCACCCCCTTTGCAACATTACATAATAACCTGCAACATTCTTGCACTCTCCCCTTTTGCGGCTATACTACTAACGTAAACTACACTAGGCACCACAGGGGAACGTAAACTACACTAGGCACGAAAGGGGAACGTAAACTACACTTGTTCCTATGTAAGAACCACAATGTTAATATTCTATTTTATATTTCCTTAAAATGTCCGCAATATCCGTCATCCAAAGTATGCAAATCCAAATTTGTAACTTTTTATATTTATTAGTATTAATATAGCCAAAAGCCAGACTGTCGGTGACATCACCTGTTTAAATACAATAATCTAGGACCATATCTCCTGTTGGGAACGAGCAAGGGCTTTTGTCATATTATTTTCAGAGTAGCGGAACGTAATCGAATTATTATTAAATTATTATTATTATTTCCATTTTATGTATGATTTACATACATATTCCTAGAAAGAAATATATATATATATATATATACACGGTGTCCAAAAAAAAACTAAACACGCCGATTTTTTTGGACTCCGTTTTTTAATAAACTATAATTTTTTTTATAATTTGAAATGTGAACATAATAGCTAATAATTATAATAATAATGAATAATATTTATAATAATAATTAATAATTATTGAGATATGTTCATATAATTTATCATTTTGGTATAATATAAATGGAGCTTGCAAATTAACGTTTTTATTTTCCATAGGTTTGAGTAACCCCTGATGCCGTCATATGAGGAAGAAGACAAAATTTTAATCAAAAACTTAAGATTATCTAAAAGGTGGGGTGCAAGAAGAATGATGCAAGAGTTTCCTAATAAAGATTGGACACAATCTGGCGTGAACTATCTGATAAAAAAATAGATGAAACAGGTTCGGCAGATAGACGTGAAGGAAGCGGGCGTCCTCGTTCCGCAAGGACTGATGAAAATATTCGACAGCTCGAAGCACTCATTCGTAGTCAAGAAAATAATCCTGGTACACATCTCAGCAGTCGTAAGATTTCCCATGAACTTAGAATTTCTCGTGGAAGTGTTTTCAACATTGCTAAAAATTATTTAAATCTTCATTGTTATAAAAGGCAGCGTGTACATAAA
Source organism: Bathynomus jamesi (assembly GCA_023014485.1). Taxonomy (NCBI): domain Eukaryota; kingdom Metazoa; phylum Arthropoda; class Malacostraca; order Isopoda; family Cirolanidae; genus Bathynomus; species Bathynomus jamesi. The sequence goes on along the minus strand of JAJOZX010005462.1, from coordinate 172,580 downwards.
TTGACACAAGCTAATAAACAGAGACATAATATGTGTGCACGAGAACTTTTAGAGCGATTTCCAGATGACAGATCGGTATAAAAAATCTGGTTTTCAGATGAGAAGATCTACCATATAACTCCTCCAATAAACAATCAAAATGATAGGGTTTACTCAAGGGGGGATAGAAAAAAAGATGTTAGTCCTGAACGTTTGTTGAAAGAAACGGCAAGAGTTTCTCAACTTGTGATGGTGGGTGCGTGCGTATCGAAGATGGGCAAATCTCGTTTAGTTTTTATTGCACCTCGAGCCAGGATTAATGCAAACTACTACATTAATCATGTTTTGCCGATTTATCTAGAAGATATGCAAGCCAGATGTGGTAATGATTTCACCTTTCAGCAAGATGGCGCACCAGCACACAGAGCTCGTCAGACAATAGAGTACCTCAGAGCTCAGGAGGTTAGTTTTATCGAACCCGAAAATTGGCCAGCAAATAGGCCTGACCTTACACCAATGGATTATGGCATATGGGAAGCTCTATCTTCTAAGGTTTACATACCTGGGCAGAATATTGAAGATTTAAATGATTTAAGACGGGGACTCATAGATGGTTGGGAAAGAGTTTCACAAAATTATGTAGACAAGTGCGTGGACGAGTGGCGATCGCGTTTGGTTAAGTGTATAGAACAAAATGGTTCCCATATTGAACAATTTTTCAAATAATAATATAAATTTGCATTAAATTTATTGGAATAAGAAATCTTAATTATTATATTCAAACTTATGAGAACGCATACATGTTATTAATTTGCGTGTTTAGTTTTTTTATGGACACCATGTATATATATTAAATGAATGAAATTGAAATAAGCATATTTTTATTTAATAAGGATGAACAAATTTAATTTCACTATGGTCGGCGTTACAACTGGCGTTAGTAAGTTTTGTCGGCATTATTTTAAGATGCTATTAGTGTGTGTGTGTGTGTGTGTGTGTGTGTGTGTGTGTGTGTGTGTGTGTATTTGAGTTTTCAGCAGCTAGTCAGCTACCCAGAAGTGGAATGGTAATCGGCGAGCTGTGCTCCTCTTTTCTAATCTTCTTTCCCCTACCACGCCTCCCCAGCCTTTACGCCATTCAGCCATTCGCTTAGCTACCCAGGGAGGTCAGAGAAGCTGGCATTATCCGTCAAGATGCTCCAACAGACGGTTCTTCTCCAGTTATGCCCTCACTAAAGAATTTATTTTTTATTTTCCTATACACACATGCATACATATACAAGCATACACTTCATATATATATATATATATATATATATATATATATACAAACTTACACACATACATATATACACACATACAATTCATATATATATATATATATATATATATATATATATATATATATATATATATATATACCCTCCAACTCCATTCCTGCCTACCTCCCTTCTCCCCTTTCCTGCACATCCCCTTTCAACCAATTTCGTGCATAACCTCCTTCCCCTTCCTCTATAATCCCCTCCCCCTTGGCACTCCCAGTTCCTTACAGTGTTCCATGGCTCTGGATTTGCAACAATCAATATTGATCACATGGCATTTCAATTGCGTTGCACTCCACAATTTTGCAGATATACTAGTGATACAGCTATGTCCTTGCCTTGCAAAGATGTTAATCCAGCTAAGAATATATTTAAACAGAATTTATCAGTGTAATGAAATGGTTGACCACCATTAAACTCTTCCTAAGTACCAATACAACAATTTTCATGATTTTTACTAATAAAAGAAATGTGTATCTTCATAAACTTAATGTTGATAAAATCGCTCTAAAGGAGTGTACTGTAACAATATTTCTTGGTGTAATGCTAGATAAGAATTTGCAATGGAGTGATCATGTAAATTATTTCTTTGACGACCAGTATACGTTTCTTTGAACTTAAAAGTGTAAGTTTTATTGTTATTTACAATTATATATGTTATTAACTATAGTCACTTAAATGACCCAATTTTGAGTTAATTTTCCGACAACTAAACGATACCTATATAAACATGTAGATGTATTTGTAGAAACGTTGCATCATTGTACAATTTATATTTTTATTTCCGTTCGGACAAATATGTCTCTTGGTTCTCATAGGGTTAAATCGCGAAAAAGATTACAAGGAGCTTTGCTATAATGTTTAAACTTAGAAATGTAGCCCCCTAAACAGGTTTCATTAACTCTTTATCATGCTCTTCTCCTTCCTTATATAACGTACTGCACCCTTGTTTGGGAAACTCCGCTAACAACGCTTTAAACAGTATCTTTGTCATCCAAAAATGAGCAATAAGGTTTTTATCTGATCACTCTTGTGCATTATTTAAGAGCTAAAACTACTAAAGCTCTATCATGTAATGAATCTGGTGCATTTTATTTTTATTTGCAAGTGTAAGAACAAAATCATTAACTTTCAATGGGTAAATAGATATTTTGTAACTCGTCAAGAAATCCACTCACAACAAACCAGAAATAGATCAAAGCATGTCATACCTCAATTTAGATTGTCTTCATCTCAAAAATTACCCATTTTCATTGGATTAAAATTATGGAATAATTTAAATGCTGATATAAAAAATATTGTGAATGTAAATTCCTTTAAAACCAAGTTGAAATCTTGATCAATAATGGCATGCTAATAAAAATCTCGGATTAATGTACATTACTATTGTTTTCAATATCTCGTGTGTCATCTAGGGTTAAAGACATTACTTTTGATTGTTTAATTCTTATCTCTCGTGTACAATATTGATTTCTTTGTATGGTGTTGGTATAATACCTTCAATAATGACTTTGCAGTTGTTATATCGATAATGATAATTTTAGTTGGTACTTACGTATTATCGGGACTACCAAACTGTTTATTATGTATTTTTGCTCTCGTCATTTTCGCTTAAACTAACGAAAATATCACAACTTAACCTAACCAATCATGAAGGGCGTACAGTTGACCTAACCGGGCATTCAATTAACCTAACCGGAAACAATTAAGGAATATTGGCCACCTGAAATTGATTATTGAGTGTTTATCATACTTATCTTATGTATATCATATCATATTATATTATATCATATTATATTATCTACAATGAATAAAATCGCTTAAAACGGAAAATGTGTGTTTTGTAGGTACTCCCGATAATACTAGATGAAGACAAAGCACTGGATGTTTTTATCAATTACGGCGTTATTCTCTCATTCTTAACTTGACCGAAATGTGACAGTGAGTGCCTAATACGAAAAGATCAGAAGATATTTTAGTGAAATAACCAATATTAACCTGTTAGGTTAATTGAATGCCCGATTAGGTCAACTGAATGCCCAGTTACGTCAACTGAATGCCAGATTAGGTCAACTGAATGCCAGGTTAGGTTGACTGTACGCCCTTGATGATTGGTTAGGTTAAGTTGTGATAATTTCGTTAGTTTAAACGAAAATGTCGAGAGCAAAAATACATAATAGACAGTTTGGTAGTCCCGATAATACCTAAGTACCTTTAAGTTTAATACATACTTTAATTAATATTACTTATTCCTGATTTATGTATTATTAATAATAACTATTTTTAATAAGAGCCCAGTAAAGCCTAAAGCTTAAGGGCCAAATTAAATTAAATAAATAGTGCAGCTTTACAATTATTTATGTCATTGTGAATTGTAAGATCACTGGGTGCTACTACAGTATGCGGTCTACCTTTTAATTATAGTTTCTTATCTTGTTTACTAATTGCTTGTTACAATTACATCTTTACCTTGAGAGAGTATACAGTCTAGGGTGCCACACTCTATAGGGGCAGTTTTTAGAATTTGGAAATTTCGAATGGCCCTTAGTCATATTGTTTGGTTGGATGAGAAAACCCTAAATATGAAGTTTGAGCCCGATCGAAGTACATTTAGAGGTTCCGCATCGACCGTTTCTGTTGTACCGTGTGTTCGAAATAATGGATTTATCTGGGAAACCTGTAACCATGGCACTATTACATATATACAGGGTTGAAAAAAACCATGGTTTAAAAAAAAAAAAAAAAACCAATGGTTTTAAAAAAAAAAAAAAACTTAACTCAGATAACTCAATTAGGTACTGGTACTCAGAAATTAGAATTGCTGACTGTCTCATTTTTTAATTGGAAGATGTTAGATGTAAGAAGTGCTAACTTCACAAAAATGAAAATAAACCTAATAACAACATTTATATTTGTAGCTACATGCGTTTATAATGTAATTGATACAGGTAACTTCAATCCTTTTATGTGCAATGCCACTATTAAATAGGCCTGCTAGTGCAAGGTAGCTATATTATATACTACCGTACATACTAGGCTACCCTGAACTGATGGTTTTTAGGTCTTATCAATATAAATATAAGTTTTAGTTTTAGAGCTATTAGTTTATGAATTAAATAATTTGTGTTGTAAAAATTGAAATTATAAAAAAACAAAAAACCCAGAAAAACATGGTTTTTTTTAAATGGTTTAAACCATTTGGGTTAAACCAGCCAACCCTGCATATATATTGCTATAATTTATGCATTTCATAAATTTAAATATTTATAATTAATATTTGCTTCTCATTGTATATATTTTCACTACTTTTCAGCATTGAGATCTGGCAACAGCGCAACGCCGGGTTAGTGTGGTGAGTCACACTGTCACAGTCTTCAGTCAATCAGTCTCCTTCACGCATTCAACGCGTGATCATCTCGTGATGGCTACCGCAAGCTCACTGAGATCCAAGACCGAGATATGGCTAATCGGACACGCCAACCCAAGCCCCCTAACGGGAAACAGGTTACCTTCAAATGGTGAAGTGCTTCGCCGGTTTATACAGTTTCATAAGGTGCAAAAACAACTTCTAGCCGAGGCGGCGCGTAATGTGATCGTCGAGGTGTATACTTTCTGGGCTATGGCCAGAATCCCGACCATGACCTCCAAAAGCGCCGCGCGAAAACTGCTTAGACTTTACGACAATTGGCAGGCACTGCAGCGCAGCCGGAAGCGGTCCGGCGCCACAGGTGAGGCAGCCAGGGCGGCCTTCACCGAGGGACTCGATGACATTTTTGACGTGGCTCTCGACAACGCCCTCTCCGTCATCACCATCCAGGAGGATCGCGACTTCCTTCTTGCTCAACGCGAAAAGGGTCGCCGTGGTGTCATGTCCGGGGTGGACAAAATCCTCACTGGAATTGAGCAACGTGCATCCGCGCGTGAAGCTGCCAAAGAAAGGCAACGCCAAAAGCAATCAGAGCAATCACTGGCAACAGCAACCCTTACATCATCAAACTCGTCGTCGTCGCCTAATTGCTCGACAGAAGAGGAAACCAATCCACCTACAAAGCGCCGTCGCAAAAAGAACATTATGACTCAAGACCTAGCGTCGGCACTGGACCGGACCAAAACAAGCAACCGTGGAGCCGTTCAACTCATGAAAGCAGCTGCTTCCAGTCTGGATATTCAAGACACAGATGAACTGGCTCTCAGTCACGAGACGATTCGGCGTTGGCGATTGCGTCATCGAGGGGAAATCGCCAAAGAAGTGAAGATGACGTTCGATCCCAGTGTCCCGCTCATCGTTCACTGGGACGGGAAGATGGTCTCCGACTTCAGCGGCAAGAAGGTCGATCGCCTCGCCATAGTCGTGTCCGGCGACGGCGTCGACAAACTTCTCTCCGTGCCGAAGCTGCCTGCTGGAACTGGTCGCGCCCAAGCAGATGCTGTGCTGAACTCGTTGGATGACTGGGGAATCGCTGATCGTGTCGTCGGGCTCTCCTTTGACACGACAGCTGCCAACACGGGCGTCGTTTCGGGCGCTTGCGTCTTCATCGAGCAGGGCCTTCACCGCCAGCTGCTGAACCTGGCCTGTCGGCACCACATGCTAGAATTGGTGGCAGAGAAAGCCTTCATCGAGTGCATGGGCCCCTCCTCTGGTCCTGACATTAAACTGTTCTCGCGACTGAAGGAGCGCTGGCAATCCGTCTGCACCGACCAATTCAGCGCCATCTCCAAGGAAGACCTTACTAAGCCGCTGCTCAAGGCGCGAGACGATCTGATCGCGCGTTTCAAGGGTCACATCACCAAGGGCCAGCCGCGGGACGACTACCGAGAGCTCCTGGAGCTGGCGATCATAGCGCTTGGAGGCGTCCCCCAGCGAGGTGTGCGCTTCATGCGACCGGGCGCACTCCACCGCGCCCGGTGGATGGCCAAAGTGATATACGCCATCAAGCTCCACCTCTTCCGGCAGCAGCTCCCCATTAAGGCTCGCGAGGCCCGGGGCATCCTGCGCTTCGTAAACTTTGCGCTGCTGGTTTACATTCCGGCCTGGTTTACGGCGCCCCTTCCCGCCGCTGCCCCTCGAACTGACCTGGCGATGCTCAAGGCGCTGGTTGACTACGACAAGGTGGACAAGGACGTGTCCAAGGCTACCTCCCCTGTGTTTCGACGACATCTCTGGTACCTGAGTGAACACCTGGCCGCCCTCGCTCTCTTCGATGACGACACTCCGCTGGAGGAGAAGAGTCGAATTGCGACGGCCATCAAGGATGTCGAGGGCACCGAGGAGCCACCCAAGCGCATTGCCCTGGACGTCTGCCCGGAGGAGCTCGAGCGAAAGACAGTCGCAGACTTTTGCACGACATCCAGCACGCTTCTTTTCGAGCGGCTCGCGATCAATACTTCTTTCCTAGAGTTGGAGCCGGCTACCTGGTCGAACAATGCGTCCTACCTGGCGGGGAAACGCCGTGTCTCTACGTTGAGCGTTGTCAATGTCCGGGCGGAGCGAGGGGTCGCGCTGATGCAGAACTACAATCTCGCACTCACCAAGGACGAGGAGCAACGGCAGTACTTGATGCAAGTCGTTGAGAAGCACCGCAAAGAGCACCCGAGCGCCCGCAGCGGAAATCCTTAACGGGTTTGGGAGTACTTTATGGTATATTTGAATTTGCTTCATTTTTATAGGGTGTTACTCCTATTAATCCTGTATAACAATGTATAATCGTATATACTTTATTTCTTAGTTATTATTTTGATTTATATGGCCAGTAGGCTCAGTATATTACTATGATTAATACGGAATAAAATGTTTTTTATTTTAATAATATTAAGTTGTTTTGTTGCAATAAAATTGAAATTGATTTAATGATTTTGTATTATTAATAACATTACACACAGAGAATAGTATCCTGCTACCCAGGCATGGTGGGACAAGTTTATTCCAATTAATTATGAAATAATGTTGAACAATATTGTTAAGGTGTTTGCACTGTTTGCTAGTTGCGTATTGTGTTGTTATAAGCTGGTTGCCGGTTGGTGTGGTTTGGATTACAAAGCATAAACGTATTAAGGTGAAACTTTGAAAAAAAACTTTTGAACCGCGACAAAAATATTAATATAAAAAAAAATATTGGAGATGGAATAAACTTAATGCTATGGAAATATAGCTGTGACTGTCCTCTACGCCATGGTATATGATAGCATTTATATTGACATTGTACATGTTACTTTACCCCTTGGAGCTGGAGCAATTTCTTGGAGAAACTCATTACTTCTGACACGTGGTACGCCAGAGATGGTCGATGCGGAACCCCTAAATATCCTTCAATTTGGCTAAAATTTCATATTCAGGGCTTTTTCACCCAACCTAACAATCCCACAAAGGGCCGTCCTAAAAATCAAAAAAGGATTTTTGTGTGGCACCCTAGACTATACACGCATAACAAACTTGTAGAGAATGAAGCAAAATTTAGTAAAGAATTCATTGTCTTTATTCTTGATTGAAAGAAAATCCTAAAATAACTTTTATCAAAACATTTGAAGGACAGAACCGGAAATAATTTCATTATATACTTCCAATCCCAAATTGTTGGACAAATTAATAAAGAAAATAAGGTACAAAAAGAAATGAGAGTATTAAACAGTATATTTTGACTAAAGATAATAAGAAACTGATAGGAAGGAGCTAAAAACCTCAACGTACTGTATGTCGACAGTTAGCAGCTGACGAGGAAGCTTCTAACAGTGGCTGTATCCTCCAGCGCGGGACACGTCAACGCGAAGAAGAGGCGGCGTCAAACCGAAACATCAACACGCTGGTGGGCAAACTTCCTCAAATCTCCGTGCAACGGGCCGTCTACGGTTGGCCATACTGGCAGTCGACGGCCTGTTGCGTGGCACGGTCAGAGTGCCGATCGGCTCCCGGGGCCGGACCTATACCAGCGTGCTATTTTTTTCATTTACGGGGAGCAATTGCGTGCTCCCCGGACTACTCTTTCTCTCCGGCGACATTAAGACTAATTCAGGCACCACTACAACTTACACCTGTCACCATACACAAAGATATAGACACAATAGGACCATGAGACACATACAGAAGCATAATATTAACATATTACAGTACAACGTAGACGGCCTCACAAACAAAATCATGCAGCGTAGGGAATTCGTATACAAACAAAACATTCACATAGCACTTATAGAAGAAACAAAACTAAAACGCACACACAAAACACCCATCATCCCTGACTTCACGGCGATCCGTCAAGATCGTACTGGGCGTCACGGGGGTGGACTCATCATTTACATACGTAAAAACATTAGCTACACTGATGCCACCCAAAACATTACAAACACAATCCAAACAGATAACACGATAGAAATACAGGCAGTTAACATTAAAACACGCGCAAAACACAACACCACACTCATCAACTTTTACATCTCACCAGATAGTTCACCTCAGGTGCCAGCCAATTACACTCCACAGTTACACAATCTGGCCTCTCTCACTAATGTCATCTTAGGAGGAGACTTCAACACTAAAGACACTAGTTGGTACCTGCACAACCAAAACAACACCAGAGGCACTAACATAGCCACACAACTAAACAGCCTCTTCATTCTTAACAACACAGAACATACTGTACACATATACCACATCCAGCAGGATACTGAAACTCCTCCCCAGATATAACGTTCTGTTCCCCCTCACTAGCAACACACACACTGAAGAACAGAAAACAACTGTCATCAGACCACCTGCCCATCATCATTACAACACGTTCTACACTCTGCCCCAACAGCCTTAGGCACACTTACAGAAATTACAAGAAAGCTGATTGGGAACAGTTCAAAATACAGACTGAGGAACAATTCACCACATTAAACAGCACACCCATCATAAACATCAATACAACACTCAAGACATTTAATCAGATCATCAGTAATGCAAACAAATACATATCCAAGGGAAACATTAGGAAATACAACCCAAATTACATTAGAGAAATAGCCCACCTCATAAGACAACGTGTCCTGAAAATTCGGTTTTGAAAATTCGGTCTCGGAAAGTTCGGTCTTGAAAATTCGGTCTTGGAAATTTCGGTTAGGTTAGGTTAGGTAAAAAAAATTGTCCCGAACTAATAATGCCCTTGAAGCATTTCACTCCGCATTGAAATCATCAGTTACAAGCAGACTAAAATTTCACATTTGTAACGAGGAGACAAGCCAAGTAAAAAGAAAAAGTATGAAACACTTGACTCGCGCATTTAAATACTTCTGCAAAAGTATGTTGAAAGTGAAAAAATTGCCTTCTTAAAATCTGTTGCTCCTAGCTTAATTTAATTTTAAATTTTCTTTTCGAATCTCAAGAACGAATCTTGCAAGAACGAATTTTCTGAGACCGAATCTTCTTTTATGTTTAACCATTATTTAGGGTATCTTTTTTAGTTTTAAGTTTTAAACAACAAAACAATTTCTTTAATAAATCTTTTCAAATTCTCGTTTATGTTTTCATTATACCTGGCAAAAGTAATTTAAATTTTTTGGGCTATCTGAGTTCATAGATTTACTTCAATTTTCTGAGACCGAATATTCCTAGCACTCACACCATCACCCCAATCGGTGGCATCTCTGAAGAGAAAGAAGAGACGAAACAACAACGGTCAACCCTCCCCGCGTGCCTCTAATATACGCAAATGGCTAACATATTAAAAGAACGCTATTATGACATTTCTAACCCAACCTCCTACGGCGGCGTTGATAGACTGTACAGAGGTGTTTATAATGAGGGAGTTGGGAAAAAAGATGTTGAGAGGTTTTGCGGGAGCAGGATGCTTATACACTTCATAAGCCGGTGAGAAAAAGGTTTAAAACAGCCAAGACAATCGTGGCCTCGATTGACTCTATTTGGCAAGCGGATTTAACAGACATGCAGAGATATTCAGTATATAATGGCGGCTACTGCTACATCCTATTCATAATAAACGTATTCACTAGATATTTGTGGTTAATTACTCCGAAAAATAAATCGCCTGAAACAGTTGCTCAAGCCACCAAAACGTTCGTGTTGAGAGCAAACAGGATTCCTGGCTATTTTTGTACGGACATGGGTAAAGAATTTATAGGCCAAACTTTGCAGAGCATGTTGGCAGAGTTTAGTTTCAGTTACTGCACTAGCATTTCTATATATAGGACCTGTTTAGCTGAAAGAGTTCAACGTACCATAAAGGAGCGCATGCATCGCTATTTCATACACAAAAACACATACAGATATATAAACAGTCTGGATTTCTGGCATCATCCTACAGTCGTTCACACCACCGTGCGATTGGGACAACACGTAATTAAATTTTAGAAAGAGGTACGCACACAGAACGTGAGCTGAGAAAAGACAACCACACTCTCCGCGTTTCCAAATCGATGATTATGTAAGGTTGTCGAGTTCGGGTAATAAATTCGCGAAGGGATTTGAGCAAGGTTGGACACGTAAGATTTTTAAAGTTAGGGCTATGAGACCTAAAGACGAGATAATGCTGTATTACGTTGAAGATATGAATGGGGAAGAACTTGCAGGAGGCTTTTACGGCGAGGAGCTGCAGAAAGTGACATTTAACTTAGGCAAAACCGTGTTTAAAATTGAAAAAAATTTACGTAGCAAAGGATCAGGAAAGGGAAAAATGTACCTGGTGAAATGGCTAGGTTACCCAGAAAGCTTCAACACTTCTATAAAAGCTGATTCAATAATGAAGCTTAAATAGTATGCAACATGGCGCCTAACCACTTCTACGTCACACTTCCGTCTTCTTCTTCTCTGTTTGTACATCCTGGCAACACTCTGGCCAACTTTGTAACAGAACTCCACCGTCCCATCGAATTGGGTCGTGATTCTTATGAGGTTGGACTATGTGAGATTCAATAGGCTACCAAGTTTTTAAGTATTGAAAATAAAGAAAACGTTTTTACGGTTCTTAAAGACCGTGATGAGTACGAAAAGGCAGGTGTAACTCGGGACGAGACCATGCGTGCCGCCCGGAGTGGGGAGGCACAGTATTACACTACAGTAGTAACACTAGGCCCAGGTCATTGTGGTGCGGCCGAGGATGTTGTGAGAGACTTAAACGGTAGTTTGAAAAGCTCAAATCTTATGGATGATTTAGTATACGAAATCGTAAACAAGTACTCCTGCACATACTCTGAACCTAAAATCACACGCTAACAGAAATATTAAATACAAAGCATTGTTCAAAATTATAACCGAGGACAGATATGGAGCAGCCCTGCAAAGAGATACCTTTCACGAAACACAACATGACTTGTGCAGCCTTATGTATCAGCTAAAATTGGAGAAATTGAACGATGGCTATCCTACCCCAGACATGTGCTATATTTACAGTAATATCGTGGAGCATCAGTTTGCCGTGGATACCCAGGTGCGCCTGCTGCGCATCGCTCACATTCCTAATCATAGAGGAAGAAGCATAAGCATTACATATGACAAGCCTCATTATGTCTGTGTCGCAACTAATCTATTAACCAATATCTCAATATATATAAGAACGATTGAGGGGAAAAGTTTCCCATTCGGTGATGGGAGCTTAACAGTGAAGCTGCACTTTCGTCGCACTGTGGTATAATGACTCGAAGGCCTTTCCCAGTCTATCGAGGTGGGAGATACCAGCGCGGGATTGGGCTTGGATCCATTTTTACAACCATACTGCGTACGGCTGTCCCCTTGCTGAAGAATGGTGCCAGATATTTCGGCCGGAAAGCGTTACAATCAGGTCTTAATACGATAGAAGACATAATAGCGAGGACTAAGCCTAAAGAAGCTCTGAAAAAGCACTTAAAGCGTACACGGGACGAAATCATCAAAGATGCAAAGAGAAAAATGCGTGGTGGTTGGAAAAAGAAGAGGCCTGTCCGGAAGAAGAAGAAGGGGTTACCAACACGTGGCGTCAAACGTAAAAGGACATCAGAAAAGAAGTGTTCTTAGCGACAGAAACCTATGGTTGATAATTTTTTTAACTGATATAAGATAAGGACATTGCTCTCATGAATCATTGCCTATTTACTACTTGCCGAGAGAGGTGCCACTATTTCTGACTTCTCATGGCCCGTTTCTTCCATCCGTGTAGTCACAATGTTGTAAATCGGAGCTGTCCTTTTTCGACATGCCCCCAACTCAAGTTTCTATTGAGCACAGTGACTTTATTACAAATAATCCGTTAAACACCATTAGCTCCCCCGAGTGCCCCTACAGAATTCGTGATCCCCAGCTCGGGCCCTTACTTTTTTGATCCAAGCTCTGTGCACATGTACGCTAATCTACGTATAGCACATTCAGAGGGAACGGGTTGTGAAGACAAATACGTTGTATTTCCAGAAACAAACTTTCTACACTCCATATTCAGTTAGTGCGTTGTGCATTTAAACCAGTTCATCATCTCGGCAGGAAAGGGTTACTATCACCTACGAGCCTATCTGGAAAATGTCCTCAACTTATCAAAAGAAGCGAAGGACACCTTTTTAATTGCCGAGGGCTATCATCAAGCTAAAGATGAAAGCAGTATAAAGGACAAATTTAAAAATTCTAAAAAGAAGATATATGAATGCTTCGGCCACCTGCATACAGACTTCACATTCCAGGAGAAGCTGCTTGTGAATGGGGGTCGATATGAAAATAAAGCTTACTCGTACGAACCCTGAGATCTGTTTAAATCTGGGGGCTGACCAAGAAAAGAGCGCAAAGGCCGTGGTGATTCAAGGTATAGAAACATATCTTCGCGTGCGCCTAGTGAAATTAAGCTCTGATAAACAACTAGAAATTGAAAAAAATTTACTACACGTACAAATTATACACGTACAGATCAAATTATACACGGTACCAGCAGGGCTGGCATCGAAGCAGATAGAAAACGTCGCACTTGGACCTCTACCTAAAAGGTTATTATTTGGAATGCAGGAACACGTTTCTGTGAATGGAAAAGATAAAAAGAACGCCTTTAATTTCGAAAATTTCGGCCTTAAAAATATAACCCTACACGTCAATGGAGTCGCCTTAGGGGAGACATTGGAAACGGATTATTCAACCGAAGCCGTGTTCCCGCTTTGCTCTAGAGCAGCGAAGCCCAATAAGATTTTGATTCTTGCCAACATTGTGGCGAAATTTTACCTATATTCGCCACATAATAGAAAACAGCGGTGTCCAACAGGATTTTTATATTATTTTCATATTGATAAATTGGAACAAATAGATAAACAGGATAAATAGGAATTCAATATGAGTTTAGAATGAAACATTGAAATTGCGAATATTTGAAATTTATTAATCAAATCACTGTGACTGAAGCTAACTTCTTCAAATCCAATTCAAACTCTTCTGCAACATCTTTGAAAGCTTCAAAAATGTCAATACCACGAGTGCGGTCTCTTAGTCCACGTATTGCTAGCATTTCTTCATGAGCAATTTCGTCTACTCGATTTTGTTTACTCAAAGGAAACTTTCTATCAAACTCTCGGTGCGCATTTTGAAAATGCTTTTTTACACTATCCACCTTGTTTTCGTTGGATGTTTTTTTTCCACAGTATGCACGCCAGTTTTTCATTAATTTTCATGACAGTAAATTCCAACTCCCCTTCGTCGTGAAACATTCTTGTTAATTATGGTGAAATTCAAAATAAATTCAATATTTATACAAGAACCAATTCGTCACATATCAATGGCCGATTCGCCACATGTGGCGAGTGGCGAACGTGTTGGACACCGCTGCTCTAGAGCTTATACTAATCTTGCACATATTGCCGGTACTTGTAACGAGATAGGAATCGGAGTAACACAGAGGAAATTCATTGAGCAATTTAACCTTTACCCGTTTGACATCACCCCGAACTTATCTGATAGTATAAACACGCACTAAAGTCCACAGCACAGTGGAAACATCTCAATCAGATTGGAATTCGCCAAGCCGCAAGACGCTGCTATTAGTGTACTGGTATACTTCGAATCACAAGCCCTAATAGAGACCGACAGGTTTAGAGGCATAGTCACAGACTTTTAAAATGGATGCGAATACACTCCAGAGAGTAATGAATAGTGACCGAATCACACGCTCCTTATTTATCGGTGTGTTTGCGAAGAACGAAACGCTGAAACTTCCAGCCACAAGACACTGCGGCGCAATTATTGTAACTACAAATGCTAGCGAATGTGAAGGGATTCATTGGCTGCCCGTCTATTTTAAAAGTAGGAATCGAATGTACTATTTTAATTCACTGGAGGTTCAGTAGGAGGGACCAATAATTTTGAAAGGTTATAACTAAAAGTTCCTTGTGTCGATAAAATTGGCATAAGTGGACAATTAGGTTTGTGTATTTTAGGGAGTCCATACATAATGGATCCTGTACAGGGATTATGTATAGACTCCCTAAAATATACAAACCTAATTGTCCACAAATAAAGCTAAATTAAAACCAGAACTCAATTCTGATGAATCATCGGTAGGTCTGTTGTGTTTTGGTTAAGGTACTGCTTTATTTTATTGATTTACCTTTTAGTTTTAGTGCTTCTATATTTTTCCTAGCTTCTTTTTATAATTGTGACTTATTTTAATTTCATCTATTTGCCTTTTAGTTTTAATGTTCTTACATTTTCTTAGCTACTTTTTATAAGTTTAACTTTGTTACTTTAAATTGTTATTAACCAACTTACAATTGCAATTTGTATTTTGTATGTGAATTGGCCTTTAATTGTTTTAGCCCTCAAGAGGGAATTAGTGCATTCCGAAACATTGGTACTGATTAAACCTTGAAGGATGTTTATTTTTTCTCTGCTGTTCCTGTTTATTATTAAACTGCGTATTCCACGCCATCAATCAATAGCCGATATATATATATATATATATATATATATATATATATATACACACATTTTAACTGCAAACAACACACAGTATAATTAATGTAAAGAACGACGCTTGTGTAGAAGAGCGTTCCGAACAAGATGCGGAGGGAGAACGAGCAAATGAAAAATGAGGTACCTCCCAGGAATCGAACCCGGGATCATCAAATTGCCGGTCGGATATGCTAACCACTGCACCAAGGACCCCGATTAGTCAGTACTCGTAATTCTCCTACATATATATATATATATATTATATATAATATATATATATATATACACACACACACACCAATAGATTTGGCTGTCACAATTATTGAAGTCATTGTAAAACTAGTGTACTTATTATTAATAAAGGTTATTCAATGTTTCGATTTTGGAGGAAATTTTTTGTGGTGCCATTAATATATATATATATATATATACCCAGTGGGATTTGTTTAAATATAGGGTCCTCGGTATATATTTTGCCGTCTCGACTTCATTCCCTGACGAGGTGTGAATACACGAAGGGATTAATTTTTCCTTGCGGTTGTGCTCAAACATCTCAGCAGGGAAATTTGTGATGGACATTTTTTCTTTGTGGAGCGAGAATCATTGATATATATATATATATATATATATATGTATATATATATATATAAACTGACCAATTACGCCTTCCACGCAAACATCTCGGCAGGGAAATTTGTTTTATTATTCTAATGGAGAAAATATAATAGTAATAAAAATAATGGTAGTTATAATAATAATAATAAATCTTAATTGAAGCATCAAGTACTGGGTTGGTGTTGACGAATGGCGTATTTATCTATTTATTTTTAAATATAGTAATAAATCTTAATAATGTATATAGACTAATATAAATTTAATTATTTATTTTTAATTACAATAGTAATAATAATTCTTAATAATGTAGGATATACAACAATATAAAAATTAATTTTTAGCATAATTGCCATATTATTAAGTGGACTGACTTGGATATATATATATATATGTTAACCCCTCCGTCTATGGCCCTGGGGTGGTTCGGAGTTGACGGGGGTTCTGGTTAGGAGGCAGCAACGGATGTTACTTGCAGTAGTTTCTTCTATACTACTCTCCGCGTTCTTCTTTAGTGGCTCGGAGGATTCTGAGAGGCTTATTAATTTTTTTGAGGTTTCTCCCCGATTCTTCTTGTAATTTATCGGGAGATTCTAATGACTAAGTTTTCTGAAGAGAGCACGGCTCGAAGGAGAAGATAAAGACTTTTTCTTACTGTGTTTTACTCCTAAAACTGTTACAGGTAATGCTCAGCCTCGTAGTTGGAATCAGAACTGTCTGACTTGAACTCTATCAAGTATTCTGAAACTAACTTGAACTCTATCAAGTATTCTTGAAACTAACTTGAACTCTATCAAGTATTCTTGAAACTAACTTGAACTCTATCAAGTATTCTTGAAACTAACTTGAAACTGTTTTCAAGTATCTCTATAACTCTATAAACTCTCTGTAAACTCTCTCTTTCTTAATTTGCAAGTCAATTTAATTCAATAATTTGAAAAAATTTGCAAACAAAAATATAAAATGTAAACAACATTTCATTCTAATGTACGCAAAGGTACATAAAATAAAATTATTCTATACTGAATATAATAGTGACAATTAACTCTGTGACAATTAACTTCTGTGAAAATTAGTTTCACTGAAAAAAAATGTATCACTGGTGTCTGAAGTGTTCACTGTGTTTTGTTAATTCTGGCTCCATACTAAATATTAACTGTTAATAATACTGACTTTTCAAATGTTTTAGAGATTATTTAAAACAGAGTTTTGTACTTAACAAGATTCCTACGGCGAAATCCTTAGAGACGTGTCCTGAAGACGTGTCTTGCTGGCTACTTCTTCTTGGATGGAAACTAGGCGTGGAGAACTTGGAGTCGTGACACACCGATTCAAGGGTGGATGTTACGAACTGGAAGTCGTGACACGCCGGTCAAATGGTGGGTCGCCACTTGTTAAAATCCTCTTCTTAAAATCCTCTTCTTCTTAAAATCCTCTTCTTCTTAAAATCTTCTTCTTAAAATATTCTTCTAATCCTGGGGCAGGGTCGCCAGACTGTTATGCCAAATATCTTCTAAGTGCTTGGGTCGTCTTGATTTTTATCCTGATGCAGGGTCGCCACTCTGTTTTTATCCTCCTTCTTCTATGTGCTGGGAGTGCTAGTTTTTTTTTTTTTAATCCTGTTATATGCAATGTGTATGCATAATCTAGGGTCGAGGGTGAGATGCAAGACAACCATAATTAATTATAATAAATTCTATAACAAATGAAAAATGGAAAATGGATACGACTAAACCATAGAAATGGTAGATCGTAGGGTTGTGACACGAACAAAAATAGGAAGCTACAAGTAAAATTATTATCCAAACTCGCGTTAAGCGATTTTGGTTCTTATGTAAAAATGAATATTGATTATTCATTGTTCATTTTTTACATATATATATATATATATATATATATATATATATATATATATATATATATATATATGTATATATATATATATATATATATATATATATATAAAGCTTTCTAAACCAACTGGTTGATTAAGACAGATTAAGCCAACTGGCTGATTACACCTAAGCAAAGTGCGGAGGTCAAGAGCTCTACTATGCATCGGGATATGCCAGCGAAAAGATGTTCTCTTTCCTTTCTCCTCTCCTAGGTTTGGGTGGGAGAGTAAATCCCTTCTTCCCCTTTCAGGCAGCTTGGAGATAAACCCCTACCCCTTGCTTGCACACCCTCATCCCTTTGGAGAGTGCCAACTCCCACACCCCCCATTGGTATAAACCCCCTCCCCATGGGTACCAACCCCTACCCCTCTTGCAACAATCGATCAACATTGCATTGCAATTGCACTCTCCCATTTTGCAGTCATACTACTGAGGGTTCCTGTAAATCACTTTCAAAGCTCGCTTCAGTTACGTTTTTTGTAATGTAAAATAATGAGTTTGGGATATAGTAATTCTAAGTTGTTATTATTAATAAGAAATAATTCTGAACAGAACAGTAATGTTGAAATTTCAATATGTGTTAAAATTTCAATATGTGTTGAAATTTCAATATATAAAAAGCAAATAAAAAATATATAACTTTGTTCGGTGCTAAGCGAAAACTGATTTTTCAACATGGCGCCTCCTACAATGGATTGAGGGAAAGCCATGGTGCGCGAACCAATCAGCAGTCGAGAAATTTTTGTTCTTTCCGTGCGTTATATTTCCTCTGAAAAAGGGCTAGTTTTTCATAGAATTCGAGTACTTGGAGATCAGCTGATTGTGGTGACGTCAGCTCGCTCTTGGAAAGAACTGATGGTAGCGATTCTGCATATATATATATACGAGTATATGTATTATTATAATAGGGTGATCCGCACTGTACACTCAAAAATTTGCATTGATAAAACATATAGCAAACGAGGACGACCTGTAAATTCTAAGCGATTCAACTTAAATTTCACCAGGTCACTTTTTTCAATTCTAAGAACTAATTTAGATGGCGATAGGTCAACATTTTGTTCTTCGGATTTTAAGGGCCACACTACTGTGTATATATATATATATATATATATATATATATATATATATATATATATATATATATATATATATATATATAATATAATATATATATATACTGCAAACAGTAGGAAGGAAGACAGAGATGAAAGAAAAGAAATAAGTAAAAGTTGCGAAGTTGTCAAACGGTCCAACGAGCGAAATGATGAAAAGATAATAACTAAAAACGTAAAAAATAAACAGCCAAAGAAAAATAATGATAATGCCAAAATGAAGAACTTTGAAAATAATAAGAAAACAAGAAGTAGAAGCGTAGAAAATATCGTATGTAAATACTACGCGAAAGGGAACTGCAGATATCGGGATGGGCAATAGCGTGTAGCGTCATTGGGCAAAGTGTAACGGATCAAGAGGCACATTTCAGGTTTTGTACAATTGACCTCCCTAAATTCAAAAATGAAAACAAAATTTTTTGGTGACAAATGCAACACCTCCTTTTTCGCATGTGAAAATCGTGAAAATTGCTAGTTACCCATAACTTTTGGACACTTGCTTTCCTAGGGTTTGAGCTATCATTTGACCCCTTACAATGTACTGCTTTTCAGGAAAAATATAAAAATTTATTTTTGGAATAAACATATACACTGTAGGTAGGTAGGTAGGTAGACTAGATAGTTTTATTTAGTAAATGATACATTAAAATCTTGTTTAGTTTTGAATGACTGCATAAAGTCACGGGATTTAAGTACTGCTCTAATGTAACCATCTCTTGAATCCTTTCCATACACTACCCCAGACGCTTCAGTTACCATCCTAACACAGCGTTCTACACCTTGGGAGTGACATGGTATCTGGACAACAAGGGGCTCTTCAGTGATCTTATCGAGTTGTTCGACAGAGAACTGTTTCGTGAGTGGTGGTTCCATTGTGCACTCCTCCACTGGTGGAAGTAAATCTTTCAAATTCTGAGCACTTTGTTTGATCTTTGGTGGCCGAAATTCTCTGATTAGCTGTTGAGCAGGTTTGGGAGCTCGTCGAATGGTCTTGATTACATCGATGGCCAATTTCCGGTTTGCTTGCATCTGCAAGCATTGCCATTAGAACATTTTCAGGGTGAGCCCAATATGCATTTCTTTGGATCACAGGCCATGTGACAGTCTTGCTAGCTGGTGGCAGTAATCGTAGCAGCTTCATTTGCTCCAGGAAATGTTTTGGGCCATCTGTGCACCGTGGATGGCACTTGATGCTAAACCACATGGGTCCATAGTGGCACACGACAAACTGTGTGAGTGAATACAGTTCATCACTTGGCTGCGCCATCGCTACATCTACATATAGCCGACAAATTCTGCTGGCAGTTGTAACCCATCTTGCATGGGAGATTGGTCCAGGCTTCTCTCGTAGAAGATCTTCATTAATGACACAAGTCCTTATCGCTTTCATCATTCTGTAGAGGTAGGCTCGGTCACGACTCAATTCAGTAAGGTCAACATCCGGGAGTGTGGCCATCAGCAATACATTGAATTCCTCTAGAGTCTAGAGGAAAGTGGCAAACTTTCACATGTGGCCAAAGCTTTGCCAATTGGTCCTTTCCATTGAGTTGCAGATTCTGTTGTGCCGATGAGTTCCTTGCACAAGTGGCGCAGTGGGAGTTCATTTAAATGCAGACTACAGATGAACCAGTGCAAAGGGCGACCCAGGCGGCACTCTAGCAGGTGTATTGCTCCACTTCTGTGCCCTGTGTTTGTGGCTGTGCTGTCGGCTTCCACTGCAATTATCTTGTCTGCAATACCCATTTCTTCAATCGCATTTTGAAGTCCATCCGCAATGACAGTGCCAGTTCCTCGTTCCAGTGTCAGATGATTTAGATAGAAGGTTCCAGGCTCTCCGACCAGCACATAGTGGTCCTCAACTTTCTTGGTGCTGTACCATTTGTTCCCCTTTTTCTCTTTGACAAGTGTCATGTCTTTCCGCCCATCAAAAAATAAAGCAGTGACTTCCACATCGTGGTAAGTTACTGTTTCCTTCAGATCCCTCCGTACCTTCTGCCGTGCTCTCCATACTTTGTGGTGGTCAATTACGTTTATCTGATCATCAGAACTAATGATGCCATAGTCAACCAATGTTGCAGTGCTGATAGCTGCAGCAGTCCTGTTCGATACACCATACCGGTCAGCATCCAAAGCAACGGTGGGAATCGGTGTGATGTTCCTGTCCTCCTGGGCACTATCACCCATCCACTCATCACCAACACTTTCACCACTGGAGTCTGCTTCTGCTTGAACTGATTCGACCACATCTGCAGAGGATGCTACCTCTTGCCGTTCCGTTTTTCTTCTATTCTCTTCTTCTTGTCTTTCTTGCATCCGATCCTCTCTTGACTTCCTTCTCTCCATCATCTGAGTCACATTCGTATCCACCCGACTGATCTGCATGATCCACGTGGTTCTCTGGTCGATCAGAAAGGCATGCTCTCGTCGTGGAACTTTCATTTCTTTTTCACAGTGGCATGCAGACAGATCATCGCATTGGCAGACAGCTATGTCAAACAATTGATTCAGGCTTTCCTCGAACTTCTTGGTTTTTGTGGCATGCTTGCCTTGCTTCGATGCTTGTGAGCCTTTTTCCATCAATTGGAGCAGCTTGGTCTTCACATTCTTGATTGGCTGTGATGGAATGTTAGCACGATTCCAAAGATCAATAAGTGTTTGGCATACCTCCGGAAGAATCTCCCTGTTGCTGGTGTACTTGTTCTCCTTCAAGAAGAGGAAATGCCTTGCAACTTGTATACGGGTATACGGGTATACCAGCAAAACTCAACAAGTATCACACAGGAACACCGAAACAAAAACACAAACGTATAAATAAAAAATATATATGATTATGAGTATACATATATAAGGCTTGGTTTATTGGGAAACAATAAGTTTACCAATATATATATATAAAAATATACTGCACACACATATGTATTATGTATATAAATATCCATAGGTATATATATACACCCTAAGACACATAACAAACTTATAAACAATGTAAAACACAACAAAACAAAGAAATGTGTATAATGTATATATCACAAAACGCACCTTTCGTTAGTACCTTGGGGTTTTTGAACACTCCATCCACAGAAAAAACACTTTTTTCTCTCAAGCGAGCTAGCGTAGAACTAAGAAATTCCAGGGGATGACTCACTGAGAATAATTAGAAAGCTGCCAGAAGTACCATGTCAGTCAGTGTTGCCAACTGTAATTAACAAGAATTTTGTATTTTTTACATGCGAAAAAGGAGGTGTTCTGCTTGTTGCAGAAAGTTTTTGATTTCTTTTCTGAAATCAGCATGGTTGATTGTACAAAACCTGAAATGTGCCTCCAGATGGCTCATGACGCTACACGCTAATGGGCAATGCACAGATGCACATCCCACATTATGCAACACGCATTACACAACTGGATGCTGTAGATTTGATAAGAAATGCAAGTTCCACCATCTTACGGTCTGCAACACTTATGCAAGATATGGGAGTTGCAAATACGGGAAAAAATGCCGGTACCACCACCCTCAAAGTAACGCAACGAGTGAACAGAAAAAACGAACATCAAAGAAGAGTGCCAATTTTTTAGACGCAGCCAACACATTTCAACTGCTAAATACTATCCAGCACTTACAAAACCAGCTGACAAATATAGGAATCCGAGAGCCGGACAGAAGGTACGAACAAAGGCACTTCATGCGTTACCGGGACAACAGGTACCGACAAAGATAAAAAGAGGTAAATTCTCGGAAGACTACAAGGCAACGAAACCGGCACCCCCATTGGAAAACAAATCAGAACCACTTGTATGCGAAAACGAAAGAGAAAAATTAAAAATAATCCTAGCCAACATTCAGGGCCTTAAATCAAACCATTCCACGAACAAAGTTTTATACCTGAAAAGACTCATGCAAGAAGCCGGAGCAGACTTTGCATGCCTCACGGAAACTCATCTAAAGGACTGCCAGGAGAACTGTGAAAATTGTGAATCCTGTATTGACAAAACAGAAATACAAATTGACAACTGTAACATCCTCCGAGCCGACAGGACAGTGAGACGTAAAGGAGGATGTGCTATTTACACACGCGAATGGCACATAGCAAAAATGGCTATAAGTACCTCAAACAGCTACGTAGAATGTGTAGCAGCAAAAATTGAAAAATTAAATTTGGTACTAATTGTAATGTACAGACCCCCAAACACGCCAACCTCAAAATTTTCAGATTCCATTATAGAGGTAAGAAACCTGGTAAAAGATCTACACTCTCCAACCCCAAATATTTTTCTCTATGGAGATTTTAATTTTCCATTCATGAAATATAAAAGGATAGGAAAAAATATATGTATATATACACCAGGACAAGGGGGGCACACGAGAAGACCAGGAGCAGGTTAAAATACTACTAGCTCTGGCTGATGAATTTATGTTAACGCAAGAAATAACAGAAAACACAAGAAAAACAACTGCCTAGATTTGATATTCACAAACAACAGTAATCTAATTGATAATGTAAAATTATCCCCAGCTATGATATCGGACCACAACATCATTGAAATAACAACTCATTAAAAGGCAACAGGAAAGGAAAGAACACGCACACCAGAAAGAAGCAAATTCGAAATTTTAAATTTTCACTCCAAAGCGATAAACTGGGAAGATGTGACATCCAGCATGGAAGATACAACAAAGAGGAAAGAGAAGCAGGTTCGAGAGCCAAAGAGGGCATTGTTTCGAAAGAGAAAAAGAGTGAGTGCAAAATTAAGTAATTGTAAAAATAACATCAGAAAAATATTAAATGATAAACTGCAAAGTATCGATGTCATCATACAGGAACTAATCGAGTAGCATACAGAAAAAAAAAGAAGACGACGCTATAGAAGCGATAAAGGCTAACTGAAATTACTTCTATGATTTCGCAAAAAAGAAAGTCGAAAAACCATGCGGCTATCGGACCTTTAAAAAACGAGAACAGTGCTTTATCTGATGATCTAACAGAAGTATCTGAAGTATTATGAGCTCGCTACGAATCATCTTTTCGTATCCCAAAAACAGACAAATTGATATGCGATAGAAACGCGTTCTTTGAAGAAGAACTACAAGGGGAAAGTATAACGGATTTCGACTTTACGACGGTTGATATTACACAAGCCATAGGAAAACTAAAAACACACTCAGCAGCAGGACCAGATAAATGGAACGCCACACTGATCAAAAACTGCAAGAATGCAATCGCTGAGCCCCTATACTGGATATGGAGACGATCACTAGACACGGGAGAAATACCGGGCATCCTGAAGAGAGCAAACATAGTCCCAATATATAAAGGAGGAGATCGATCCGAGGCCAAAAACTATAGGCCAGTGTCGCTTACATCTCATCTCACTAAAATATTTGAAAGAATAGTTAGACAGAAAATCTATGACTTTTTGGAAACTCAGAAAAAATTCAATGATAACCAACACGGGTTTCGGTCGGGCAGATTATGCCTATCACAACTAATGGAACACTACAACAACATTATTGATGCACTTGAAAGTAATGAAAACTTTGATGTACAATACACAGACTTTGCTAAAGCGTTCGACAAGTGTGACCATGGAATAATAATAAATAAACTGAAATATATAAAAATAACAGGAAAAGTAGGGAAATGGATATATAATTTCCTTAGTGATCGGCGGCAAGTCGTTATAGTGCAAGGAGTATTTTCATTAGAATCATAGGTCCTCAACTCAGTACCACAAGGAACAGTATTAGCTCCACTACTCTTCATAATGATTCTAACTGACATAGATGAGGATGTTACCAGAGACAGCACAGTAACATCCTTTGCGGATGACACAAAGATCAGTAGAAAAATAAGAAACTCAGAAGATATAGGATCTCTACAAACCGACATAAACAGAATCTACAACTGGACAGAAGAAAAACAATATGAAGTTTAACACCTAGAAATTTCAGCTATTACAGTACGGAAAAAGAAAAGACCTAAAACCCATGGAATATTATACCCCAAATGGACAGGAAATTCAGAGAAATTCCAGAGCAAAAGATTTAGGGGTTGTAATGACAGATGATGCGAAATTTAAAACACAAAATAAGATAGCAGTAAACAGAGCAAAGAGAATAACGGGACAGATATTGAGAACCTTTAAACGAAAGGATAGGAATGTAATGATTCCTCTACTGAAAACCCTGATCATACCCAAATTGGAATACTGCTCGGTCCTAGCACCCCCATATAAAAATGAAGACATAAGACAGCTGGAAGGGACCCAGAGAAGCTTCCCAGCCAAGATCAATGGGTGCAAAGAACTAAATTACTGGGAAAGGTTACGCGAACTAGGCCTATATTCACTGGAAAGGAGAACACACACACACACACACCATTATTTACACTTGGAAAATAATGGCGAAACTAGTCCCTAATCTTACTCTGAACCTTGTAACTCCCCAAACAACGGTGGAAGGTAGAAACGGTAGATTGTTTCGTATTCCCAAATTGAAGGCGAGACAGGGAACATCTTTAACCCTGAAAGAAAATAGTTTGGAGTGAGAGGACCAAAACTGTTTAATCAGTTGCCCAAAGACCTAAGAAAGACGAAGGGAGTTGCAGTGGACATCTTTAAAAGAAGACTAGACGCCTGGCTTAGAACAATCGCCGATAAGCCGGGCGTACCTGGCTATGTGAGGTGGAGAGCACAAGAAACCAACTCACTACTTCACCAGGCTAACTCGAGAGGAGGGGCGACAAGCTTGACCTTCGCGAAATGAGGAATCATCGTGCGAAACCTTTGTAAGGTTGTAAGGTAAGGTAAGGTATATAATTATATAATAATAAACAGGAACACCAGAGAAAAAATACACATCCTTCAAGGTTTAATCATTACCAACGTTTCGGAATGCACTAATTCCATCTTCAGGGCTAAAACAATAAAAGTCCAAATCACATACAAAATACAAATTGCATTTGTAAGTTGCTTAATAACACTTTAAAATAACAAAGTTAAAATTATTAAAAGTAGCTAAGAAAATGTAAAACATTAAAACTAGAAGGTAAATATTAGGTCATCCCATAAGTGATGCGGCATTTTAAAAATTTTTTTTTTTTCCCATTTTCATCATTATTTTACGGATAGAAATCAAACAACTTTTTGAAGTTATTTATATTTAAATAAATATTTATTTAAATATAAATAACTTCAAAGAGTTGTTTGATTTCTATCCGTAAAATAATGATAAAAATGAAAAAAAAAAAAATTAAAAAATGCCGCATTACTTATGGGTAGATGAAATTAAAAGTTACAATTATAAAAAGTAGCTAGGAAAAATATAAAAGCATTAAAACTAAAAGGTAAATAAATAAAATAAACACGTATCTTAACCAAAACATAGCAGATCTACCGATGATTCATCAGAATTTAGGTCTTAGTAAAGATTCCATAATTTTAAACTTAAGGACAGAGGTTCCGGCACCAAGTACTGTGAAATTAGACTCTGAAATTGGGTGGTTATTTTTGTGTGAATGGTTACGCATGAGAGAATTAGGTGGTTTGCCAAGACGTAAATTTGTACAGACCGATTTACCGAGATATTCTTAAATACGGGATTTTAAGGAATGTTTATGTCGATAAAATGCTAGATATTTTAAATGATGCAACCAGTGGTGTAGTGCAAATAAAGAAGTGAGGGAACGCATTTTGAAAGTGTTACTCAGATGCGGGGGGGACAATGGCGAGCGCGGCGAGCCCATACAGCTGGGGGTCCGGGGACACTGTAAGCTCCCCGGGAAATCTTTTGAAATCTGACCAATTTCAGGGATATTTTGAGGTCATATGCACTGGATATTAGAATATATTCCAAGGTTGAAGATGCAGTATTTCCAGTGTCATTAGATATATGACATCCAGTACGATCAATAAACATAGCTAACAACTGGAATGATTAACTAAAAAAAAGATAACAACTGTTACGCCGTGGTGACTGTTTCACCAGATCTTTATAGGCTAGCATTGCCTCAGTCGAAGCTAAAAGAAATGAAACAGCTAATGATTCTTTCTCATATTTCTTCTAGGGGTGGGAATTAAAATTTCATGACGTTAGAGATTTGTAAGTTCGGATTTATTTGAAATACTGAGGGAACGCCGTTCCGTCTACCAAAAAAAGTAAGGGAACGCCGTTCCCACGCGTTCCCACAGCACTACACCACTGGATGCAACTGGATTTTCTAGTGACTGGTGACATTTTTGCTTTAATTTTAAAACAGGAAGATAATATTAACAGGTATCCTAGAAAACTTAAATCTAATAATATAATCTCAGACACAGTTTTTTCCAAATTATTTGTTTCTGGATCCAGCCCAGGGATTATGTATGGACTCCCTAAAATACACAAACCTAATTGTCCACTTAGGCCAATTTTATCGGCACTAGGAACTTTTAGTTATAACCTTTCAAAATTCTTCGTCCCCATACTATCACCTATAACATAATTTGTATACAGCACGGGATTCTTTTTCTTTCGTTAGAGAAATTACCTCAATAACTAATAATTCGTACACAATGGCTAGCTTCGATTTCAAATCTTTATTTACCAATGTGCCTGTTGCAGAAACTATTGATATATGTATTGACAATCTTTTTAATAATACTGATACGGTGCAGGGTTTTCATAGAGGTCAATTGAAAGAACTACTAAAATTTTCCGTGGAAGACCTTATATTTATTTATATTCGACAGTGAATATTTTAAACAGACTGAAGGTGTTGAAATGGGTCTGCCCCTTGGACCCACCTTAGCTAACGCGTTTCTTTGTCATCATGAAGATGAAGTCAAATGGCTGAACGAGTGTCCTTCCAACTTCAAACCGGTTTTTTATAGAAGATATAATGATGACACTTTTCTCCTGTTCAAATCACCAGACCATATCTCTTTGTTTCGTAATTACCTTAATTCTAAGCACCCTAATATTGAATTTACTTCCAAAGCTGAATCTAATAGCTCTCTGTCATTTTTGGACAGTAAGATAATAAAAAGAAATTCCTCTTTTGAAACTTCCGTTTACTTCCGTCAGTCTTTCCTTGTGAACAGACGTGTTTTATCGAGTGTCCAGTGTTACCATTTGAATAAGTGGTTTTCGTTGGTGTCTTTAAAAAAAATAGTGTTTGGTGCATTCTTAACTAAATTACTTCATGTTACTAATCATTCATTAACGAATATATTTTATTTATTGACTTTATTCATTACTATATTATTTGATTAAACCAAGGCTAGTGCACATGGCTTGCCTTGTTTGTTTCCCGAATCTATTACTAAGCGAGGTTTCATAAGGTTGAAATTCCCTTGGTTTGCCTTTTTTTTTCAAATCTATCAGAAAACGTGCTTTCATAAGGTTCATTTCCCGTTACTTCAAGGGATCAAGTAGAGTGTGGTCACCCACCGTGGGAAAAAGGAAAAACGGAAAGAAAACAGTCGGTCGAATAGCGGACAGATAAGTTTTAGTAATACTTTTTCATTTACAGAGCTTTCGTCGGTAGCTTAATTATATATTCATTTAGTATAAATTTGTGTTACAAGAACCTGTTTCTGCGTTTCAGGAACATTTTTGCGGGTTTGCGCAGGTGACGGCACAATAAGCACGCGGTAGACCTACGTTGTAATTTATTAATTTCCAAACGCTCGTTTTTTGTTTTTTGTTTTTTAACTAATTAAGAGCATGGCACCCCCGTCAAGTACTTGCAGTCGCTGTGAAGGGAAATTTGCCGCTTACGCGTTTACAATGGCTAATAATAATGAACAGTTAGTTTGCAGGTGGTGCTCAAGCATGGAAGTCCTGAGGAACGAGTTAGAACGTGAGAGGGAGGCCAGAGTGAGGCTTGAAGAAAGCGTGATGCTCCTGACGGCAAAATTAGAATCCCTTGAGACTCCAGTTACGACCCCTCCTGCCTCAGTTTCTACTAATAATATAAATAGTACTAATAGCCCTCTCTCTTCCCCTAGTTCCCAACCCTTCGTTCGAGTGCGTAATGGAGCCCCATTGAGGAAACCTAAGACTTGTCTACCAGTAATAACAAACAATAAGTTTTCTGTTTTAGGTTTCGAAGATGCTGATGAACCGGAAATACGACTCGTTGGCGATTCCATTGTTCGAGGGCAGCTCGAGGAATTCTGTGGGAGAAACCCTCGTCGTAGGCGCCGTTACTGCTACCCTGGTGCAAGGGTGGAGGATATAACTAATAGTGTTGACCATTTTACAGACGGTACCTCTGAGGACACAACGTATGTTATTCATGTCGGTACTAATAACGTTTTAAATTCTAGATCGGAAGAACTGCTGGCTAGGTACAGGGACTTACTAGAGCGACTAAAGGAAAAAACTAATAAGATTGTTTTAACAGGTATACTTCCTCGAATTATCCAACGTAGCGATTTCTACAGCAAGGCGACCTATATCAACAATAACGTAAAGTCTCTTTGCCAACAGGAAAGAATGCATTTTGCGAATTTTTGGAACAGTTTCTACGGCAGGAGGGACTTGTTCCTCGGAGATGGACTTCATCTTAATGACGTTGGAGCTGCGCGCTTAAGAAGACTATTTCATAATACTGTCTCTTCTTTTCAGGCTGCCGTAACTCGAACGGTCCCAGCGTAATTTCCACAAATTTCCACTGCGCTCGAGGTGTCGCAATTACAAACAATTTGAAGGTTCTATCCTTAAATGCTCGTAGCCTACGAAATAAAATAAAGGAGTTTTTTCTTTAATTGCTTGTAATGACTATGATTTAATTACGATAAATGAATCGTGGCTTAACACTGAAACACGTGACTTTGTAGGGGAGTATCAAATTAGAGGTTACAGACTTTTTGTTAAAAACAGAATAGGTAGGCGAAGAGGCGGTGTTATGTTGTATATCAAAGATAATATTGCGAACGTTATAGAAGTAAACCACACAATTCCAGAACCGATCGATTCGACTATAGCAGAACTTAAATTGAACGATTTCAAACTTGTTGTTGCGGTTATATATAGGCCCCCTAATCAAACAGCTGATACGGACGAAGCGTTATATCGTGAACTAAAGAGAATAATAAGTAGTGAGCAGGCTTTAGTTATGGGTGACTTTAATTGCGCCAACGTGAATTACGATACAATGCAGGGAAACGCGGAAGGTAATCGTTTAGTTAATTTTCTCGAGGCTAGCTTTCTTATTCAAAAGGTTGGGAAACCTACGAGGTTGGACAGTATTTTAGATTTAGTTATAACTACGGATGATAGGCTAATCACTGATCTTCAAGTAATAGAATCGTTAAGCAACAGCGATCACAATATAGTAGAGTTTGTCCTCTCAGTAAGTCACTCGAAACCAGCTAACTCGACTAAAATTCCTAACTTCCAGCACGCAGACTTTTGTAAATTTCGAAATAAATTGTCACACGTCAATTGGGAAAAAGGAATGGAGATCTCCAACGCAAAACTAATGTGAGAATCGTTTGAAACAGTATTTAGGACTATAAATGAGGAATGTGTAACGTACAAAATTAATCGTGCGAAAGTAAATAACAAACCCTTGTGGTTTACTTCTAGAGTAGAAGACATTATAAAGAGTAGGGATAGGGCTTATAGGTTACATATGTGCGATAAAGACAATTTGTGGTTACGAAACAACTACATATCTCTAAGGCGTGAAGCGAAAAGTGTAATAAAAAAGTCGAAACGCGAATTTGAAATCTCCATAGCTCGTGACGGTAAAGAAAACCCCAAGCGATTCTTTCAATACGTCAACAATAGAAATCCAGTAAAAAGTGTCTTAGGGCCGTTGAAAATGTTAACGGACATCTAGTTTCTGAAAACAAGGAAATGGCTACCTTGGTAAACGAATTTTTTACGTCAGTTTTTACTATAGAAGATGTAACGAATATCCCTACGGTCATAGTCATCATACCTTTTGATAATGGTAATATTTTGGATAATATTGTGGTTAGTGAAGGGGAAGTAATGCGTTGTATTGATAAAATGAAAATGCGTAAATCACCGGGAGCGGATTCCATATATCCCATAGAACTAAAAGAATTAAAAGATAGCATTGTTGTGCCGCTAACAACGATTTTAATGCGTCTATTTCTGAGGGGTGCTTACCAGATAATTTCAAGTTAGCAAACGTAACACCTATCTTTGAGAAAGGGGATAAAGGTGCGGCGGGAAATTATAGGCCAATCAGTTTAACATCTGTTGTAGGTAAGCTACTGGAATCAATAATTAGGGATCGTATAGTCGAACACTTAGAATTGCATAACTTAGTTAGAAATACGCAGCACGGTTTTAGGCGAAACAAATCTTGCTTAACTAATCTTTTAGAATTTTTTCAAAGCGTGGTTGACGTTTACGATAGTCATCGGGCGGTTGATGTAGTGTATTTAGATTTTCAAAAAGCGTTTGACACCGTACCGCACAAAAGACTCATTGAAAAACCTAAGGCTCATGGAATCAGGGGTGTAGTAATAAATTGAATAGAAGAGTGGTTGCGATGTAGGAAACAGAGGGTGGTCGTTGCTGGAGCAGTCATGTTGGGCTAATGTAGCGTGTGGCTTTCCTCAGGGTTCTGTATTGGGCCCCTTGCTTTTTCTTATATATATTAACGATTTAGATGTCGGCCTAGTCAGTACAGTTTCAAATTTTGCGGATGACACGAAGCTGGGTGGTAGGGCGATTAATGACGAAGATAGAGGTAAAATCCAGGAAGATGTGAATAAAATCGTTGATTGGTCACTCACATGGCAAATGAGATTTAACGTCGATAAGTGCAAAATTTTACATATAGGTTCGCGTAACGGTAATTTTGCGTATAGTATGTTAGGGAAGGAGTTAACAAGCGTAGAGCAGGAAAAAGATTTAGGAGTGAGAGTCACTGGTGATTTAAAAGTAGCGAAACAAAGTACAGCAGCGGCCAATAAAGCGAACAAAGTATTAGGTTTTATAGCTCGGAATTTTGAGTACAAATCGCTCGATATTATAGTTCCTCTTTATAAATCATTAGTTAGACCCCATTTGGAGTACGCAATCCAATTTTGGAATCCGCATATGCGAAAAGATATAGACACACTCGAAAGAGTTTAAAGACGAGCAACTAAGATGATTCCGTCGCTTAGGTCAAAGTCGTACGAGGATAGGCTTTAGGAGTTAAAATTGACTGCACTCGAGACTAGAAAGTTAAGCGGTGATCTAATCCAGGTTTTCAAAATTATGAACGGGTTCGATAACGTAGATAGAGATAGCTTTTTCGAAATATCTCAATATAATAGGACTAGAAATAACGGGTGTAAGTTGAAAAGTAGAAGGTTCGAGACAGCAGTTGCCAAAAACTTTTTTACGCATAGAATAGTAAATAGCTGGAGTAGTTTGCCGGTAGAAGTAATTAGTAGCACGTCTATAAACATGTTTAAAAATCGATTAGATGCATATGTTGATAGATTGGGTATAATTTAAGGTAGTAAAATTAAGGCTTTGTGGTTCGGAACCCGCGTGGGGATGTAGGTCCCCTCCGCCACCACGGAGAACGTGCACAGTGCACGGTTGGGAATACAGTTAGGTTGACCAGCCATGAATGGATCCTAGGGTCTTTGTTGGTCTGAAACATTATAACATTATAACATTCACCAGTCTTACTACGAATTTTTTTCCTTTATCCCTGTAGGTTATAAACGAAATTTAATTTCAACTCTGACTAATAGAGCTTTCAATATATATTCAGATTACTTTAAACTACACGATGAACTAGATTTCTTCCGAAAACTCCTTACCAAGAATAATTTTTCTTCTATATTAGTGGAGACTACAATAGGCAGAACCTAAATAGACTAATAAACCCCACAACTAGAGACGTAATTACAGTTCCCAAAGATATCGTGTATTTCACTTTGCCTAAAATGGGAACCTCAAGTTTTAACATTAGAAACAAACTTTTAAAATTGCCCAAGGAATTCTACCTACAACAGTGTATAAAATCTATATTCACCCCGTCTAAATCGATTTATCACTTATTTAAATATAAGGATGTTATTCCTACACTTCTTAAGTCATCCATAGTTTACCAATATAAGTGTGACCACTGTATGGGGTCATATATAGGTAACACTAAAAGACACTTAAAATCCCGTATTTACAAACATCTCGGTAAATCAGTAAATCAGTCCGTACAAATTTACCTCTTGGCAAACCACCTAATTCTCTCATACGTAACCATTCACACAACAATAACAACCCAATTTCACAGTCTAATTTCTCTGTACTTGCTACTGGAAGTTTTGACCTTAAGTTTAAAATTATGGAATCTTTGTTTATTTATAAATTAAAAATAGACCTAAATTCTGATGAATCATCGGTAGATCTGCTATGTTTTGGTTAAGGTACTTGTTTATTTTATTTATATACCTTTTAGTTTTAATGCTTTTATATTTTTCTTAGCTACTTTTTATAATTGTAACTGAGCTTAAATGTGTCTGTGTGTGTGTGTCTGTCCGCTTTCTTCGGAACTGTGCACAGACTAAACGGCACATCGGAAAATTCTGCAACCACCACCGATTGATAGCCCATGAGCTGCCAATGTGGTCTCTCAAGTTTCACGGTCCTAGGTTACAATTACTGGGTCCGAAGGCCCCAGCACCGCGATAAAACTACAGAAAAGAACGCAGCCGTGAAAATCTTGAGCTTCACATTGTGTGACATATACTGCTACCCACCAGGAGGGCGGGTAGCAGTATATGTCACAGTGCTACCCGCCTGGGGGTAGTGGGGGAAGGGTTGGGTAATTGGGGAGTGGAGGTGGGGGTAATGGGGAGAGGGTTGGGGGTAATGCAGGTAATGGCGTTTTTTACTTTTGTGTGTGGGGGTAATGGGGAGTGGGGGTGGGGATAATGTGGGAGAGGGGTGGGGTAATGGGGGTAATGGCGTTTTTTTAGATTTTGTAGCTGAATCACAGTGCTACCCGCCAGGAGGGTCAAGTTGTACAACGGTACATCTATTTACTTTTTAGTTTTAATGTTTTATATTTTCTTAGCTACTTTTTTTAATTTTAACTTTGTTATTTTAAATTGTTATTAAGCAACTTACAATTGCAATTTGTATTTTGTATGTGATTTGGCATTTATTGTTTTAGTCCTGAAGATGGAATTAGAGTATTCCAAAACTTTGTTACTGATTAAACCTTGAAGGACGTTTATTTTTTCTCTGGTGTTCCTGTTTATTATTAAATTGCCTTTTGCACGCCATCAATCAATAGCCGATATAATATATATATATATATATACACATATATATATATATATATATATATATTTATATATTGTGCCATAATTTACAAAATTTTACTTAATATTTTTTATAGGAATATTTTAAAACATAGCTGTTTTTAGTTGGTCTACGTACCTAAAATTAACTTTAAATGTTTTGTTTTTCAGCCTATACAATGTAAATATATTTCTAATCTGACATTTAACATTTTATGTGACCAGGAACTAATTGAGGATTAATTTGCCCAATTATGTTATTAGTGACTTATCTACATTGGGAACACGCTTAAAATCGCTGGTGAATTATTTTTGAGTTGCTAGGTACTGTACGCTCGTTAACATCAGGTACCAGTGCTCATTCAAGGACTTGTCTCATTCAACCTTGCCCAATTTGTTATTTCGGTAGGCCAACGCGATCGAACCAGGCGTTACTTGGCCCAGAGGGAGACGGAAATAGTATTATTAGTGCCTAAAATACCAAATAAAATATGAAAGCTGCTCTCTCTACCAAGGCTCTTGGGTGTTAGAAAAGTCACTGTGCAGTAGAAGACGTCTATGAATATTTGTAATAAAAGTAATAATTGTTTTTTCTTTCCAGGTTGATCTGTTAACCATGTTATCGATGGAGGAGCGTATCTTAATTGAGCATAGCATCTAAAGAGCTCATTTCCAACATTCTTTATAGACATACAATGGATCTTGTGAATCTCTATTACTTTTGATAAACGTCTTCTACTGCACATTGACTTTTCTAACGCCCTGTACAACAATAGCCTAAAACTTATATTTTGTTGAGAATTAATTTTACCAACTTATGCAATACTTGACATAACAAGAACTCGGTAAGGAAGAATAATTGTCAGTTTGTGTAATTTTAACATGCGACAGAGAATAGAATAAAAAGACAGAACAGATCACCTCTTTAATAACTTAGAAATTTTGTATCTTGCCTGCAGTAATATTTGATCAAATAATTCTCATTGTAAACTCGCACACGAGTATCCATATTAGTTTAGGGGAGCAGAAAGGACTATGATTAATTCTTACAACTGTCATAATAAAATTAATCCTGGATGGAATGATTATATTGCCTCTATGAAGAGAGAATCACAAGACACTTGTGGTTTATGGTGGCTTCACGATAGATCCAGTATTCTGGATCTGTCTGGTTACTTGAATGTGTGTAGAAGTAGGGGTTAATATAAGACAGTCATAAGGTAGTGCTAACAGAAAGAGAAAATTGCAAGACTATGGAGGACTCATTCTTCAAACATTCTTAATAAAGTGAGAAATGTTAATTTTAATATGGGACTGCAATGAAACACCTGTGGGAGGTTAAAAAAAAAATACCTGGACTTCACTTCCTGAAATCAGAGAGTCTGATTAAAGAGTTAAAGACTGGTTCTGCCTGAGGGGTAGATGACTAATCTTATAAACACTTAAAATACACCAATGATGTGGGGAGTCTGCATATTTCATTGCTTTTCTCAGCCACACTTACTCATACTCGTAGTTATATTCCCGCAGAGTTTATGAAGGCATATATCTTACTCCTTGCCAAAAATAAACCTGGAGGATAATCTATCCAGCAATAATTACGGCCCCTTTGCTCTCACCTCCTTCTTCTCGAAACTAATCCAGACTTTTACTAAGCCAGTTATATGACTGGATATGGACGTCTCATAATCAGCTTGATTTTGAAAGGTCCCACTCAACTGATCTGTGTATTTATGTACTAAAGGAAATTGTATTTAAATATACTGGCATTAATTCAACTATTTAGTTATTTGAATTGCATTTAATTTAATTGAATTGAACTGAATAACCTTTATTAATAATAAAATAAATACAGTGGTTGGTGCTACTACTGTATAGTATGCGTTCTACGTACGATTGGTTAGATTTAGTCATGCGGTTTTCACTAACTAAAACTAATGAAAATATCACGACTAACCTAACTAATCGTCAAGGGCGATTGACAATGGGATGTAAACAAGCAATTAGTTGTTGTTGCTGTTGGTTAGCCGATCAGCCCACCCTGATCGAGGAAGCCGACGGCTCGCAAGTAACCGATCGCCCTCTCCTGAGTGGGCCAGAGGTTCAGCGCACTAGTGATGTTGTTTGTGGTGTGTCCTGGCACAGGTGGCAGGTATCGGCAGGTATCGTCTGTGGAGTTGTCTAGTCTGTGTTTAATATCTGTAAGTTGGGGTGATGTCCACATCGGAATCGTGGTAAGTTAACTCGATCCGATCTGCTCAGGCTGGTCTCTGACTTGTCAGTGGGTGGCGGCTTCGCACCTAGGACCACATTCGGATCGAGTCGTGTCAGTGCTTTGTGGGTTAGGTGTGTGTGTGTGTGTGTGTGTGTTTTCTGTACTGTGTGATGTCTGTGGGGCGTGGTATGGAATGGAGTATTTGGTTATAATGTCTCTCTGGTGTTACCTTAATGGTGCGAGGTGTTGGTGCATGATTGTACATGCAGTGGCAAAGGTGTTGTGGGTTAGTTGTCGCTGCTGCCATGAATTGTGTTCCCCTCATGTCTAAATGTTCCCTAATTTTCAGTATTTTTGTTTCTGTGTGCAGGTGTTCTATTGATGTTATTTGAGTACATCCTTCAATGATACGAAGTGCGTTGTTTGTATTGTCTGTAAGGTGTTTATGTGTGTGTTTTAGATAATGGGTGCCAAGCATGGGCTAGCATAGTCCATAACTGAGCGAATATATTGTTTGTATATGAGTGATGTTTCCTGCTGGTGTCTAAAGTTTATGCCTGTTAATACCCTAAGCGTGTTAAGTCTTGACGTACATTTGTTTTTAATGTCCTGAATGTGGTTTGCAAAAGATAATGATGGGTTGTATGTGACCCCAAGTATTTTGGTCCTGTGAGTGTGTGGAATGTTGATGTTTAGAGTATTCTGTGGAGTTATCTGGTGTTCTTTTGTTTTGCTTGTTAGCAAGGTGATGGTTGATTTTGTGGGCGCTACTTTGAGTCTATTGTGTGTGAGCCAGTCTTGTATACTGTTTATGTATGCTGTAGGTTATTTGTAGCGGTGTCGATGTTGTTGTGGGTGGATGTTAGAGTGATGTCATCTGCATATGATGGTAAGGCAAGCTTGTTATCTATGGGTGTTGGAATGTCATGCATGTATAAGTTGAACAGTGTTGGTGAGAGAACAGAGCCTTGAGGGACCCCGTTCGGAAAAAGCTTGTTTTTGGATGACTTGCCATTAAATGTGACATGTGAGTATCTTCCTGAAAGATAGTTGTTCAGCCATCTTTTGATGTTATTGTGTATGGTTGTGTTGAGTATTTTGTTTATGAGAGGGAAGCGTGTGATAGCATCAAATGCTTTACTAATGTCTATTGTTGCTAATAGTGTACGTTGAGCTCGTCGTCTGGAGTTGATGCCATCCATGATGTAGTGCGTGAGGTTAGTGAGTGATGTCGTGGTTGAGTGGTGTGGTCTGAATCCATGTTGTGTAGGCGATAGTGGTATGTGTGGGTTGGTGATTTGTAAGATTAGTCTTTCTGTTACTTTGGAAGGTGTGCATAGGTCACTTTTGGACTTTTTTTGAAAAGTTATGGTGCTCACCTCTTATATTGTATCAAATTGACAAAAAGCCATGAATAAACCAAACAAAAGACAAACGGGTAATATTTAGGGTCCCCGCCCCCCCATTTGAAAAATAAGCCCCCTATTCACACAAAAAATTGTGATTTTTGGAGATATTTTTGGTCATAGTTTCCTTACTTATCATTGTATTTCAAACATTTTGCTACCAAAATGTAGAGAATAATAATGCGCTTCAATTTGAATAGTTTTATTTAACCTTTGAGTTAAATTTATTAAATTTTTTTATATCTCTGCTCATTTTGATGCATTTCCTAAGAGAAAAATGCTGCTGTTTTATATCTTTGGAAGATCTGAACTGCAATAAAATATTATCTTATATACTTTGGATGTCACCGCCATCCATAGAGCATCATCCCAATGCAGCTCTGCGGCGATGATCTTTGAAAATATAAATAAAAAAAGCAGATGGACTTAAATGAGCAACACTTTTTTGGTTTAGAGATTCAAAGTGGGAACAACTTTGCACATGTTTAGTAGATTAAAATTAGTAAATTTTTCCCAAAAAATATGACAACTTTAGACTTAAATTTTTATTAATCTAAAAAAATATACAAAGCCCCCATCG
The DNA here is from genome assembly GCA_023014485.1 of Bathynomus jamesi. Lineage (NCBI taxonomy): Eukaryota > Metazoa > Arthropoda > Malacostraca > Isopoda > Cirolanidae > Bathynomus > Bathynomus jamesi. The sequence goes on along the minus strand of JAJOZX010005462.1, from coordinate 134,314 downwards.
TTTTTTAAATTTTTTATTATGAAATATAAACACAAAACAATTTTAATCAAATGGAAACAAAGTGCTATTCTTGAAATTATAATGAAAACTTGTAAATGAAATGAAATTATAAATGGAAAGAAATTACAAATTCAAGAGACCTTGTTTAGAAAACTTTGGGAAAACACGCCTGTTTTCCTCTACAACTTGAAGCAATGCCAAAAATTCACCTTCGTCCCTACATGAACCATTAAAATCCTGCAAAAGTTTGATACCCCTTTCTGCAATGTCATGAACAACCTTAGTTGAAGAGAGTATTCTCTTCATCCGTTGAAAATCATTGTTGCTCTCCCACGTTACAGCTAGAGTCCTTATCCAATCTCCCGTTGAACCAAGGACTTTGAATACAAACCATGAGTTTGGGCCAACGAATTGCTGAATTTTAATTTGTTCTTTTAAGATGGGAAATATCGGCTTACCCTGTTTGAATTCTGGTGGTTGATTGAAAGAGGAAAGTTTTTTGGCCACCTTATCCTTTTCACTATGAGGTAAATCTCCAAAGAGAGAAGGGGTTACAAGTTCTTCAGATAGGTACCAGTAATGACCTTTTAGACTGTTGAGGGCAGCTTCTGCTACTTCCATGTCAATCTTTTTGTACTGAACTAATTCGTTGTATAGGAGGAGGTCATTTTCAGGAGCCTGAAGTGGGTTGGTGACTGATACTCAGTACTTGGAGTAGATCAGCGATGTAAACAAGCATACTCTTTCCAGCTTTTTTATTGTAACATTATCATATCCGGCTTCGTCTGAAAATGCTAACATCTTATTCGTATACAATATGACGGCCATCCATCTGGCGTGATGGAGAGCTCCTGGCTTGATCCAGTGTATTCCTCTGGCAGGAATTTCTCCTAAAACGAGCATAGTTGTTTCAGCTACCTCTTTGTAATCATCCTTGGGAAGGCTCTGGTTATCTTTGAGCAAATCTGTCATAAAATCTATGACGCATTTTTTCAGGTCCTTGAGATGTCTGTCATTGATAGCTGTTTGAAGGGTTGCTTAGTATCTAGCTTCTCCCATATAACATCTCTGAAGGTCTTGAAAGATTCGTTTATGGGTGAAGGAGATTTTCCAAATACCTTTAGATACACTGCTGACAAAACTCGTTCTGCCATATGGTGGCGACAAGCGAGCCATAATAATTTTTTGCCAAAGAGGTCTTTCAGTGCTTTACAAGCCCCTTTTATCCAGCCAGTATTGGATGAAGTAGTATCGAATACCATTCCGTAAACCTTATCCTGTAATTTCCATTCTTGGATTGTGCTAAAAACAGTATAAGCTTGTGTTGATCCAGTTGAGACACCGATATCGGGTATCGAGAGAAGTTTCTCAACATTTTCTCCCGATATAGGTATTGCCAATCGATCCTGCTTTCCTCCTGAAACATTCAGTATCATTTTGCTGTCCCAGTGGACTACACAATATTGAGGTGGGTTGAATGACTTTAATAGTGTCAGCAGTAGCTTTCCTTAACGTATTCGCAGCTCGCGCAGAAGTACTTTCCTATAATGACATCTCTTTTAAATCTAGCCCACATTCAGCTGCTACCACAGATGCAAATGCCGAGCGTTGTCCGAATGATAGTCCTAAACGATCAGCTGTATTAGATATTAATGTTGACTGTAGTAACTTAGAACGTTTTGATGGGCCTGGGCTCGGAGTAAAATCATCTTCACCATTACTTGAGTCCACTAACTCGCCTTCAGATGATTCAAGTTTGTGTGTCTCTTCTTCTAATGCTTTTCGCTCTTTTTCTTTCAATTTTCTTCGTTCTTCACCTTCTATTCTAGTAGTCTTTTTGATCAGTTTGACTACATAAGCTTTATCGATCGGACCCAGAGAATATATTCTAGCACTTCGCTGATCTTCCAAAAAGCGAAGATCCTCATTCTTCTGTTGTATAGTTCTCAATGTATCATTTTGGATCTCATTACATACATTTTCAGTTGATATATCAAATAAGTTATCTAAACGAGACAGAAAAGATGTTTTTGGGGTTTCATAACATTTCTTCTTTATATTTTTACCCAACTTCTCATGCTCTTTTATCAAACCCCACAAGGATTTTTTGGGTGCTTTCTGCTTTCTAACGGATTTTGATGGTATGGCAGCCATAATCCACACCTTTTCTACCTTATCTAATACTCTCAAAATATTTTCTTCCTTTGACACATTGTCGCTTTTCATTTGATCCCTTCTCAAGAAGAAAAAGTGACTGAGAACTTCACTATTCGTTGGAAGCATGCTTCCTTCTCTTGCGCATATGTCTTCCACTAATTTTCCCAATAAAAAATCATATTTTCTTAGGTCTGTTCTTAATATTGGCTTACTGTTAGCCATGACTATTGACTAATTTTAATAAATTATGAAATTAAGCACATCTATAATAGAATTCTGAAAGAAAAGCAAATTTATCATACATTTAGTTATATTTGCATACTTTTTTTAGATAAAACCTGGAAATACAGTAAATAAATGTTATAGAACTGAAAACAGAGGGAAAAATTTCATAAGGTCCACTCAAATATCAGCACCGTACACAACTAAAATAGTTTTAAAACGTTCACAATTCGAGGATACCGTTATTCTCTACATTTTGGTAGCAAAATTTTTGAAATACGATGATTAGTAAGGAAACTATGACCAAAAATATCTCCAAAAATCACCATTTTTTTGTGTGAGTAGGGGGCTTAGTTTTCAAAAGGGGGCGGGGACCCCAAATATTACCTGATTATTTTTTTTTTATTTATTCATGGTTTTTGTTCAATTTGTCAATATCAACGGTAAGCACCAAAACTTTTCAAAAAAAGTCCAAAAGTGACACAACTTAGTGCATAGTAAAGTAATGGGTCTATAGGAAGCTGGTTCTGTTGGATTTTTGTTTGGTTTGAGTAGTGTAACAAATTTACCTTGTTTCCATATGTCAGGAATAATACAGTGTTGATATGAATATGTGCTGATGTTTGTGAGAGCTAGTATTCCCTGTGGGCCCAAGTGTTTAAGGTGTATGTTAGATATGTTGTCTGGTCAAGTAGCCTTCGAATTCTTAATGTTTTTGATGATCTTGGTGGTCTGGTCTGTATTGAACGGTGTAATGGTCGTGTCGAATCTGTAGATTTTCTTGTGTCTGGCTGTTTGTCTGCGTGTTTCTGGTTGTTGTCTCTGTTTAAGTGACTTATCTTTCCGTAGTGATTAACTAGAATGTTAGCTTGTTGTGTATATATTGGGATATTATATTGGCTACGACAGATAGCCGCGTGTGAGGTGTGAATGCCGCGGTTCGAGTAGGTAATGCTGTTTATAGTCTTTTATAGCCTGGATGTATCTGTGGAGTGGATTAGTGTTGTTATGAATTCCCTAAATGTTTCTGTTTGTTTTTCTTTAAGTTTGTTGGTTATTTCTGTGTTGAGCTGTTGTATCTGCTGTTTTATGGCTTCTGTGTGTGGTGTTTGAGTGTTATGTTTGAGGTTCTTACGTTGCCTTATGAGGTGGGCTATTTCTCTAGTGTAATTTGGGTTGTATTTCCTAATGTTTCCCTTGGGTATGTATTTGTTTGCATTACTGATGATCTGATTAAATGTCTTGAGTTTTGTATTGATGTTTATGATGGGTGTGTGTTTAATGTGGTGAATTGTTCCTCAGTCTATATTTTGAACTGTTCCCACTCAACTTTCTTGTAATTTCTGTAAGCGTGCCTAAGGCTGTTGGGGCAGGGTGTAGAACGTGTTGTAATGATGATGGGCAGGTGGTCTGATGACAGTTGTTTTCTGTTCTTGTGTGTATATGTTGCTAGTGAGGGGGAGCAGAACGTTATATCTGGAAAGGAGTTTGAGTATCCTGTTTGATGTGGTATATGTGTATGTTGTTCTGTGTTGTTAAGAATGAAGAGGCTCTTTAGTTGTGTGGCTACGTTGGCGCCTCTGGTGTTGTTTTGGTTGTGCAGATACCAACTAGTGTCTTTAGTGTTGAAGTCTCCTCCTAAGATGACATTAGTAGAGGCCAGATTGTGTAACTATGGAGTGTAATTGGCTGGCACCTGAGGTGAACTATCTGGTGGGATGTAAAAGTTGATGAGTGTGGTGTTCTGTTTTGCGCGTGTTTTAATGTTAACTGCCTGTATTTCTATCGTGTTATCTGTTTGGATTGTGTTTGTAATGTTTTGGGTGGCATCAGTGAGCTAATGTTTTTACGTATGTAAGTGATGAGTCCACTCCCGTGACCCCCAGTACGATCTTGACGGATCGCCGTGAAGTCAGGGATGGTGGGTGTTTTGTGGGTGCGTTTTAGTTTTGTTTCTTCTATAAGTGCTATGTGAATGTTTTGTTTGTGTGCAAATTCCATAAGCTGCAAGATTTTGTTTGTGAGGCCGCCTACGTTGTACTGTAATATGTTAATATTATGCTTCTGTATGTGTCTCATGGTCCTATTGTGTCTATGTCTTTGTGTATGGTGACAGGTGTAAGTTGTAGTGGTGCCTGGATTAGTCTCAATGTCGCCGGAGAGTAAGAGTAGTCCGGGGAGCACGCAATTGCTCCCCGTAAATGAAAAAATAGTACGCTGGTATAGGTCCGGCCCCGGGAGCCGATCGGCACTCTGACCGTGCCACGCAACAAGCCGTCGACTGCCAGTCTGGCCAACCGGAGACGGCCCGCTGCACGGAGATTTGAGGAAGTTTGGCCACCAGCGCGTTGATGTTTCGGTTTGACGCCGCCTCTTCTTCGCGTTGACGTGTCCCGCGCTGGAGGATACAACCACTGTTAGAAGCTTCCTCGTCAGCTGCTAACTGTCGACATACGTTGAAGTTTTTAGCTCCTTCCTATCAGTTTCTTATTATCTTTGGTCAAAATATGCTCTTTAATACTCTCATTTCTTTTTGTACCTTATTTTCTTTATTAATTTGTCCAACAATTTGGGATTGGAAGTATATAATGAAATTATTTCCGGTCCTGTCCTTCAAATGTTTTGATAAAAGTTCTTTTAGGATTTTCTTTCAATCAAGAATAAAGAGCATGAATTCTTTACTAAATTTTGCTTTATTCTCTCCAAGTTTGTTATACGTGTATACTCTCTCAAGGTAAAGATGTAATTGTAACAAGCAATTAGTAAACAAGATAAGAAACTATAATTAAAAGGTAGACCGCCGAATCGTAGGTAGACCGCATACTGTAATAGCACCCAGTGGTCTTACAATTCACACTGACATAAATAATTGTAAAGCTGAACTATTTATTTTATTTTATTTGGCCCTTAAGCTTTAGGCTTTACTGGGCTCTTATTAAAAATAGTTATTATTAATAGTACATGAATCATGAATAAGTAATATTAATTAAAGTACGTATTATCGGGACTACCAAACTGTTTATAATGTATTTTTGCTCTCGTCATTTTCGTTTAAACTAACGAAAATATCACAACTTAACCTAACTAATCATCAAGGGCGTACAGTTGACCTAACCAGGCATTCAGTTGACATAACTGGGCATTCAGTTGACCTAATCCGGCATTCAATTAACCTAACAGGTTAATATTGGTTATTTCACTTAAATATCTTCTGATCTTTTCGTATTAGGCACTCACTGTCACATTTCGGTCAAGTTAAGGATGAGAGAATAACGCCGTAATTGATAAAAACATCCGGTGCTTTGTCTTAATCTAGTATTATCGGGACTACCTCCTAAACACACATTTTCCGTTTTAAGCGATTTTATTCATTGTAGATAATATAATATAATATGATATAATATAATATGATATGATATACATAAGATAAGTATGATAAACACTCAATAATCAATTTCAGGTGGCCAATATTCCTTAATTGTTTCCGGTTAGGTTAATTGAATGCCCGGTTAGGTCAACTGTACGCCATTCATGATTGGTTAGGTTAAGTTGTGATATTTTCGTTAGTTTAAACGAAAATGACGACAGCAAAAATACATAATAAACAGTTTGGTAGTCCCGATAATACGTAAGTACCAACTAAAATTATCATTATCGATATAACAACTGCAAAGTCATTATTGAAGGTATTATACCAACACCATACAAAGAAATCAATATTATACACGAGAGATAAGAACTAAACAATGAAAGTAATGTCTTTAACCCAAGATGACACACGAAATATTAATAAACAATAGTAATGTACATTAATCCGAGATTTTTATTAGCATGCCATTATTAATCGAGATTTCAACTTGGCTTTAAAGGAATTTACAGTCACAATATTTTTAATATCAGCATTTAAATTATTCCATAGTTTTAATCCAATGAAAATGGGCAATTTTTGAGATGAAAACAATCTAAATTGAGGTATGACATTCTTTGATCTATTTCTGGTCTGTTATGAGTGGATTTCTTGACGAGTTACAAAATATCTATTTAACCATTGAAAGTTAATGATTTTGTTCTTACACTTGCAAATAAAAATAAAATGCGCCAGATTCATTACATGATAGAGCTTTAGTAGTTTTACTCTTAAATAATGCACAAGAGTGATCAGATAATAACCTTATTGCTCATTTTTGGATAATAAAGATACTGTTTAAAGCGTTGTCAGCGTTTTCCCCAAAACAAGGGTGCAGTACGTTATATAAGGAAGGAGAAGAGCATGATAAAGAGTTAATGAAACCTGTTTAGGGGGCTACATTTCTAAGTTTAAACATTATAGCAAAGCTCCTTGAAATCTTTTTCGCGATTTAACCTTTTGAGAACCAAGGGACATATTTGTCCCAACGGAAATAATAATATAAATTGTACAATGATGCAACGTTTCTACAAATACATCTACATGTTTATATAGGTATCGTTTAGTTGTGTGAAAATTAACCCAAAATTGGGTCATTTAAGTGACTATAGTTATTAACATCTAATGGTAAATAACAATGAAACTTACACTTTTAAGTTCAAAGAAACGTATACTCTTTGTCAAAGAAATAATTTACATGATCACTCCATTGTAAATTCTTATCTAGCATTACACAAGAAATTTTGTTACAGTACACTCCTTTACAGCGATTTTATCAACATAAAGTTTATGAAGATACACATTTCTTTTATTCGTAAAAATCATGAAAATTGTTGTATTGGTACTTAGGAAGAGTTTAATGGTGGTCAACCATTTCATTACACTGATAAATTCTGATTTAAATATATTCTTAGCTGGATTAACATCTTTGCAAGGCAAGGACATAGTTGTATCAGTAGTGTATCTGCAAAATTGTGGAGTGCAACGCAATTGAAATGCCATGTGATCAATATTGATTGTTGCAAATGCAGAACCATGCAGTACTGTAAGGAACTAGGAGTGCCAAGGGGAAGGGGGTTATGGAGGAAGGGGAAGGAGGTTATGCACGAAAGTGGTTGAAAGGCGATGTGCAGGAAAGGGAAGAAGGGAGGTAGGCAGGAATGGAGTTGGAGGGTAACGTAACCTAGGAGCTCAGCCCCAAAAAGGTATATATATATATATATATATATATATATATGAAAATTATTTCACGAAAGTAACACGTGAAAAATATTTATGATGAATAAAACCACGAAGGAAAGGAAACACAAAATGTGCTCAAGCGCTTTCGTCTAATGACATCCTCAGGAACACTGAAGTACAATAAAACACAGGAAATGAATGAATGCTGCAAACCCACAAGGAAAAAGAAAAACGATTCCAAGGCCTTTCGTGTATTCAAAGCTACACCTCGCCAGGGAATGACGTCATTCCTTGACGAGGTGTAGCTTTGAATACACGAAGGCCTTGGAATCGTTTTTCTTTTTCCTTGTGGGTTTGCAACATATATATATATATATGAATTTTATGTGTATATATGTATGTAAGTTTGTATACATACTATATATATATATATATATATATATATATATATTATATATAATATTATGAAGTGTATGGTTGTATATGTATGCATGTGTTTATAGGAAAATAAAACAAAATTTCTTTAGTGAGGGCATAACTGGAGAAGAATCGTCTGTTGGAGCATCTTGACGCATAATGCCAGCTTCCCTGACCTCCCTGGGTAGCTATGCGAATGGCTGAATGGTGTAATGGCTGGGAGGCGTGGTAGGGGAAAGAAGATTAGAAAAGAGGAGCACAACTCACCGATTACCATTCCACTTCTGGGTAGATGAATAGCTGCTGAGAACTCAAATACACACACACACACACACACACACACACTAATAGCATCTTAAACTAATGCCGGCAAAACTTACTAACGCCAGTCGTAACGCCAACCATAGCAAAAATTAAATTTGTTCATCCTTAATAAATAAAAATATGTTTATTTCAATTTCATTCATTTAATATATATATATATATATATATATATATATATATATATATATATATATTATATATATATATATATTATATATATATATAATTGTTTCGCAGGAATATGTATGTAAATCATACATAAAATGGAAATAATAATAATAATTTAATAATAATTCGATTACGTTCCGTTACTCTGAAAATAATATGACAAAAGCCCTTGCTCGTTCCCAACAAGAGATATGCTCCTAGATTATTGTATTTAAACAGGTGATGTCACCGAGAGACTGTCTTTTGGCTATATTAATATTAATAAATATAAAAGGTTACACACTTGGATTTGCATACTTTGGATGACGGATATTGCGGACATTTTAAGGAGATATAAAATAGAATATTAACATTGTGGTTCTTACATAGGAACAAGTGTAGTTTACGTTCCCCTTTGGTGCCTAGTGTAGTTTACGTTCCCCTACATTATCCTAGTGTAGTTTACGTTCCCCTACATTATCCCTATGTAGTTTGCGTTCTCTAACTTTGTCCGTGTATACCTAATCAAATAAAACGTTAAAACTAACGAAAATATGGATCTTTTCGGTTTTAGGTCCGGCATTGGATTTTTTTAATATTTCTGGTTTAGACGTAGATTTTTACGCTGATTCCATTTCCGTAATCCGTTTCTTAGAGAAATAAACACGAAAAAAGTTATGTGCAAGTTTGTTACGTTTACAGGTTTCCAGAACACAGAACAGAACACAAACCAAAGTTTGCTACTTGCCAAACTGCGCAATATCGTTCAGCATTTGGCGCACTAGATCTTTGCCTGCGTCTCGGCCACGCCAGAGAAACTCGCAGAGATACGAGTCGATTATGGAACGGTGCGTACCACACCGGCGTTTGTTACCGCGTTTGAGTTGGTTCCACGTCGACTCTATCCGTTGTGTGTGTGCTCCAGTTGAAGGGTCCACGAAGTTTTCGCTGTGGTTCACTGTTTTGTGACTGAAGCTATACCCTTCGAGCTGTTCGATGCGTTCATACGCTTTCCATTTGTCGCTCATTATCGTCGTTCCCGGTCGAATACATACTTTGATGCATGCCTCCAGCATTTGACGCGAACGATTCTGAATAGCGTACATAAATACTACATTGATTTCGCGGCATACTTCGACTTACACCCTTTGTTCAGGAAACTGCCTTCTAGCGTGGTTTTTTTCGCCGCGCGAACAAGCAGTTTAGGTTAGGGTAGGTTAGGTTAGGTTAGGTTAGGTTTGGGTAGGGTAGGTTAAGTATAGGAGGATATTTGAATACAAGTTTTGGGCCATAACTTTTTTCGTGTTATTTCTCCAAGAAATGGATTGCAGAAATGGAATCAGCGTAAAAATCTACATCTACTGTATACGAAAAACGGAAAAAATCCAATGCCGGACCAAAAACCGAAAAGACCCGAAAATATTACGACTTAACCTAGCCAATCGTCAATATACAGGGCGTCCCAAAAAAATGTATACACACTTTAAATACTTATAAAGGCAGTGTTTATTAAAATACATTTCATTTTCAAAATGTAATAGAATCTACAGACATTATTTAATTGTTTTGTCAACGCCTGTTTTCAAACTGACGTCCGTTCTGGTCCAGGCACTGCTGATAACGCGAAGCAATTGAATCGCAAACATCACGAAACATTTCGTTTGGTATTTGTGTGCATTCTCGTTCAATGGCTGCTCTCAATTCAGCGACTGTTGCAGTTTTTATAGCGTAGACTTTGTCTTTTAAGTATCCCCATAAAAAAAAGTCTAGTGGTGTGAGGTCTGGTGAACGCGGAGGGTATTCTACGAAACCCCTTCGTCCAATCCACATCCACATCGTGCCAAGTACCACTCGCAATACTCCACTCTTCGGTCCGGATCATCTTCATTAATAGCATGGACTAATCTTGGAATGTAACTTTTCCATTGACAGCGCTTCAAAATGCGTTGGACAGACGATTCTGATATTCCTACCTCACGACTCGCTTGCCGCACAGATTTTCTTGGACTTTGGTGATACGTTTCCAGTACTCTTTCTTGCTTTGTGGGGCTTGTCGATGTCCGTGGTCTTCCGGAACGCTTCTTGTGGACATTCTGAACAGTTCCATCGGCTTCAAACTTATCTCTAATTCGAGTGATGGTAAGTCGCGTTGGTGGATCTGTTTGAAACTCCCTCCTAAACTGTCTTTGCACTTCAACTGCGTTTTCACACTTCCAGTAGCATTTTAGAATGAATTTCCTTTGTTCAAAGCTTAGTCTGACTGCCATTATTAATTCTAATGGGTTTAACTTGGAAAGAAAGAAACATCAATTGAGCTATCAGCTGTTAAAGTGTGTATGCATTTTTTTTGGGACGCCCTGTATATATACGACACACACACACACACACACACAAAGATAATTCCAAGTTGCTCAACTATCATGTATACAAATATATATTTATTTTAATCTGTAAATTTGCGCCTCGTTTATTTCTGATTGATAATGTCGCAGTTTATTCACCAAGTCATAGAGAGATCGTGCATAAATCAGATTTCATGATGGTGCTTTATTTAAATTTTATTTTGCACTGATAAATCAGGCCCCTGCACAAACATAGGATACCCTTCAATATAGACCAGACCACCAAGATCATCAAAAACATGGAGAATTCGAAGGCTACTGGACTAGACAACATATCTAACATATACCTTAAACACATGGGCCCACAAGAAATACTAGTTCTCACAAATATCAGCACATATTCTTACCAACACTGTATTATTCCTGTATTATCCCCATTCCCCACCCCATTGGAATAACGGAAAAACTTTCCCTCCCTCATTTCTAAAATCAAATCAAATACCTCACCTAATAAATTACCATTTTGAGTTAATATTTCGTGCACACCATTTACATACCATAAGAAACATGGCAATCGAAAATCAATTCGTAAAACCTTGTGGATACTGTAAAAATGAAACAGATGAATCAAAGGCATTTCGCTGCGATCTTTGCCAGACCTTAGCCGAATTTCAATGCCTGAGATGGAGCGACGAAGAAATCTCTCTTTCAACAGGCGCTAAACAATTGAACGGAATCAAGTTCTTCTGCAAAAGCTACATAATCGAAATAAACTCGTTTACGGTTTTTAAAGTAAAACGAAACTATGAGGAAAAGGCTAAAGAGGAGTTTATGAATAGCGAACAGAGAGAAAAAATAGAAGGAACGAAGATAATACGAGAGGAAACTGCGAAAAACGAACAGGGGAAAAAAACAGAAAAAGCAGAAAAAATATAAATAAAAGAAGCATCAACAGAGAAAACAGAGGCACAAAACCAAATCCATGGATTTCAAACAAAGTGCATTAGCAGCAATAGGAAAAAACAAGTAGACAATAAAGACATTATAGTGAAACCACCAAAAACAAAGGCCCCAAGTAAAAATGGGGAAGAAACTATATGAAAACACTATGTGAAAGGCATTTGCAGATATAAGAGAGGAGAGTGTATTTACGAACACCCTCCTGTGTGCAACTATTTTGGTGGAAAATAAAAATTCTACCATCTGGTAATTTTCAAGCCCTACGCAAGATATGGAACCTGCCAGTACGGGATAAAATGCAACTACCATAATCTCCCGACAAGTTCAAAGGACAAATAACAAGTTTCGAATGGCAACAGAAGAAATGTGAAGAAAAAAATATGTACCTAAATAGCAAACAAAACACAACTAGCACAAAATTTTGTCAACATCTCGGACACAACACAGCTGCTAAGTCTTATATAGTACATGCAGACACAGCTGGGAACCATCAAGCCGGACCACTACATGGCAAGAAGCTACCAGAACAGGCTGGCTGGAAAGGATCTATCTCGGAGGACCACAAGACCACAAAACACGCGACACCAAAGGACAACGAACTTAAAATGCAAAAGCAGCAATGCAAAACAAAGAACATAAACATTGTCTTGGCAAATATTCAAGGAATAAAACCGAACAATTCTCTAAACAAAGTTTCGTACCTAAAAGGTTTTACGGACGAAACAAGGGCGGATATCGCATGCCTCACAGAAACACATCTTAAAGATTGCTAAGGAAACTGCGATAACTGCGAACACTCTATCGATAAGAAAGAATTGTATATCGATGGATTCAACTTACTAAGAGCGGAAAGTAGGATACAGGTAGAGTACTGGCCCCCACTCATGTCATTATCATGCTGACAGACATAAACAGTGGAGTAAACAGCAACAGAAGAGTAACATCATTTGCAGACTATACAAAGATCATCAGAAAAATCAGCGACGCAAATGAAGTGGAGGTCTTGCAGAGGGACACAAACAAAATATAGAAATGGTCAGAAAACAACAATATGACATTTAACACCGAGAAATTTCAGCTCTTGAGATATGGTAGAAAAGAGGAAATTAAACAGACGGTATATCATGCTCCAGATAGACAGGTAATTCAGAAAAGCACAAAAGCGGTCGACTTTGGGGTAATAATAACCGAGGATGCCTAATTCGAAATACAAAATCAGATAGCAATAAACAAAGCAAAAAGAGTCGCGGGACAGGTACTAAGAACGTTCAAAAGGAGAGACAAGACAGTAATGATTCCCCTGCTTAGAACACACACTGATCATACCAAAATTTGAATACTGCTCAGTTTTGACATCTCCATATAAAAAGGAAGAAGTTATTAAACTAGAAGAAACGCAGAGACATTTCACACCCAAGATTGATGGCTGGAAAGAACTCAACTACTGGGAAAGACTCCGTGAACTAAATCTGTACTCCCTGGAAAGAAGAGAGAACTATACCATAATCTACATATGGAAAATAATCGAAAGACTGGTACCAAGCCTCAAACTAAATCCAATTACCATCCATACAACGCTGGAAAGTAGGAAAGGCAGAATGTATAGTGTTCCCAAATTAAAGGCCTGACAAGGGACCTCCTCAACACGGAAGGAAAATAGCTTGGTTGTCAGGGGGTCAAGACTTTTTAACCAGCTTCCTAAGGACCTCAGAAACGTTACAGTGGTCAAAGTTGAAGTCTTCAAGAGAAGACTAGATGCCCTGCTGAGGACGGTACCAGATGAGCCTGGTGAACCTGGCTATGTGCAGTGGAGAGCGCAAGAGAGCAACTCGTTCCTCCACCAAGCCAGACCTAGAGGCGGGGCCACCAGCTTGACCTTCGTGTGAAGAGTGACGAGAGACCAACGCACGAAACCTCAACGAGGTTTACGAGGAGGTTATATGTATTCACACATTTAATAAACGACATTTCGAATAAGGAATACTAGCTCTCATAAATATCAACACATATTCATACCAACACTGTATTATTCCTGACATAAGGAAACAAGGTAAAATTATTACACTCCTCAAACCAAACAAAAATCCAACAGAACCAGCTTCCTATATACTGTACCCATCACTTTACTATGCAACACCTTCCAAAGTAACAGAAAGACTAATCTTACAATTCACCAACCCACACATACCACTGTCGCCTACTCAACATGGATTCAGACCTCACCACTCAACCACGACATTACTCACTAACTTCACGCAGCACATTATGGATGGCATCAACTCCAGACGACCAGCTCAACGTACACTATTAGCAACAATAGACATTAGTAATGCATTTGATGCTATCACACGCTTCCCTCTCATAAGCAAAATACTCAACACAAACACGCACAATAACAGCAAAAGGTGGCTGAGCAACTATCTTTCAGGAAGATACTCACATGTCACATTTAATGGCAAGTCATCCAAAAACAAACTTTTTCCGAACGGGGTCCCTCAAAGCTCTGTACTCTCACCAATACTGGTCAACTTATACATGCATGACATTCCAACACCCATAGATAATAAGCTTATCTTATCATCATATGCAGATGACATCACTCTAACATCCACCCACAATAACATCGACACCGCTACAAATAACCTACAAACATACATAAACAGTATACAAGACTACCTCACACACAATAGACTCAAAGTAGCGCCCACAAAATCAACCATCACCTTGCTTACAAGCAACATAAAAGAACACCAGGTAACTCCACAGATTACACTAAACAACATCAACATTCCACACACTCACAGGACCAAAATACTTGGGGTCACATACAACACATCATTATCTTTTGCAAACCATATTCAGGACATTATAAACAAATGTACGTCAAGACTTAACACGCTTAGGGTACTAACAGGCACAAACTTTGGACACCAGCAGGAAACAACATCACTCATATAAAAACAAAATATTCGCTTAGTTATGGACTATGCTGGCCCATGCTGGGCACCCATTATCTCAAACACACACATAAACACCTTACAGACAATACTAAACAACGCACTTCGTATCATTACAGGATGCACTCAAACAACACCAATAGAACACCTGCACACAGAAACAAAAATGCTGAAAGTTAGGGAACATTTAGACATGAGGGGAACACAATTCATGGCAACAGCGACAACTAACCCACAACACCCTTGCCACTACATGTACAATCATGCACCGACACCTCGCACCATTAAGGTAACACCAGAGAGACACTATAACCAAATACTCCATTCCATACCACGACCGACAGACATCACACAGTACAGAAAACACATACACACACACCTAACCCACAAAGCACTGACACGACTCGATCCGAATGCGGTGCTTGGTGCGAAGCCGCCACCCATTAACAGGTTAGAGATCGGTGCTCTTCCAATACGTGCTCTACCGTAAAATTTACATTCCAATATGTGCTAACTAACGAAAATATCACGACCTAACCTAACCAATCGTCAAGGTCGTACAATTGACCTAACGATTGGTTAGGTTAGGTCGTGATATTTTCGTTAGTTAGCACATATTGGAATGTACATTTTACGGTAGAGAACGTATTGGAAGAGCACCCAGAGATCAGCCTGAGCAGATCGGATCGAGTTAACTTAGCATGATTCCGATGTGGACATCACCCCAACTTACGGACATATAAACACAGACTAGACAACTCCACAGACGACACCTGCCACCTGTGTCAGGACACACCACAAACAATTGAACACATTATGACAGACTGTACCGCTCTAGCACAACAACGAACACAACACAGCATCACTAGTGCGCTGAACCTCTGGTCCACTCCGGAGAGGGCGATCGGTTACCTGCGTGCCGCCGGCTTGCTCGATGAGGGTGGGCTGATCGGCTAAACAACACCAACGATATTTCGAGGGAACTGGAACAAACCAAATGGATATATTTACTATATGATAATTTACATACAATATACCATTCTTTTGAACGAAAAGCTTTTGTATCCGATAGTCATTCGTCAGTCAGTCAGTCAGACTCTGTACTGAACGGACGCATTTCCTGAGCTCTCTGATATTGCTTTTCCTTATTGCTAATAACTTTACTTTGGAAAGTTTTGAATTTTATATACTTGCGTTTATATTCACATTGTTATAGTTAAGTAATTGAATATTGGTGGTTTTTAGCGATTTAGAAGTTTTTATAGCGTGCCGGCTTAATTTAACCTAACTTTTGACGGTTATAACTAATTTTTAACTGCGCGATGCCGTCGCAGAAAGCGTCGTGTGTTAGGTGTGGGGTAAACTGGTGGTATTCGGAATTTAAAGATTATAACGGCGGTCCAATGGCGATTACCGAGAGATCGGTTTTTCTTTTGCGAGTTAATGGAGAAAATAGTTGACATAAAACGCAGTGTACGTGAGGTAACGGAAAGACTTGCAACGCTTGATGAGGGCAGGGGTAGGGCTACGGTTGACGAAAGCCGAACCAATACTAACGTTGAAGACGTTAGTAATTTGAAGGGTGAGGTGCGTAACCTAGTTTCTAGTTTAGGTAGCTTATCGGGAAGGTTGGATAGAGTTGAGGAAGGGGTTAAGGTTGGTCCGAGATTAGTAGATGGGGAGGGATTTAGGAAAGTTAAGGGTGGAGCTAGGCCGCGTACGTTAGGTGATAGGAATCCCCTCCCCCTGTCGAGGTTTCGAACCCTTTCACCCATTTGGAAAGGGACGTGAATGAGGGGGAAACTATTTTAATTGGGGACTCTTTAGTGCGTCATATGGACACAGAGTTCGTTAAACGGCATCCAATCAAGAGGAGGAGGTTCTGTCTCCCAGGGGCCAGGGTTGACAGAGTTAGAGACGAAGTGGATAGGATTGACGTTGCCTCCCGTCACTCGATGTTGGTGACGATGGTAGGGGGTAACGACTCATATAGGCCCGATACGAGAGTGCCTGACCTTTTTGAGAGATATAAGGGGTTAATTAGGTTTGGGTCTTAGGATTACGTCTAAAACGATATTTTTGAATGCTAAATTAGAAGAGATTTGTGCTGAGGAAAATGTACCCTTCGTAAAGCTGTGGTCCGAATTCAGTGATCCTAGCCTTTTTATAAAAGATAGGGTGCATTTTAATGAAATAGGTAATGCTAGGCTAGGTAGGTTAATAGACGGAAACGTGCGAAAGCTGTATAGGTCGAAGCCTTCTTTAAACGTTGTGGGTCCGGGGAACGCGGGCCCGACGTGATAAATAGTTTAAAACGCGGGCCCGTGGTAAAAAATAACTTAAACGTCTTTTATTGTAACGCCCTTAGTATTAGAAATAAAATTAAGTGAATTTAAGGCGATAATTTATCCAGGCAACTACGATATACTGTAGTTGCTATCACTGAAACGTGGTTAAATACCGTGACTCGGGACTTGTTGGGGGAACTTGATATACCGGGTTTTAAACTCTTTACTAATGATAGGTAACATAGGTTTGGTGGCGGCGTTTTGCTGTACATTCGTAATTCCCTTAGAGCTATCGAGGTTAAGTTGGATTTTCCGGCAGCAATTAATGCGATATGTGTTGAAGTTAGGGCGCGTAGTATTAGTTTTAATTTTGTTGTTTATAGACCCCCGTTCAACCCCTCGATACAGATACTAGATTTTACTCACTTCTTGGTAACTTTATTGCCAATCGGAATAATATAATTGTCGGGGACTTTAATTGCCCTAATGTTAATTATGAGACTTTTACTGGTAATGTGGAGGGTTTGAGATTGATTGAGTTTATGGAAGATAACTTTTTTCGACAGATCGTTACCGAACTAACGCGTCGTGATAATATTTTAGATTTGGTGATGACGAACGGCGAAAATATAGTCGAAGGTTTAGAAGTAGGCGAGAGTTTAGGATGTAGTGATAATCAAATTCTTAGGTTTAATTTATTGATAGAAAACACTAAGGATAGTAACGTAATAGAAGTCCCTGATTTTCGTATGGCTAATTTTGATAGTTTTGCGGATAGGATGAGAGTAGTGGACTGGGATAACTTCTTTATGGGTAATGACACAAATTTGCATTGGGTGGCGTTTAAAGAAAGTTTTATGAATATTGAAAGGGAGTTTATTCCTCGTAGGCCCAAGCGCGCTAGAAATGATGCTAGGCCCAAGTGGTGGACTAGAGAAATAGGCGAGTTCATAAACGAGCGTAATAGAACGTGTAGAATTAATAAGCGCAATGGCACGGCAGCTAACTTTAATAGATATATCGAGCTTAGACGTTAGGTTAAAAGATCAGTTAGGAATGCTAAGCGTAATTTAGAGATAATTATAGCTGCGGATAGTAAACATAATCCAAAAAAGTTTTTTGAATACGTTAATAATCGTAAGCCGATAAAATATAACATAGGCCCTCTAGTGGATGTTAATGGCGCTTTGGCTTCTGACGCTCAGGCGATGGCGGGTATTTTCAATAACTTTTTGCGACAGTTTTTACCGTAGAAGGCGTAAATAATTTCCCCGACGTGGACGATATCGTTCCACTTAGTAGCGAGACTATTTTAGATGAAATAACTGTTTACGAGGGTGAGGTTGCGCATTATATCGATAAGCTAAAAGTTAGCAAGGCTCGAAGCCCTGACGCTTTTTATCCCAGACATTTGAAAGATTTGAAAGACGTTATCGTAGTCCTCTTAACGAAGATTTTTAATCAGTCACTCGAAACGGGGATTATTCCTGAAGACTTCAAATTAGCTAACGTCACGCCTATTTTCAAAAAAGGCGACCGCGCAGTAGCTTGCAATTATAGGCCCATTAGCTTAACGTCAATTGTCGGTAAACTTTTGGAATTCGTAGTTAGGGATCGTATCATCGATCACTTAGAAAGTCGATATTTGATTAATAGTAGTCAGCATGGGTTTCGACGCCATAGATCTTGTTTAACTAATTTGTTAGAATTTTATAACGAAATAGTGCGCGAATACGATAGGCATAGAGCGGCTGACGTTATTTATTAGATTTTAAAAAGGCGTTCGATACAGTTCCGAATTGAAGATTAATTGCGAAGGTCAAAGCGCACGGTATACGCGGTCAGGTAGCTAACTGGTTAGAAGAATGGCTTCGTGCTAGGAGGCAGAGGGTCGTAGTTAATGGTAGTGAATCGGTGTGGTTGGATGTAGGCAGCGGTGTCCCACAGGGTTCAGTGTTAGGCCCATTGCTGTTCGTAATTTACAGTAACGACATAGATGTAGGATTGACTAGTAACGTGTCAAAATTCGCGGACGATACTAAAATAGGCGGTAAGGTTGTTAACGAGGACGATAGAAATAGGCTCCAAGACGATGTAAATAGGATTATGGAATGGACGGATAAGTGGCAGATGCAATTTAACGTAGACAAATGTAAAGTTTTGCATATAGGTTCTCGTAACAATAATTACACGTACACGATGGATGATAGGGAGTTAGCGAGCGTTGACGAAGAAGTACATTTAGGCGTACGCGTATCTAAGGATTTAAAGGTTAGGAACCAGTGCCTGGAGTCTTGCGCAAAAGCTAATAGGATGTTAGGCTTCATAGGCGTAATTTCGAATTTAAATTGAAGGATATTATATTGCCCCTTTAAAAGTCCCTAGTCATGCTTCATTTAGAATATGCCGTTCAGTTTTGGTGCCCGTACTTGCGTGTGTATATTGATAGGTTAGAAAGGGTTCAGCGTCGTGCCACGAAACTGATTCCGTCATTGCGCAACAATCCTTATGAAGATAGGATTAAAGAGTTAGACCTGTATTCACTCGAAACTAGGAGATTAACCATTTGACGACCAGTATACGTTTCTTTGAACTTAAAAGTTTAAGTTTTATTGTTATTTACAATTAGATATTAGTAACTATAGTCACTTAAATGACCCAATTTTGGGTTAATTTTCCGACAACTAAACGATACCTGTATACAGTGTATAAACATGTAGATGTATTTGTAGAAACGTTGCATCATTGTACAATTTATATTATTGTTTCAGTTGGGACAAATATGTCCCGTGGTCCTCAAAGGGTTAAGGAGGGAGCTTATTGCAGTTTTCAAAATCGTTAATAACATCGATAACGTAAATTTTGACAAATTGTTCACTTTCGATAATAGTAATACTCGTAATAACGGATTTAAATTGCGTGGCAGACGTTTCATTACTAATATCGCTAAAAACTTGTTTTTTAAAGTAATTGATAAATGGAATAATCTTCTCGCGCCCGTCGTGAACTCTACCAGCGTTAATGTGTTTAAGAACCGTCTTGACAGACATTTTAAAAATATTAACGTTGTTTAAAATTAAAAAAAAATTAGCAACAGGAGCCCTTGGGGTGGTGGTTGAGGATGAGTCTGTTGACGATTAATGCCAGCTTGTGACATGCCAGCGTGTGATGCCAGCAATAAAATTATTAAAAAAAAAAATTAGACTAACAAGAACGTAGATGTAGCTCGTACCGTAAACTAACCCACTTTTTGTTTAACTTTACCTACTTTTTTTTTTCTTATCCTCTCCTTACTTTGCATGTCTGTAACTCTCTTTTCTTGCATGTTTGTAGTTTGCATGGTATGACAGTGAGTTAATACTGTGTTTGCATGGTTTGTAAGCGTTCTTATTTTACTTCTTTTCATCTTTCACCCCTCTCCTATTCTCTCTGACTATTATTCTGACTTGTCCGCAGTGGCCGGCGGATGATGATGGTGAGTCTTTTTTCTCTTTTTCTGAATGAATGTTAACCTACGAGTGATAGGTGTTCCTACTTACTTAACCCTTTATTCTCTTCTCTTCTCTTAACCCCCTACTCTTTCCTTTCTCTCGGGCTAACCTTACAGTGGATCTTAGGGTCTTTGTTAGCCTTAGCTTCTGTAGATCTGTAGAACACTCGCATGATGTGGGAAGACTGGTTATGGGTTTCTTCAGCAATTATGTAAGTTTGTTGGAATCCTTATACACTTGCTAACATAGAATTTATTAGTTCTGCTCTCTTGTTTTTATATACAGGGTGTTTCAGGAGGAAAGTTCAATACATCGGGAGGTGATAGTATCGGTCATTGTGAGAAATGAACATATGTCATATGTTCATATGAACATGTGTCTAATTCTGAATGGTTACGGAGATAGAGCTGTTTGAATCTGATGCGCGCGCAGCTCTTCCTCACCCCGCGGTGGTCCCATTCAATGGCCACAAAGGTCTCCAAACCTCTCTCCGTTAGATTATTGTTTGTGGGGGTGGATGAAAAGTCAAGTTTACAAAAGAAAAGTGGATACACGAGACGAATTGCTCGCGCGCATTTTGGATGATGCTGCCCGCATAAAGGAACGTCAAGATCAACTCAGACGAACAACACGCGATCTTCGCAGAAGAGTTGCAAAGTGCATTGAGGTCGACGGTGGGATTTTCGAAAAAGTATTATAAATTGTAACAAATTTGTCATTTCTGTATCTGATACCATTCAAAATGCCAATGTTTAAACATTAAATGTTAGAAACAGTAATTGGTTTCTCTTTCTTGATTACCATTAATGCTTTTGTATTTGTAGATTCAAACAGCTCTATCTCCGTAACCATTCAGAATTAGACACATGTTCATATGAACTTTTTTCTCACAATGACCGATACTATCACCTCCCGAAGTATTGACCTTTCCTCCTGAAACACCATGTGTATATACGAGGCCAGTAATGCTAGGACAGAACTTTCTACATCTTCCAAATTTTTTTAGGAGATTGTCTGATAACTTTCTGAACCACGAGGTGAACAGTATGAACGCATGATAAATGCTTAATTAGTCATTCTTCATAAACAGGGCAATCAATATCCAAAGAGATATTACAAAGGAGCTCAAAATATCTCGTCTATTTCAAAGAATCCTACACCTAGTGTAGGATAAATAGTAGTTTCGCTATTCGTGGGAGAAAATATTGGCCTGCGATAACTTTTGCATGATAGGATCACGTTACTCAAATATCCACTTTAGCAAAGAAGTTTGTGACAGCTCCAGAAATATGAGAACCAACTCTGGAAGAGCATGAAATTGCTGTATGCAAGTCCATTGTGACAAAGCGACTTCAAGAACAAGGGTTCCAAAGAAAGGGCGTTTGTTACAAATGTGTATATTGGATCCGAATAAAAAAAAATTTCGATTTGTAATGGATTATCAAAATTCGTGTGCTGAATGAAAGAATGTTCTATGGATTGACTAGACCAAAAGTGATTTATTTGGAGAAGAAAAGCGTATATTTTCAAGACATTCGTCGTGAAAAGTTTCACTCTAACTGTAGGAGTAAGACGTGAAACATGGTGGTTCTCTTATGGTGTTGGGTTGCCTCACTTCACTTGCAGTGAATGGTCTCGTCAAAATCGTTGAAATTTAAGACGTACTACCACAGGATTTTGTCTCAGCAGGTAATGTCGAGTGGCGTTCGTTTAATTTGGAAGGGAATTATTTTCCAGGAAAACAACGACCTAAAACATATCGCAATATTCACTGTTATCAAGATACTCAACTTATAGAAGCAGGCGCAGAGTGGGAAGATGCAAATGCTGAAGTTTCCATCACAAGATCCTGCTCTGAACCCAAGCGAGTATTTGTAAATTAAGAAAATGATGTATCTCCAGAGTGAAGCAAATAAGCAACAGGACTGTATTTTCCTTCCGAAATGGCAAGTGGTTCCGAGAGAAAAGATACAGCATCCGATTGATTCGATGCCTTCGATATGTGAAGTTAATATCTCTGCTGGACGAAATCACAGAAATTATTCATCACTGGCCTATCTTTGTAAATTATTAGTCATTTGCTATAATTTACTTATAGTCTCTAAATTATGCATCAAATTCAAAATGCGATAATTCATGTTTTTCTTGTCCTTTTACACATAATTTTTTTTTTTTTTTTTTTTTTAAAGAGAAATAAAAAATAAACCTAAAAAAAATAACTAAATAAGAAACTGAAGTAGAGGAAAAGTCTTAATTTTTATTTCATCGAACGTCAACACCGTAATCGAGAGACATGTTTTGGAAAAGCAATTTCAGATGAAAGAAATGAAATTTTAGAAGCGAAAATCTAAAGTTCAAAATTTTCTTTTCTTTAAAAGAATTTAAAATAAAAATATATATATATATATATATATATAATATATATATATATATATATATATATATATATATATATAATATATATATATATAATGAAAATTATTTCACGAAAGTAACACGTGAAAAATATTTATGATGAATAAAACCACGAAGGAAAGGAAACACAGAATGGTGCTCAAGCGCTTTCGTCTAATGACATCCTCAGGAACACTGAAGTACATAAAGGGTTACAGCCTATATATAGGTTACAGAAAAAAAAAAAAAACTACACATATATATATATATATATATATATATATATATATATATATACACACATATATATATATATACAATAAACGGAGAGATAAAAAAAAATTAAAAAATTATTAAACATTAAGGATTGTGGGAGGAGCATACAAATTTGTAAGGAAAAACTACCGATTTTTAGCACAAGATTAGCACAAGATCAAATTAATTGTTTCCAACCAAT
Source organism: Bathynomus jamesi (assembly GCA_023014485.1). Lineage (NCBI taxonomy): Eukaryota > Metazoa > Arthropoda > Malacostraca > Isopoda > Cirolanidae > Bathynomus > Bathynomus jamesi. The sequence goes on along the minus strand of JAJOZX010005462.1, from coordinate 111,069 downwards.
GTTATAGAAAAAACAAAATAATAAAATTTAAAAAAATACAAATTTATACTGGAAATCTGCCCGGCTTTTAGCACTTTGCCCTTCTTGTTTAGGTTCGATGTATATAAAAATAAATTTTAAAAAAATACAAGTTATTTGAGTAGCATACAAGTTTACCAAAGATTTAGCGTTCTACCCTTCTTATCTAAATCTGTTCTGAAGGAATTCAAAACAACAGGATCGAGTTGAAAAAGACCTTTGCTTATGTTGAAGTTATTTGTGAGTTGGATAATGGCAGACTCAAGAATATTTCTATTAACAATGTTGCTAGAGTGAAATAAAACTGAAGCATTATTCCAATCAATACAGTGGGATAACTCTGACAAATGGATAAAAAGGGCACTGGACGACTGTCCTGTTCTAACGGAATATTGATGGACAGTCGTCCAGTGCCCTTTTTATCCATTTGTCAGAGTTATCCTACTGTATTGATTGGAATATGCTTCAGTTTTATTTCACTCTAGCAACATTGTTAATAGAAATATTCTTGAGTCTGCCATTATCCAACTCACAAATAACTTAACAAAGCAAAGGTCTTTTTCAACTCGATCCTGTTGTTTTGAATTCCTTCAGAACAGATTTAGATAAGAAGGGTAGAACGCTAAATCTTTGGTAAACTTGTATGCTACTCAAATAACTTGTATTTTTTTAAATTTATTTTTATATACATCGAACCTAAACAAGAAGGGCAAAGTGCTAAAACCCGGGCAGATTTCCAGTATAAATTTTTATTTTTTTTTTATTTTATTATTTTGTTTTTTCTATAACATTGGATGGAAACAATTAATTTGATCTTGTGCTAATCTTGTGCTAAAAATCGGTAGTTTTCCTTACAAATTTGTATGCTCCTCCCACAATCCTTTAATGTTTAATAATTTTTTAATTTTTTTTATCTCTCCGTTTATTGTTATATATATATATATATATGTGTATATGTATGTATATATATATACAGGGTGTCCCAGAATTAACTATCTATTTCAATGAAATCGGACAAATTTTTTAAAAACACACTTTTATTTATGTTTATCATGTTTAATATGTGTTAAAAATGTATAAATTTCTAAATTTTTTTCATAATTTTATTTCATAATTTTTTCATTATCTGGTCCAATGAAAGACCGTCTGAAGTCATAGAATGGCAAAGAGACTCTCCAAAAGTTAACTGTGGCTTGGAATGACCAAATCCAAAATTTATGGCCCATTCTTCTTTGCGGAAGCAACTGTAAACAGGTACCGTCTTCCTTGATATGCTTCAGCAGTTTCTCGAAACCACAGCTTCTTGATGATGGCATTCTTGATAATGTTGTGTTTCAACAAGAAGCATTGATCTTTGGCGATAAACCTTTGTTTTATGAAACCCCATGCAAAGAAATCCAGGGGTGTCAAATCCGGAGAACGCGGAGGCCAAGATCGAGGTCCTCCACGTCCAATCCACCGATTCGGAAGGCGTCTGTTGAGGTATTCTCGAACAATTAGAGCATAATGACATGGTGCTCCATCTTGTTGAAACACAACATTATCAAGAATGCCATCATCAAGAAGCTGTGGTTCGAGAAACTGCTGAAGCATATCAAGGTAGACGGTACCTGTTACAGTTGCCTCCGCAAAGAAGAATGGGCCATAAATTTTGGATTTGGTCATTCCAAGCCACACGTTAACTTTTGGAGAGTCTCTTTGCCATTCTTTGACTTCAGACGGTCTTTCATTGGACCAGATAATGAAAAAATTATGAAAATAAAATTATGAAAAAAATTTAGAAATTTATACATTTTTAACACATATTAAACATGATAAACATAAATAAAAGTGTTTTTAAAAAATTTGTCCGATTTCATTGAAATAGAGTTAATTCTGGGACACCCTGTATATATACAGTGCGTCCCAAAAAAATGTATACACACTTTAAATACTTATAAAGGCAGTGTTTATTAAAATACATTTCATTTTCAAAGTGTAATAGAATCTACAGACATTATTTAATTGTTTTGTCAACGCCTGTTTTCAAACTGACGTCCGTTCTGGTCCAGGCACTGCTGATAACGCGAAGCAATGGAATCGCAAACATCACGAAACATTTCGTTTGGTATTTGTGTGCATTCTCGTTCAATGGCTGCTCTCAATTCAGCGACTGTTGCAGGTTTTATAGCGTAGACTTTGTCTTTTAAGTATCCCCATAAAAAAAGTCTAGTGGTGTGAGGTCTGGTGAACGCGGAGGGTATTCTACGAAACCCCTTCGTCCAATCCACATCCACATCGTGCCAAGTACCACTCGCAATACTCCACTCTTCGGTCCGGATCATCTTCATTAATAGCATGGACAATCTTGGAATGTAACTTTTCCATTGACAGCGCTTCAAAATGCGTTGGACAGACGATTCTGAAATTCCTACCTCACGACTCGCTTGCCGCACAGATTTTCTTGGACTTTGGTGATACGTTTCCAGTACTCTTTCTTGCTTTGTGGGGCTTGTCGATGTCCGTGGTCTGACTCGCTTGCCGCACAGATTTTCTTGGACTTTGGTGATACGTTTCCAGTACTCTTTCTTGCTTTGTGGGGCTTGTCGATGTCCGTGGTCTTCCGGAACGCTTCTTGTGGACATTCTGAACAGTTCCATCGGCTTCAAACTTATCTCTAATTCGAGTGATGGTAAGTCGCGTTGGTGGATCTGTTTGAAACTCCCTCCTAAACTGTCTTTGCACTTCAACTGCGTTTTCACACTTCCAGTAGCATTTTAGAATGAATTTCCTTTGTTCAAAGCTTAGTCTGACTGCCATTATTAATTCTAATGGGTTTAACTTGGAAAGAAAGAAACATCAATTGAGCTATCAGCTGTTAAAGTGTGTATACATTTTTTTGGGACGCCCTGTATATATGTGTATATATATATATGTATAGTTTTTTTTTTTTCTGTAACCTATATATAGGCTGTAACCCTTTATGTACTTCAGTGTTCCTGAGGATGTCATTAGACGAAAGCGCTTGAGCACCATTCTGTGTTTCCTTTCCTTCGTGGTTTTATTCATCATATATATATATATATATATATATATATATATATATATATATATATATATATATATTTCCTTCTTTTCAAGTTAAGAAAATTTTTCATTTAACCCTTTAAGGACTGACGGTACGAATTATTAACGTTTCAAATACACGCATTCATAACTTAACCCTACAAAAAATTCAGGACTTAAAGGGTTAAATCATATTTTGTTAAAACAAATTCAACGTAAGGAAAATATTTAACATAATTTTAAAATATTCATATTGAAACAAATAGTGTTTATTGAAAATATTATTGACAATGTTTGTTTATTTATTTATATTTAACTTCAAAACTTTCAAAATTCGCATTGGCCAAATGCGAACGTCCGCAAAAATGCCCCCTCCTCAGAAGGAGGGAGCCAAAATCAAGATTTCTAGATACCTGGACACTCTTCATTTGAAAAATTGGAGGTCTGTCATAGACAGGGGAAAAGATAGATTGAGGAAGGTTGCTCCGAGTTAACGGTTGAGACGATGAAAGATTGAGAATATCAATTAACCCTTGCGTTAGAGTGTTCGATAGAAAAGGGATGAGAACGTGTCGAATTCTGGTACTGCATGCTCTCCTTAAAGAAACAGGCATGCAGTTAGAGAGCTCAGAAGAGCAGTGTCCGTTATAATAACGATAATGAATAGTGGGTGCGGCAACATTGCCGCGAAGAGAGCGGGACTGCAGACAGTCAGTAAGAGGCGGGGAGTTGATGAGATGAAAGGCTTTTGATTCCACTCGCTTAAGTGGAGCTACTGTATGTGGGTTGATCCATCCCACACATGAGAAGCGTACTTTATATAGGGACAGACAATCCCCTGTACAGAGACAGCAACTTAGTGGGGATGAAGAAACTGGGTGGCGGTACAGCACACCTAACGTCTCAGAAGCTGTTTTGGAAAGAGCATATGTGATCTTTCCAGGAAAGATCACGAGAAAAGGAAACACCAAGAATGTTAAGAGAAGAGGAAGGAGTGAGTTGTGTATTGTTGAAGGTAAGGAGATAGTCGTGTGTAAGATTGTGACGAATAGAGAGATGTACTAAACCTTCAGCAGTGCATTTAAATAGTTATATAACCAAACTTAACAGGCACAGAATAACATTCCTGTCAAGATAATCAGATTATAAAAAATATCCTGTCGTTACAGAGGGTTCACAAAAGTAAATGAACACCTCTGGTTTTTTCATAGTTTTTTATTTGATAATAAAAGTCAATAAATAATGCCAATTTATTGACTCGGTATATTTAGAATCGTGTTGCTTTTCCCTTTGCATTATATAAAGCTGACACACGTTCTGGCATTCTATTGATGAACTTTGCCATTTGTTCTTGAGGATGGTGTCTATTTACTTTTGTCATTCCCTGGGAACTGGAATGAGACTCGAATATTGTTCAAAGCAAACGTTATTTCTGTTGTCTTCAAACTTGAGATTAAGCAAATTAGGGTTGCTCGCTTTTTTCTCAGATTAATGCAGTATTATATATATACACCGTATATATATATATATATATATATATATATATATATATATATATATATATATATATATATATATACAGGGTGTCCCATAAGTCCGGCATCATACTGTAGGAAAAATAATTAAAAAAAGGCAAAACAAAAGCTTTTATTTACAGAACGTGCTCAATATGTCCACCATTGTTTTCAATACACAAATTCAGACGTGACACCCAGTCAGCAAGCACACGGTGAATGATGTCAGGAGTAATGGTGTTACATGCCCCAATAATGCGCTGCCGCAAATGTTCAACATTCCTCATTTTCTCTGCGTATACCAGCGCTTTCAAGTGGCCCCAGAGATAAAAATCTAGAGGCGTGAGATCCGGGCTTCTAGCTGGCCATTCAACAGGCCCTCGACGTCCTATCCAATGACCATGGAATTGTTGGTACAGGTATTCCCTTCCTTGGGTGCTGTAATGTGCAGGAGCGCCGTCTTGCTGGAACCATGTTGGGAAATTTCCTTCTTCGTTCAAGACACTGGGAAATGCTTCTTCCTTGAGCATACGTAGGTAGGTGCCTCCAGTGACATGTTCATCGAAAAAGAAGGGGCCTATGATGCGATCCTTCCAAATGCCACACCATACCATCACCCGAGATGCACCTTGTTCCTTTGAAGAGGTATACCAGTGAGGGTTGTTTTGAGACCAGTAGCGGGTGTTCTGTCGATTTACCTCACCATTTCCATAAAAAACAGCCTCGTCACTGAAGAGAATGGTGGACGTGAAATTGGCATCCCGAGCATATTGTCCCGTAGCTCATTCACAAAATTCCATCCTCCGGTCGGGATCATCTTCGCTTAATTTCTGTAGGATCTGAAGTTTATATGGATGCCATTTGTGAGCCTGAAGAATGCGATGGATGCTACTTTTAGACACTCCTGTCTCGGCGGACAATCGCCGAAGAGAATTATTGGGACTTCTGTTAAAATGAGCCAGGATAGCAGTCGCTGTAGTCAGTGGACCTCCTTGAAGGTCCATTGCGTGGTTTATCTTCTATGGATCCTGTTTCCTTAAACTTTGCCACAAGTCTGCTAACACAACTCTGTGTTATTGGCTCGCGGTCTGGATGCAGTCTGTTAAATTCAGCAGCGGCCTCTCTTTGACTCCGATTTCCTATGAGTAGAATTATCTGGATTCTTTCTTCCTTGCTCACAGATATTATGGCCTGTAGAAAGAGAAAAATATGAATTATGGTTTGTAGAAATAGAAAAATATGAATTTCTCCTATGATGCCGGACTTATGGGACACCCATATAATAAGTAAAAGTTGCTGGTACCAATGTATAACCATATAATTATAAAAAAGATGAAAGTAAAACTATGAGGTCGTAAACGATAGAAAATAAAATAAAAAGGACATCGAATACATTTTAGAAGGGCTTCGGGTACAGTTTCGGAAAACGTTAGCTATGAAACAAAATTAAAAAAAATACTAATGGGTAGGTTTTTCTTTGCATATTTTGTTCTTGTTGGCGGAAGTACTAATTTAAAAAAAATCTCATTGAACCAAAGAATAATAAGAAAAAATGTTATGAAAAAATTAGTAAAACGTTGATAGTGTCAACTTGGCAAATTACACTGTGTAACACTGATTCTGTTTATATAGAATTTTTTATGTTTTTATATGGATTTGTGGGCACTGAGTCCAAATCTGGCCTTGGTTTGTGTGTATCATCAATGGTTTCAGAGATAATCCATTTTTCATGTTTTACCAGTATAATGTTATCATGGGCGCAGCAATATCAGAATAATCAGGAATTGTTGAGAACAATCGGGATGTTCGTTGACAGTTTCTTGCTCTAGAAATTGCCCGAAACTTCCACTGTGTTATATAAAGAAGAGCGCAGAGTCTGAGAAGTCAGTAAGTGTGAGCACACAAAGAAAGCAGGTTGTTTGTCTGATGGTTACCAGCACTGAGGTACTGTGTTTCTGTGCTGACGATTTGAGTGTTATCGATCCTTTTTTATTGCGAACATTATTTCAGTGTTGTGAATACATCTTTTTTCTGGAATCTGTAATCTGTTGCAGATTTAATAACTCTTCTCTCAATATCTGCAGGTTATGATTAATGTAGTACAGTTTGGTAAAGAGAATGGCAACTAGAGCTTGTAAACACTCGCCGGATATATTCTGCTACGTTTGTGGGTATTACATAGGCCCCAAGCAAGTATCGCACAAGATTGTGAAAGGCACCAAGTTCTGGATCGCGTATCGGCTCTATTTTGGTATGCCTATGGGTGACCAAGATAAGCCCTGGGCACCCCATGTGATCTGTGGAAGCTGCCGCTCCACACTTGAAGGGTGGCTGCGGGGAGTACGCAAGGCAATGCCCTTTGCGGTACCCAGAATATGGAGAGAACCAAAGAGCCACTACGACGATTGCTACTACTGCATGGTAGATGTTTCTAAGTACAGGAAAGTTGAAGGAAGGCAGACTCTTCAGTATCCAAGCATAGCGTCGTCCATAGCTGCTGTACCACATGGCGAAGGTCTTCCAATACCACGGCCACCAGAACAGGTATCTATCCATTACTTTACCCTCTGTATTTACAGACTGTGGGTCATTATGTGTCGATTTTTCTTAGTGCTGATGCTCTTCTACATATATAGCTATGCCTATATTTTGTTTCTTTGCTTTGCAGGTTGAAAATGAGGATACAGCTAGCTCATCTGAGATGTCGGCTGGTGAGGACAGTCATGATGAAGAATATACAGTAACTTTCAGTACAAACCCTCACTTTCCAAATCAGAGGGAATTGGACGACTTAGAGATTTGGGTCTGACAAAATCAGGGTCTGAGCTTCTGATCTCCAGACTCAGAGTGGAATTTGCTTGGAAAAGACTGCAAGAACACTGTATACCGAAAGCGGCATGAAGAGTTTGCAAGGTTCTACGATGTCAATGGCTCTCTCTGTTATTGCAGCGAGGTTAATGATCTATTCACAGCTATTGAGTTAACACATATACCCTCAGAGTGGCGTCTGTTTATTGACAGTTCAACTCGGAGTTTAAAAGCTGTTCTACTCCACAATGGGAACAAATATCCATCTAGACCAGTTGCACATTCTGTTCAAATGAAAGACGACTATGAAAATGTCAAACAACTGCTCACTCAAATCAGGTATGAACAATATAACTGGGACGTGTGTGGTGATTTCAAAATGATTGGTTTCCTGTTAGGTTTACAAGGAGGGTTTACTAAGTATTCATGTTTTCTTTGCCTGTGGGATAGCAGGGCTTCAATTGAGCATTATAAAACAGTTCAGTGGCCTCCACGTGAAGGACTGCAACCAGGAAAGTACAATGTACTCAGGGAACCTCTTGTGAAGCCTGACATAGTTCTGCTACCACCTCTCCATATTAAGTTGGGTCTAATTAAGCAGTTTGTAACTGCGTTAGATTTTGGAGGGAAAGTTTTCCAGCAGATTCGGGTCATGTTCCCTAAACTCTCTGAGGCCAAAGTCAAGGCTGGCATCTTTGTAGGACCACAAGTCAAGGCGCTGTTGAATTCAAAGAACCTTGAAGCCAAGATGACTCCGATCGAAAAATAGGCTTGGTGTGCTTTCCGTGATGTGGTTCGTGGGTTTTTAGGCAACCATAAAGCACCGAACTATAAGGAGTTAGTGTCAAACTTGATTAAGTGCTATGGCAAAATGGGGTGCCGTATGTCTTTAAAATTACACTATCTGCATTCACATCTAGACTTTTTTCGTGATAACCTGGGCGATGTGAGTGAAGAACATGGCGAAAGATTTCATCAAGATATTCAAACGATGGAGAAAAGGTACCAGGGCCGTTGGGATGCTTCCATGATGGGAGACTACGTATGGTCGCTGATCAGAAAGAATAAGAATGTTCATACGCGGAAGTCGCGTTCTTCAGTGCATTTTTAAGGAACGCACACCGCATAACGAGGCTTGTTATTCTCTTATCGGTTCTCCTCATGATATATATTATATCCTTTGCACCACTTTGGGTTTGTCAAATAATTTTGGCTCAATAAACATTAATTTCCAATAGTGTTTTTATTTTCAGAAAATATTTATGTTAGCCTTCTTTATATACTTTGCCATATAAAAAGTGTGATAACCTATATTTTTGAAACGGTTGATGATAGAGCAGAACCAATATCATTTTTGGAATCAGCGCCCCGAAATCATTAAGAAACGACAGAAAAATCACAATAAACAGAAAATTTTTCAAATTTTGTTACCCAGTGTTATCAAATATTAATACTTTTCAAATAACTATATGTATTGGAACTCTACAGAACACCATTCATTTATTCATTACAATGATTGTTAGAGTGAATATTGAATCTCTTTCTATGTCGAGCAAAGAATATTATTGGTAAATTAAAAAATACAAAAAATAACGTTCATAACATTCCTGTACCTATATTGAAACTTGTTAAAGATAAGATATCTGTAGCTTTGGCTAAAATTATCAATCAAAGTATTTCCAAAGGAATATTCCCATCAATGCTAAAAACTGGTTGTATAACACCCCTTTTCAAGGGGGATGATCTTACACTAGCAACAAATTACAGGCCGGTGTGTTCATTATCTGTGTTCAGCAAAGTTTTTGAAAAAATTGTAAAACGTAGGATGCAGCGATATTTAGAATCCTACAATTTATTATCTCCAAATCAATATGGCTTCCGCAATAATAAAACAACGGAAATGGCTATTTTAAATCTTATGGAAAATGTAAATATAGCTAAGGAGAACAAAGAAATAATATCAATATTTATGGATTTATGTTAGGCGTTTGATGTAATAGACCATAATATTCTACTTAATAAATTACAGTACAGGGTGGGCCGTAAGTTTCCATACATAGGAAAATTTAAATTATGGTCTTCACGTGCGTCGGTATTTGGATCAGCAGTTTCCGGATGCTTGGATTGGTCGGCGTGGTCCTGTGGAGTGGCCTCCCAGATCCCCAGATCTTACCCCCCTTGATTTCTATCTTTGGGGGCACTTGAAGGCCATGGTGTATCAGGAAAAGATACGAGACATAAATCATCTAAAGGAACGTATCACCAACGCCATTACAAGCATAACGTCAACTGTGCTAATGCGTGTTCATCAACAGTGGGGAACACGTATTGAAATGTGTTTTCAAAACAATGGCAACCATGTAGAGCATATTATATAAATAAAAATGGTTGTCCATAAAAAAATGTTTATTTTTCCTATGTATGGAAACTTACGGCCCACCCTGTATATTGTTACGGCTTTAGAGGAGCAATCAGTGATTGGTTTAAAAGTTATTTCTCCAATAGATATCATTTTGTATCAGTAAATAAGGTTTGCTCAACTAAAGCGCTTGTCAAACATGGTGTGCCACAGGGCTCAGTTCGGGGTCCACTGTTATTTTTATTAGATATAAATGACCTTCCACGTTCATCTGATACACTGAACTTCATAATGTTTGCAGATGATACAATTGTCTCTTTTTCTTACAAAGATGTTAATACAACTAAGAATATATTTCATTCAGAATTCACCAGTGTAATGAAATGGTTGACCACCAATAAACTCTTCCTAAATAATAGTAAAACAAATTTCATGATGTTTACTAATAAAAGAAATGTATTTCTTGATGAACTTAATGTTAATAAAATCGCCATAAAGGAGTGTACTGTAACAAAATTTCTTGGTGTAATGCTAGATAAGAATTTGCAATGGAGTGATCATGCAAATTATATCGCGAAAAAGATTTCAAGGAGCGTTGCTATAATGCTTAAACTTAGAAATGTAGTCCCTAAACAAGTTTTATTGACTCTTTATCGTACTCTTGTTCTTCCTTATATAACGTACTGCACCCTTGTTTGGGGAAACTCCGCTAACAACGCATTAAATGGTATCTTTGTCATCCAAAAACGAGCAATAAGGTTATTATCTGATGCTGATTTCCTTGATCACTCTAGTCACTCTAGTGCATTATTTAAAGAGCTATAAACCTACTAAAGCTCAACGATATAACCAAACTGGCACATTTTATTTTTATTTACAAGTGTAAGAACAAAATCATTAATTTGCAATGGGTAAATAGATATTTTGTAACTCATCAAGAAATCCACTCGTATCAGACCAGAAATAGATCAAAGTTTGTCATACCTCAATTTAGATTGTCTTCATCTCAAAAACTACCCATTTTCATTGGATTGAAACTATGGAATGACTTGCATGCCGATATAAAAAATATAGTGAATGTAAATTTTTTTAAAACCAAGTTGAAATTCCGATTATTAATGGCATACTAACAAAAATCTAGGATTAATGTCCACTAATATTGTTTAATATTGTCCATTAATATTGTATAATATTGTAATACATGTTTTAGTTATTAATAATACTTATTTACTTACTTATTTATTTATAATTATTAATTAATAACAACTAGCTGCGTATTTTTAATAAGAGCCCAGTAAAGCCTAAAGCTTTAGGGCCAAATTAAATAAAATAAATAGTCGAGCTTCACAGTTATTCATATCATTGTAAATTGAAAAAATGTATTTATTTTATTATTATTAATAAAGGTTATTCTATCTAACTATCAATCTATTTATCTATCTATCTATCTATCTATCTATATATATACTTTCCATCGTTTGCAAACGTTATATGGAATTCATTTGTACCTGTATAAAAAAGTAGGGACCATAAAAGTAACTTAAGTCAATTCTAAGTCGAGTCTTTACCGTAGCTCCAGAGTAGAGTGGTATGGAACTTCTTTTTTCCTTGTGAGTAAAACAGATATAAATATATTTGGGATCGAATCCGAGTTCGACTGTGCTTCTCCGTGGAACAAGACTAAAGCCACACTAAAATTTGATAACTATTGGTTTAAGCAATCGTTTAATTTAATCAAAATTAATGAAAAGGCATAACTAAAATTAAAATATATGAAGAACAATGGAACATATGGTTCATTATTGAAAAAAAATCTTCATGTACTATATGCATAATAACTTAAACCAGCAAACGCAACCGACAGTTTTTCAATTGACACCTAGGCTGAGAGCTCATTACTGTCCTGGTTTTATAGCAAGGTCTCACCTGCAACATAGTTGTATCATCTCCATTAAAGTGGATTTTAATATTGTTAAAATAATTTTCTCATTATGTTCAGCATATTGTTTAGATTTCATTCCGGATTTCCTTTTTTTTCTGAACGTCCAGATCAACCAACGTGAATTTATGTGTTGGCACCAGTTCTACTCTTTTTATTGTGCTCCTTTAAGCAATCACAGACACTTAACATGCATAAATTAATTAGCTACTAGACTCAATACACCCTACAATACACAAACAATGTGTAATTGCCCTGACTGAAGCGATTGTAGAGGTTTGTATAAAAGAGAGCTTTTTAGAGGTATTCTAGTCCAGTTTTAGAGGTATTTGTAAGCCGCCATATGGCAACAGTGAGTCAGCTGGCTCAGCTGATCTGGGCCATAACACTTAGTGGAATCGCGTTGGACAGACGAACAGTAGGTTGTTGGACAAAACTGTATAAGGTAAGTTTTAGCATAGATGACGCCTAATGCCTAATTCTGGGTGTTTATTTAATCATCAAGAAATTATAGATTAAAGAATATATATATGAAAATTATTTCACGAAAGTAACACGTGAAAAATATTTATGATGAATAAAACCACGAAGGAAAGGAAACACAAAATGGTGCTCAAGCACCATTTTGTGTTTCCTTTCGTTCGTGGTTTTATTCATCATATATATATATATATATATATATATATATATATATATATATATATAATCAACAAAAAACTTAAATTTTATAGTTCTTGGACAATTTATGGGTAGCTAGTAGCCTACTCAAGATTATTATTATCTTTTTGCTACTGTTGTGACGAGGTTACCGTACCTGTAGGCAAATGGTTGAACTTAAATGCCGGGCGTAGATAGAAGATTAATATACATCACCAATATTACCAATATCTCATATTCGTCGGCAACTTATGAATAGGAAAACTGAGGAAAGGGCTGACTTTATTCCATCGCTACAGGAACCGGACTGCATCTGTCATCACAAGAGAAAAAACAGTAAATCGAAATGTAACGCCATAATAAACATTGTAATATAATTACAAGAGACAAATGAAAGATCTACAATAGGGTATATGTTTGCCAATGTCCAAGTTTCTTCTCTGAGGTTGCAATGTATGGTTTCCCATTATGCTATGCTAAATTAGTAAGCACAAATAAAATTGAGTCATAAGATGGAATGGAACAGGTGGTTCAGCACCCTCCATATATTCGCAGTTGTAATTATGAAATTATAATTACCATAATGCAAGAAATCTGTTGTCTTTCCACTCCAATTATTTTTTAAATTTTTTTTGCATTACAATTACATAATTATTTATATTATCATCAGAACAAACTACAGTCCATTGCTGCTATAATGTCCTTAATCTGAAAAGAAAAGTTTTCCAAAATCTTAACCCGAGAATAGTGTAAAGACACAAGTTAATCCCGCATGCTAGCCCTGTAGGTCTTGCGTTGCTCTGCTGCGGCTATAAGGGCATTCTGACGCAGCTCCTCGTCGTGATATTGATTGATGAAATTCTGTACAATCTTGACACCTCTTTCTGCAGGGTCACTCACAACAGAGGTTCTTCGCAAAACTGTAGAACTCCTTGTATCCTAAGATATGATCGCACTGGTCAACCTGCAGCTTCAACCACTTGATGGGGAGCAGCGATTTGTTCTTCCGTATGTAATGTACTGCACCTTTGTATGGAGAAATTCCGCTAACAATGGTTTAAATAGTATCTTTACCATCCAAAAGACGACTACATCTGAGATATTTTTATAAAGAGATAGAAAAAATAACGAAAAATTTAGTAAATAATTAATTCCCTTTATTCTTAATTGAAAGAAAACCATAAAAGCACTTTTTATCAAAATATTTGAAGGACAGGACCGGAAATAATTTCATTATATACTTCCAATCCCAAATTGTTGGACAAATTAATAAAGAAAATAAGGTACAAAAAGAAATGAGAGTATTAAACAGTATATTTTGACCAAAGATAATAAGAAACTGATAGGAAGGAGCTAAAAACCTCAACGTATGTCGACAGTTAGCAGCTGACGAGGAAGCTTCTAACAGTGGCTGTATCCTCCAGCGCGGGACAGGTCAACGCGAAGAAGCGACGGCGTCAAACCGAAACATCAACGCGCTGGTGGGCAAACTTCCTCAAATCTCCGTGCAGCGGGCCGTCTACGGTTGGCCAGACTGGCAGTCGACGGCTTGTTGCGTAGCACGGTCAGAGTGCCGATCGGCTCCAGGCGCCGGACCTATACCAGCGTGCTATTTTTTTCATTTACGGGGAGCAATTGCGTGCTCCCCGGACTACTCTTACTCTCCGACGACATTAAGACTAATCCAGGCCCCACTACAACTTACACCTGTCACCATACACAAGGACATAGACACAATAGAACCATGAGACACATACAGAAGCATAATATTAACATATTACAGTACAACGTAGACGGCCTCACAAACAAAATCTTGCAGCTTAGGGAATTCGTACAGAAACAAAACAGTCACATAGCACTTATACAAGAAACAAAACTAAAACACACTCAAAACATCCACCATCCCTGACTTCACGGCGATCCGTCAAGATCGTACTGGGATTCAAGGGGGTGGACTCATCACTTACATACGTAAAAACATTAGCTACACTGATGCCACCCAAAACATTACAAACACAATCCAAACAGATAGCACGATAGAAATACAGGCAGTTAACATTAAAACGAGCGCAAAACACAACACTACACTCATCAACTTTTACTTCCCACCAGATAGTTCACTTCAGGTGCCAGCCAATTACAATCCATAGTTACACAATCTGGCCTCTCTCACTAATGTCATCTTCGGAGGAGTCTTCAACACTAAGGACACTAGTTGGTACCTGCACAACAAAAGCTACATCAGAGGCACCAATATAGCCACACACAACTAAACAGCCTCTCCATTCTTAACAACACTGAAGAACATACACACATACCACATCAAGCAGGATACTGAAACTCCTCCCCAGACATAACGTTCTGTTCCCCCTTACTAGCAACACATACATACTGGAGAACAGAAAAACAACTGTCATCAGACCACCTGCCCATCATCATTACAACACGTTGTACACTCTGCCCCAACAGCCTTAGGCACACTTACAGAAATTACAAGAAAGCTGATTGGGAACAGTTCAAAATACAGACTGAGGAACAATTCACCACATTAAACAGCACACCCATCATAAACATCAATACAGCACTCAAGACATTTAATAAGATCATCAATAGTGCAAACAAATACATACCCAAGGGCAACATTAGGAAATACAACCCAAATTACACTAGAGAAATAGCCCACCTCATAGGGCAACTTAACAACCTCAAACATAACACACAAACACTACACACAGAAGCCATAAAACAGCAGATACGACAGCTCAACACAGAAATAAACAACAAACTTAAAGAAAAACAAACAGAAACATTTAGGGAATTCATAACGACACTAAACCACTCCTCAGATATATCCAGGCTATACAAGACTATAAACAGCCTTACCCACTCGAACAGCGGCATTCACACCTCACACGCGGCTATCTGTCGCAGCCAAAATAATATCCCAACATATACACAACAGTGCAAAGACCAGACAACGTAGCTAACATACACCTTAAACACTTGAGCCCACAGGGAATACTAGCCCTCACAAATATCAAAACATATTCATACCAACACTATATTATCCCTGACATATGGAAACAAGGTAAAATTATTACACTACTCAAACCAAACAAAAATCAAACAGAACCAGCTTCCTATAGACCCATTTCTTTACTATGCACACCTTCGAAAGTAACAGAAAGACTAATCTTACAATTCACCAACCCACACATACCACTATCGCCTACTCAACATGGATTCAGACCTCACCACTCAACCAGGACATTACTTACTAAACTCACGCACCACATTATGGATGGCATCAACTCCAGATGATCAGCTCAACGTACACTATTAGCAACAATAGATATTAGTAAAGCATTTGATGCTCTCCCACGCTTCCCTCTCATAAACAAAATATTCAACACAAACATGCACAATAACACCGAAAAGTGGCTGAGCAACTATCTTTCAGGAAGATACTCACATGTCACATTTAATTGCACGTCTTCCAAAAACAAGCTTATTCCGATCGGGGTCCCTCAAGGCTCTGTCTCTCACCAACACTGTTGAACTTATACATGTATGACAGTCCAACATCCATAGATAACAAGCTTACATTATTATCATATGCAGATGACATTACTCTAACATCCACCCACAACAACAGCGACAACGCTACAAATAACCTACAAACATATACAAGACTACCTCACACACAATAGACTCAAACTAGCGCCCACAAAATCAACCATCACCTTGCTAACAAGCAAAACAAAAGAACACCAGGTAACTCCACAGATTACACTAAACAACACCAACATTCCACACACTCACAGGACCAAAATACTTGGGGTCACATACAACCCATCATTATCTTTTGCAAACCACATTCAGGATATTAAAAACAAATGTACGTCAAGACTTAACACGCTTAGGGTACTAACAGGCACAAACTTTGGACACCAGTAGGAAACAACATCACTCATATACAAACAATATATTAGCTCAGTTATGGACTATGCTAGCCCATGCTGGGCACGCATTATCTCAAACACACACATAAGCACCTTACAGACAATACAAAACAACGCACTTCGTATTATTACAGGATGTACTCAAACAACAACACCAATAGAACACCTGCACACAGGAACAAAACTACTGAAAGTTAGGGAACCTTTAGACATGAGGGGAACACAATTCTTGGCAGCAGCGACGACTAACCCACAACACTCTTGCCACTACACAATCATGCACCAACACCTCGCACCATTAAGGTAATACCAGAGACACATTATAACCAAATACTCCATTCCATATCACGACCCACAGACATCACACAGTACAGAAAACATACACACACCTCTAACCCGCAAAGCACTGACACGCCTCGGTCCGAATGCGGTCCTTGGTGCGAAGCCGCCACCCACTGACAGGTCAGAGACCAGCTTGGGCAGATCGGATCGAGTTAACTTAGTACGATTCCGATGTGGACATCACCCCAACTTACAGACATATAAACAAAGACTAAACAACTCCACAGACGACACCTGCCACCTGTGCCAGGAAACACCACAAACAATTGAACACATTATGACAGACTGTACCGCTCTCGCACAACATAGAACACAACACAACATCACTAATGTGCTGAACCTCTGGTCCACTCCGGAGAGGGCGATCGGTTACCTGCTTGCCGCCGGCTTGCTCGATCAGGGTGGGCTGATCGGCTAACCAATAACAACAACCACTTGATGTCCGTGGATCTCAGGGTTATCTTTTGGGGTATCAACCAAGAAGCGGCCCGACAAAGAGGGAGAGATCAGAAATATTTCCATTCTCTGGCCAGACCTCATTGTTGTGGGGGAGGTTGGACACAAAGAACTTTGGCTTGCCAGGTGAATAATTGTCAGTTCTCACAGTAGCACCCAATGTTTGAACAAGCTTCTTGCGGGCTGGAATGGAGAT
This sequence comes from Bathynomus jamesi, assembly GCA_023014485.1. Classification (NCBI taxonomy): domain Eukaryota; kingdom Metazoa; phylum Arthropoda; class Malacostraca; order Isopoda; family Cirolanidae; genus Bathynomus; species Bathynomus jamesi. Next base: position 93,773 of record JAJOZX010005462.1, on the reverse strand, counting down.
AGTGTCATCAACGAGTGCCAGAATGACCAGAGGTCAGATATTCCAAATGACACCCCATGCTGGTGAGACACGCATCAGCAGCGACTGGTTTAAACTCTATATTTTTTCATCTGGTCGATAGCCAACAGGTCGTTGTATGGAGCAAACACAGACAGAGCTGTCTGCAAGAAGCACTTCCCACAGAACAAACCAATGAACTCTGCCATATTCTGAACCTCTGTTGCTTCATTCAGCCGGACTGAACAGATCGTGTTGTCTGCTCAGCAGTTGTATTTTCAGATTATAAATTCCATTCCTATGTACCTGGTTGGGCTGGTATCACCAGGACTCTGGAACCTGAAATTTTCAACATCTTCATCAAGCCAGAGAATCAGCACCTCTACTAGCTCGCGATAGTCCTCTCTGGGAAAAACCTCTAAAGCAAGACAGCGGTGAAAAAACCTCAACACATCCTCTGCCTGCCTCTCCAAAAATGTTCCCCGATGATCCCTCCAGTTGAATTTGACCAGATTATCATAGACAATTCCTTCCTCACTCAAATCATTCCAATTTTCCTGGAACGTTTTGAAGAGACTGTCTCCAGGACTGGTGGTGGGTCTACCTGATACAGCCAGTGATACGTGCTTGGCATGTAGTTCATAAATGTGTCTCCTACACGGCAATCGCAAAATCTGCTCTCCCATTTCTTTCTCTAGAAGAGTGCATCTACTCTGACGAGCTCCAGTGTTACTGGCAGTAGTATCGAAACAGTGACGAGCAATCTTACCCTCCGCTCCCCAGTCTCTCAACAACAGTTTTATTACACTCATCTACTCTGCTCTTGTGGCCTGTGGTACAACTGGTACGCCAAGAAGTTGGGGAGGCCTTAATGTATTAGTGAGTGGGGAGGACACCAATATAGCAAATACCTCGCTCTTCTGTATCCTTCGACCAGTGAGATCCTTTACTAATTTCCCATCAAAGTGAACTAAATTTGATGAACGAAATTGAAACCTCAAATATAAAATTTACGGCTGTAAACGAACAAATGATACCACTGTGGGGAAAAGGTAAAATTGAAGGTCAGATTACAGGGAAGACCTAAAGGTGCCTTGAACTTACGAATGATTTCCTAAAACATTGTTAAGAGTCCTATGGTATGCGCTAAGTGTAAACGCCCTAGATGTGTACGCCGTTCACACTCATTCGAAGAGAGATTTTAATGACTGCTGACGTGTTTTTCAGCAATGAATGTTTTAATCTCCATACGACGAATGGTACATGTAGAAAGATAAAGAATTTCGAATGTGAAATGTTTCATAAGACGGATACTTGGGGGCATTTCCAACACAGATGTGATGAAATTCACTGCCCTACGTATAATGAGAAATACTGAATAAAGCGGATGGGGGAAACATGTGTATTATAGGAAAGATGCCAAGACTAAAACTGAATGGTGTATTAGTGTATACTACGACACTGAAATGAAAGACGTTATCCCTTATTTACTCGTAAGCCAAACCCTCTGCGACGAATGTTCGAATGTTGAGTGTAGCGAGTGTCCCAAGTGTGGTAAACGGAGCAATATTTTTAATACGACTATGACAAGTTGTTTGTGGATTATATAATCAGACTAGCCGATCTGTTACAAAAAATGACTGTGTATGTTCTAGCGCATAGCGCTGCAAAGTTTGATACACAGTTTCTTTATAAGGAACTACTTGAGCACGAGAACTCAGCAATATTCACAGGTGACTCCTTGAAGAGAGGTAATGAGCTTATACAAATACAAATAAAGGATAATGTTTAGTTCGAAGACGCATTCTTATTCACGCCTTGTCAGGTAACAAAGCTACCCAAGGTGATGGAGGTGGATGCAGATGTTTCAAAATGGTATTTCTCTTACATTTTCCTTACTCGCGACACTTTAGACTACATTGGACTGCCACCCCACTTGAACGTGACTTTAATTAGGACAGTATAAGTGCGAGTGAAAGAGAAGAATTTGATCGTTATTACACAACGAATGAGTGTGAACGGTAGTGTGTGAACAATGTACGTGTGCTTAGAGTATAATTCCAAATCTTTAGAAATAAGTATATTATCCAATTCAGTTGCGATACGCTTCAGACTGCAACCACGATTGCATCCCTTTGCTTTACTGTATTCAAGAACATCTTCATGCCAAAGAACACATTTGCCATCATGCCCAAAAACAAGTCATGCAGTTGCGGTTATGAGCCCCTTTACTGGCTCATACACTTGCAGGTGTACACATAAAACACGCGTACAACACGGGATAAGTGGGCATCAAGATCAGTGGTCGTATTTTCTGGGATGATGGATTGAGTGAGGGCTGCCGCACTGGTGAGAAGACGGTGTATTTCTTTCACGGATGTCTTTGGCATGGATGCTCACGTCCTGAGTGTGGTATCACAGGTGATTTCCACGCGGATCTCCTGCCGATAGTCTGGCATGAACCCTTACTCGCGACCAGCTTATAAGTTCACATTTCACACAGGATATTTTGGGAACACGAGTATGATGAGTGGATGGAGACCAACGAGCACTACCGTGACGAAATAAGGGCTATTAAGAGTTCAGTGGTGGTGGACCCTCTCAAGTTTGATCGCAGTTGTTTGAAGGGCGTACAAACCATTTCAAACTATACTTTCCACCTACGGAGGGTGTAAAGTTTCACTACTTTGAATTTTGCGCGTTATACCCTTACGTTATGGAGAATAATCCACATATCGTAGGTGGGACGAGCTTCAGACCCGCCTTTCCCACCATCAGAAAATTCCCATTCAATTTAAACGATATCTAATTTGGTCTGTCCTTCGTTGATGTACTCCTCCCTCGTGATTTCTGGATGATCTCATCCGTTGTCACAAATCACAAGTTTATACTTCCCCTATGCGTGAAGTGTACAAAGAAGAACAATGGGGAGTATAATCATACAGTCAATCAGGAAAATCCGATGCGTTTTTACAAGTCCTGGGTTGGACCTAGCCATTCGTCACGGTTACAGAATATTAAAGATTTGTGAGGTGTGGAGGTTCCAGAAGCTTGATAATCTCTTCACTCCTTATATTAGCACCTTCCTGAAAGATAATGTTGAAGCGTCAGGGTATCCAGGAGGTGTTGAGACCTAGGACGAAAAAGCGGCCTATATTCAGCGTTACCGTGATCGTGAGGGATACAACTTGAGCGGGAGCATATTACGCGAAACCCTGGCAAGCGCTTTAATGTAAAGCAGTGGTTCCCAACGTGGACGCTACCGCACCCCAGTGGGCGTTTGAGAATCTTAGGAGGGCGCTAGGAAACTAAATTTGTTACCTTCTATTAATAAATCACTTATCACTTATCCTGTTATATTTTTATCTTTATGAGGGGGGCATCAGCAAATATTGATGGACAGAAGGGGGCGTTGGACTGAAAAAGGTTGGGAACCACTGGACTGTAAAGCTTTGTCTAAACTCTAAACAGTCTTTGGAACAAGTTTCCACAGAACACTGACAGGGGGGAAAGTGCCTTTAGCACATACTTTTAAGGAAGTATGGGATTTCACCAAAACTGACGATAAAGAGGTTCTTGACATTGTACATGTAAGTAATACACATATAATACGTTACAATAGGACCGAGTTGGCTACAAACACATCGCGCGTCAAACACCCCTGTGGCTAGTTTTACAATGGCTTTCGATATCGACAGTGTGGTGTTTGCGGCGAAGGAGGGCGAATATATGCCTCCTTCTTGTGAATTCCTCGGTGAATTCACTGACGAAATCAAGGACTAGTATGAGGACAATGCTCACGCAGAATACTTTGTTTCAACGGGGCCAAAAACTCACGGAATAGGTGTGAGGATCGGGGATGATTTCAAGTATATCGTAGAGCGAAGGACATCACTTTAAACCCAGCAAACCGTCAAATCATCAACTTCACCTCTCTCACAGATTTGGTGAGTTTGGAGGAACCACGAGATGACGATGCCACGCCTCCTCACCTGGTTCTGGGAACGCATAACTTTTGCGTTCAGAAACTAGGCGGCGTGAAGGACCTTAGAAGGACGAAGGTGTGTCGCAATAACTAGAGGAAAGGTTACCAATTAACTGGGACCTATGATACTGTTCACTTTGGTTTCCGTGGGGAGCGATTAATTGGTGTACAGTTGCCTACATATGACATGTTCCTCGCCTCACACATGACTCCGTACATGTGGCAACGCCGCAGTGATCGACAAGGTACCCTAACTGAGGTGAAGGTGGGGTGGAGTGGGGACAACTGAGTCCAACAACATATAACACAGACATATACTATATATCTAAAGGACAATTGAATGTGCATTCATTGACATACAGGTAATTATAATGCAATGTCTGTGTTCATAAAGATAAACAATTAATATGATCATGAACAGCGTTGAACTCCATGTAGTTTCATAGTCTCATATAGTAACTAGTGGAGCGACCTGGAGTTGCCCGGGTGGAAGTTGAACGCTATATATATATATATATATATATATATATATATATATATATATATATATATATATATATATATATGCAGTAAAATCAACAGAATAACACGTGATCTTATTATTAAGCAAACAACCACAGGGAAAAAGGAAAAAGAAACACGAAATCCGAGCGCTTTCGTGATATATTCACAGCTTCAAGGACTGTCCTTGAAGATGTGAATATATCACGATAGCGCTCGGATTTCGTGTTTCTTTTTCCTTTCTCCCTGTGGTTGTTTGCTATATATATATATATATATATATATATATATATATATATATATATATATATATATATATACAGGGTGGGCCGAAAGTCTGGATCCATAGGAAAATATTTATTTTAATACATAAATTACAACAAATGGTAAATACTTAAAATGAATATCAACTTTAACTCGTAAATGCGTATCCATGATACTGTACAGTAGTTCGTACTCCAGTATAAATACTCAAATACTTTTTTATTTCAGCACAGAAATGCCTTCGAATCTAACAACAGAAGACTGGGTAGAACTTGTGCTCATGTACGCAAGACAGGCGCTACACACAGAGAAGTTGCTACCGAATTCAATAGAAATCATCCTGATAAGCATCCAGTAACACATGCGACTGTTGGCAAGTTGTTTAAACGTTTCAAAGAAACAGGAAGTGTACATGATCGACGGCGTTCTGGTCGTCCAAAAACTGCAACTGATGAAAATACCTCTGCAATGGTATGTGAAACTAACGAATAGTCCAGTAAAGTCAACAAGAAGATTATCAAATGAAACACGCATCTCGAGAACGTCAATTCGAAGAATTATTAAAAATCATAAATTCCATCCGTAAGTGTCTCGATGTCAGAGGCCGCCAATTTGAGCATTTGTTATAATTTGTTGTTTATACTAGAGTACGAACCACTGTACAGTATCACGGATACGCATTTACGAGTTAAAGTTGATATTCATTTTAAGTATTTACCATTTGTTGTAATTTGTGTATTAAAATAAATATTTTCCTATGGATCCAGACTTTCGGCCCACCCTGTATATATATATATATATATATATATATATATATATATATATATATATAAAAGAAGCACCAACAGAGGACAGAGGCACAAAACCAAATCCAAAGATTTCAAATATAGGACAATAGCAGTAATAGGAAAAAAACAAGTAGACATTAAAGAAATCAAACTGAAACCACCAAATACAAAGGCCCCAAGTAAAAATGGGGTGAAACTATAGGTAAATACAATGTGAAAGGAATTTGCAGATATAATGGAGGACAATATATTTACGAACACCCTCCCTTGTGCAACTATTTCTACAACAATGGTCACTGCAAATTCGGTGGAAACTGCAAATTCTACCATCCGGACATTTGCAAGACCTACGCGACATATGGAACCTGCCAGTACGTTAGAAAATGCTACTACCATCATCTCCCGACAAGTTCAAAGGACAAAGGACAAGTTTCAAATGACAATAGGAGGAATGTGAGAAAAAAAATATGCACACAAATAGCGAACAAAACTCGTTAAACACAAATAAGAAACAAAATTTTTTCAACATCTCGGACACAATACGGCTAAGTCTTATACAGCACATGCAGCTGACACAGCTGGGACACTCGAGCCGGACCGCTTCGTGGCAAGAAACTACCAGAACACGAAGGTGGGAACGGATTCATCTCGGAGGACCACAAGGCTATAAAACACGCGGGACCAAAGGACAACGAACTTAAAATGCACAAGGGCAATGCAAAACAAAGAACATAAACATTGTCCTAACAAATATTGAAGGGATAAAACCGAACAACTCACTAAAAGTTTCGTACCTGAAAGATTTCTTTTATGGACGAAACAATGGCGGACATCTCATGCCTCACAGAAAGACATCTTAAAGATTGCCAAGGAAACTGCGATAACTGCGAATACTTTATCGATAAGAAAGAATTGCATATCGATGGATTCAACTTACTAAGAGCGGATAGAACAGCGAGACTTAAATGTGGCTGTGGTATTAATATACATGAGAGGCATACTGTAATAAGTAAATCCAACAGCTTCGTGGAAACCCTTGCAGTGAAAATAGAGAAACTAAACGTGGTACTAATAGTATTCTATACACCTCCAAACTCTCCTACTAAAATTTTTTCAGATTCCATTGATGATATCAGAACCCTTATAAAGTCGTAACCTCTCCATCTCCTAATATAATACTCTGCAGCGATTTTAATTTCCCATTTATAAAATACAAAAAGGTGGGTAGAAATATATTATACAGCAAGATAAGGGGCCACAAGAGAGGACCAGAGGCAAGCAAAAATGTTGATGGCTTTCATAAACGAGTTTATGTTGACACAGGAGATACCAGAAAATACCTGAAAAAATAACTGCCTAGCTCTGGTATTCACGAATAACATGAACTTGATTGCTGATATAAAAATAACCGCAACTATTATCTCAAACCACAACATAATGAGTTATCAACAAATATGGCAATAACATTAAAAGGCAATACACATACGGAAGGAAGAAACAAATTTGGGGCTTTTAACTTAAACCCCAAGACCATAAAGTGGGAAGAAATCAGATCCCACATGGCTCAAATAGAGTGGAGAACAGTTTTAGAGAATAAAACTGAGGGAATGCTAACAACTTTGGAAGTAAAGACGCTGAGAATTTCATAAAAAATGCTCTGAAAGCACGGCCAAAAGGAAAGAGGAACTGGTTAGAGAGGGAAAAGCGAAGAATATTCCGCAAAAGAAAGAGAGTAGCTGCGAAGTTAGCTAATTGCGGAAACAACAATGCCAGGAAGGTAATACAAGAAAAATTGGAGAGCATCGATAGGGAAATACAAACCCTGATTAAGAGCAGTAGTATGGGCACAAAAGGAGAGAGTGCAATGCAATTGTAAATGTTGATCAATGTTGCGAAGGAAATGTTGCATAAGGTTATGCAACAAGGGGGAGGGGGAATGTTCCAAGATGTTATGCAACAAAGGGGTAGAGGGGAATGTTCCAAGATGTTATACCACAAATGGGGAGAGGGGAATGTTGCAAGAGCAACAAGGGTTTATGCAACTTGGAGGCGGCGTTATCCCCCAAGAGAAAGAGAGAGGAGAAGGAGAGAGGGGGGAGAGGTGTTCGCTTGGCAGGAATGAAGTGCATATTAAGACTTCAGCCGAACGACCGTTATCTTAATATGTTCCTAATCAGCAAGTTGACTTATCCGGCTGAGTTGCCAGTTTGCGCTATTTATTTAATTAAAGCATATATTCTGGCATAATCCGCCAGTTGGCTTAGAAGGCTCAGCTGCCAGACTGCGCTATTTATTTAACTAAAGCACATATTCTGAACTAAACAGCCAGTTGGCTTAGAAAGCGTAAATGGCTTGTTCAGGTGTACAGGTTGAGTTGCCAGATAGCGCTATTTATTTAATTAATGCATATATTCTTTACAGTTGGTGTAGAATTCCGTTTTAGAAGCCAGCCAATTGATATAATTAAATGCCGTGTACAACCAAAAGAATGAAATAAAACACCATTACATCATTCTCTTTATTTAGACGAATTAATGGAATCAGAAATATATAGAAAATAAATGTACAATGGAATATATATGATCAAAAATAATAATAGCATAGGAAAGACGAACGATGAATATATAATAAATATACAATGGAATATATATGATCAAAAAATAATACTAACATAAGAAATACGAACGAGAAATATATAATAAAAAATATACAAAACGTTTATCATAACCACCAATATATTAGTACAGGAAATGTATATATATATATATATATATATATATATATATATATATATATATATATATATATATATACAGTTATATTAAATAATTAAATATGTTGAAAATAATAATATACGAAACGTATAATCAACTGAATATTAGTACAGGAACTATATATATATATATATATATATATATATAATATATATATATATATATATATATAACTTTACCTTACCTTATAAAGGTTTCGCGTGATGATCTCTCATTTCGCGAAGGTCAAGCTTGTCGCCTCTCCTCTCGAGTTGGCCCGGTGAAGTAGTGAGTTTGATTCTTGCGCTCTCCACCTCACATAGCCAGGTACGCACGGCTCATCGGGAATTGTTCTGAGCCAGGCATCTAGTCTTCTTTTGAAGATTTCCACTGCAACTCCCTTCGTGTTTCTTAGGTCTTTAGGCAGCTGATTAAACAGTTTTGGTCCTCTCACTACAAAACTATTTTCTTTCAGGGATAAGGATGTTCCCTGTCTCGCCTTCAATTTCGGAATACGCCACAGCCTACCGTTTCTACTTTCAACCGTTGTTTGGGAAGTTATACGGTTCAGAGTAAGTTTATGGACTAGTTTCTCCATTATTTTCCTAGTGTAAATAATGGTGTATCTCTCTCTTCTCCTTTCCAGTGAATATAGTTCTAGTTCCCGTAACCTTTCCCAGTAATTTAGTTCTTTGCACCCATTGATCTTGGCTGTGAAGCTTCTCTGGATCCCTTCCAGCTGTCTAATGTCTTCTTTTTTTATATGGGGATGTTAGGACCGAGCAGTATTCCAATTTGGGTATTATCAGGGTTTTCAGTAGAGGAATCATTACATTCCTATACTTTCGTTTAAAGGTTTTCAATACCTGTCCCGTTATTCTCTTTGCTCTGTTTACTGCTATCTTATTTTGTGTTTCAAATTTCGCATCATCTGTCATTACAACCCCTAAATCTTTTGCTCTGGAATTCCTCTGGATTTCCTGTCCATTTGGGGTATAATATTCCATGGATTTTAGGTCTTCCCTTTTTCCGTACCGTAATAGCTGAAATTTTTCGGTGTTAAACTTCATATTGTTGTCTTCCGTCCACTTTTATCATATATATATATATATAATATATGTATATATATACAATTAAATAAATAAATATACATCAAAATACTTTATGTTCTACGTGTTATATTAAATAATTAAATATACTGAAAATACTACTATACGAAACGTATAATCAATTGCATATTAGTACAGGAAATATATATATATAAATATAAACACAATTAAATAAATAAATATACATCAAAATACCCTATGTTCACCGCGGAAAACGCTAAACTCACACGTAATTGAGTCTACATTCACATCGTTATTACTTTCGACTACACGGTAAAACCGTCCAAGCAACACTTCACCGTTTAACTTATACGGATGCCTATACTCGACATAAATGGCTTTCATATCGTTCAATACTATTTTTGTGGTCACTTTACATTCGGCTGGCAAGTTATCTTTAAACACGGCTAAAATACAATAAAAAGCACGCACAAAGAGGTCATCGTTAACCACAACATCATTATTAAATACAAGTTTATAAATACGCCTTTCCAATCGAGAGTTTGTTCTTGCCTTCCCGAGCTTTTCAATCGTGAACTCTTCTTCACTCTTCAGAGCAGCAGTTGAAATAATCTTCTAAGTCGTAACGACAGCTATTCATTACATACAGGTACAGCTCTTTAGGGTGAACAGTGTAGGCAAGCTCTGTCCTGTACCGCCCAAGTGCTTTGTACGAAAGTTCAGGATATTTCGAAGAATCTAAACCTTTTAAATATGCATCCAGCTCTAGACCATTCTCGCCTTGTTCATTCCTACATTTAATAAATCCGTCGAGTAGAGCGGTGTATGCGTATTCAAGAACCGTGTCAAAATAAATCATATCCGTAACACGCGCGTCTAATATAGGCTTCAGCTTGCGGAATCGGACGATTTCAAACATTCTGTCGAGGATGAAACTGTTTCGCGTAGGGACAAGAACTTTATTATCAGATGCATTCGTCCACATCAGTCGTATATCAATACATGGCTGATCGTTATTTATAAACAACATGCAAACAACGGCATATGAGGGGGCGCCACTTATCTGCACTCTTCTTGTACTTACACCTGCAGGTATTTTATAACAGTCCTCTTCCCTCTTCTCAACCATCACGAAGACTATTCATCTCAACATTTAAATAAATAACATTATGTTTGCTTGCTTGCCTGCAAATCGTTTCAAGCACATAGTTAATGGTGCCGGTTTCACGCCTGAACACGCGCAATGACTTCGTCACGGAGACATCGTACGAGGCGTTTTGAATGCTTCTCAAAGGGAGTTCCATCTTATTCGTACGTCCACTCTGTTCAAGCTCTGAGATGACTATGAGTCACAGGAGGACGGATCGGCTCGACGGGCAGAGTGAGTCACGCTGATGAAACGTGTACGGATTTGTTCGAACTCGTGTGTTTCGTGAGGTACACGGCTTGTTCGAACACTTGTGCACCTGGACAAACAGAATTTACCGCTACATGAAGCAATACCGGCTTTAATGTTTTATCACTCACCAGACGTTCAGTACCACAAACTAAACATCTTCACAATCCGGTGCACTATCTGAGAGACACATATGCGCATATTTATGCTTTTTGTTTAACAAGCGATACTCGACTCTAAAGTCTGTTAAAAACTCACACAGCCCATTAGCCACAACTTCACTACAAACCTCATGATATATATTAATATAGTGGTAAAAATACTTAAGATTCTCCATGATCACAAGATTTACATTCTCAACCATAGGGTGGGAGTAGTCGGTATGATGTAACATGACATAATATCGCTTGTCACACCACTTATCAACAAGACTCACTATCCATAACCGTTGCTTATCTTCTGAACGTGTTGCTTCTTCTACTTCGCGTTATATGTGAGCTTTTATAAAGGTTAGGTCTACAACATACTTCAATACATCGTTTGAACTACGAAATCCTACAATGCCCTCGCCAGAATACCCGTAGAGTATTTGAAAATCTTGGTCGTTCGCACGGCTCAATGTAGCCTTAAACGTATTAAAGGAGGGGGGAAGAGGGAGTTTTTCAGTATCCACCATATCTTGGCACTTTGCCGAATACCACTTCATAAACGTTGAACACGCAATATTGAAGGAAGCCATTACTATTTTGCTTCTACGCGGGAGAATACACGTCTGAGCTCAAGGGGATGCAGAGGTCAACTGAGCACGCAGGGATAGAGATATGCTCAGGTAGTGGCAGGAGTCATGTTGCCGATCTTACAGTGGGCGGAGCTTAGCTTTTTACTGTACACACACACGCACGCACGAAAAGGAGAAAATGAAACCTTAATTGAAACAAATATACGTGATAAATAAACATATCAATACACATACATATAAATACAGTCAAGGATTAAGGTAGACAAAGGGCTCGGTATCATAGGTACCAAGCACCTGGTAACGCTTCCGTACGGCATACCTTCGTGCCCCTAAGTTCCTTCACACTCTCCAGTTTCTGCGCCCGAAAATTGTGCTTCCCCACAGTCAGTTGGGGTAGCTGGTCGCCCTCATCTTCCAAGCACATTTGATCCTTCAATAAGTCAAAGTTGACGACTCGACGGTTCGCATGGTTATGCGTGATTTCCTTAGCGTTCACGATATACTTCGTGTCATTCCCTACCTTCACCCGTACCCCATAGGTTTTTGGCCCTGTTGACACAAACGAGTCTGCATATGCACCATCACCATACTCATCCTTGATCTCGTCAGTTAGCTCTCCGAGGAATTCCCCAATAGCTGGCATGTATTCACCTTCCCTCGCTATGAATATCACGCTATCTGTGTCAGCGTACAGCACCCTCCGTCCAAGAGAGTGCAATAGGCCCCAAAGTTTGATGCGGGCGTAGGCCGTTGTGAAACTGGCTACAGGTATGTTTGTAACCCGTGAGGTATCTGTGGCCAGTTTGGTGATGTACTTTATTATGTAAGTATTACCTACATTCACGATCTCCATAACCTCATTATCGGGAGCGTTGGCATAATCCCAGACTTCACTATAACTTTGTTCTAAATGGACGTTCCCTTTGCCGGTATTCTGTGCAAATTTCCCCCCAAGACTGTTAGGCACAACTTTGCACTAAAGCGCTTGCCAGGATTCTTAACAATTTGGGATCGGTCAAGCTGTATACTTTCATGGGCACGCTAACGCTGAATATAAGCCTTTTTTCATCTTCGATATCAACCGCTCGCGGATATCCTGATGCTTCGACCTTATCCTTCAAAAAAGCGTTTATATATGGTGTGAAAAGGTTGGGTAGGTTCTGAAACCTCCACTTCTCATGTATCTTCAATATTCTATACCCATGGCGAACGGCTAGGGACAGCTCAGGACTTGTATATACACCTCTGATCTTACGCTGGTGGGTTGTATGGTCACAATCACCCTTCTTCTCTTCTGCGCACTACGCACGGGGGAAACATGAGCTTGTGTTCTACAACGACGGGTAAGATCGGCATCCATAAATCGCGAGGGGGGGGGAGCACGTCTACGAAAGAGAGTCCAAAGTAGCGCTCATTCAAGTTAGCTGAAAACTCCTCGATTTTTGGTATGGTGGGACCCACCATTTTTTCAGGTGCACCTACGGGGTACGGATTGTTCTTCATCACGTATGGGTATAAAAAGCAGAAGTCGTAGTAGTGGAGTTTCACGCCATCCGTAGGCGGAAAGTATAGCTTGAATGAGTTTGTGCGGCCTCCAAACAAGCTGTCATCGCATATGAGGGGGTTCAACACCATTGAACGGTTGATGGCCCTTATTTCTTCACGGTATTGGTCATCTGTTTCCATCCGTGCATCATACTAATGCTCCCACAGGATTTTGTGAGTGAACTGGGAGCTTATAAGTTGATCACGGTTACGGGTCCATGCGAGGCTGTCGGCGGGGATCTTCTGTAAAGGTCCCCTGTGACGGCACATTCAGCGCGCGGGCATCCATGCCACCAGCAACTGTTAAAGGAATACACAGTCTTCTCACCAGTGCCTGGAACCTCACTTAGGCCGTCAACTCAAAAAACACGACCATTGACCTTAACGGGTACTTCACCCATGTTGTGGGCATGTTTTATATATACCCCGGGCTGTTGCTGTAGGTGTATGAGCCAGTAAATAGCCTTGTGCCCATAACTGCAGGGGTTGTTTCTGTGAATGATTGCTAAGGTGTCTTCGGGCATGAAGTTGTTCTTGAACACTCTTAAGCATAATGAGGCGATCGTGGTCGCGACTTGCAGCGGATCGCATTTGAAACCGGTTATGTACATCCTTCTAAAGGCTTGAAAGCATACTCTAAATAAACGTACTTCATTCACGCAATAACGTTCACATTCATCGGCTATAATGTATGGATTAGCTTCATTGAAACTGTTGTAGTAGCGGTCAAAATCTTCAGCTCACTATCACTCATGTTGGTGTAGTTTAGTTAAAGTAATGTTTTGATGGAGGTAGTCTTACGTAATTCAAAGTTTCGTTAGTGAGGAATGTGTAAGGGAAATACCCTTACACCTTGGGCAGCTTTGCTAATTTACAAGGTGTGAACAGCAGGGTGTCTTTAAACTGTACATTACCTCTTATCTGCATCTGTATGTTTGTTGCCTCTTTTCAAGGGATCACCTGTAAATATCGCAGACGACTCGTGTTCAAGCAGCTCCTTATAAAGGAACTGTGTGAAAAATTTCGCCCCGTTATGGGCAAGAATATACAGTCATATTTTTTAACTTGTCCGCTAATTTGACATTATAGGATACAAAGAGTTTCACAGGGCTGTCGTGTGCATTCGTTTTAAAAACGTTTGTCCGTTTTCCACATTTGTAGCACACATCACACTCGAACTCCATGCACTCATCACAGATAGTCTGACTTACGAGTAAATGTGGAATGACCTCTTTGGTTTCAGCGTTCGTGTAAGTTTCTATATCGTAGTACACGGTTATACAAGGACTATTTTTAGGTTTAGCATCTTTCATATAACATACATGCTTCACTCCAACCGCCTTATATTTTTCATGACATGTAGAATAGCGTGTAGCGTCATTGGGCAAAGTGTAACGGATCAAGAGGCACATTTCAGGTTTTGTACAATTGACCTCCGTAAATTAAAAAATGAAAACAAAATTTTTTTGTGACAAGTGCAACACCTCCTTTTTCGCATGTGAAAATCGTGAAAATTGCTAGTTACCCATAACTTTTGGACACTTGCTTTCCTAGGGTTTGAGCTATCATTTGACCCCTTACAATGTACTGCTTTTCAGGAAAAATAGAAAAATTTATTTTTGGAATAAACATATACACTGTACGTAGGTAGGTAGGTAGACTAGATAGTTTTATTTAGTAAATGATACATTAAAATCTTGTTTAGTTTTGAATGACGGCATAAAATCACGGGATTTAAGTACTGCAGAGATGTACCCATCTCTTGAATCCTTCCCATACACTGGCCCAGACGCTTCAGTTACTATCCTAACACAGCGTTCTACACCTTGGGAGTGACATGGTATCCGGACAACAAGGGGCTCTTCAGTGATCTTATCGAGTTGTTCGACAGAGAACTGCTTCGTGAGTGGTGGTTCCTTTGTACACTCCTCCACTGGTGGAAGTAAATCTTTAAAATTCTGAGCACTTTGTTTGATCTTTGGTGGCCGAAATTCTCTGACTTGCTGTTGAGCAGAATTGGGAGCTCGTCGAATGGTCTTGATTACATCGATGGCCAATTTCCGGTTTGCTTGATCTGCATCTGCAAGCATTGCCAGTAGAACATTTTCAGGGTGAGCCCAATATGCATTTCTTTGGATCACAGGCCATGTGACAGTCTTGCTAGCTGGTGGCAGTAATCGTAGCAGCTTGATTTGCTCCAGGAAATGTTTTGGGCCATCTGTGCACCTTGGATGGCATTTGATGCTAAACCACATGGGTCCATAGTGGCACACGACAAACTGTGTAAGTGAATACAGTTCATCACTTGGTTGCGCCATCGCTACATATAGCCGACAAATTCTGCTGGCAGTTGTAACCCATCTTGCATGGGAGATTGGTCCAGGCTTCTCTCGTAGAAGATCTTCATTAATGACACCAGTCATTATGGCTTTCATTATTCTGTAGAGGTAGGCTTGGTCACGACTCAATTCAGTAAGGTCAACATCCGGGAGAGTGTGGCCATCAGCAATACATTGAATTCCTCTAGAGTCTAGAGGAAAGTGGCAAACTTTCACATGTGGCCAAAGCTTTGCCAAGTGGTCCTTTCCATTGAGTTGCAGATTCTGTTGGGCCGATGAGTTCCTTGCACAAGTGGCGCAGTGGGAGTTCATTTAAATGCAGACTACAGATGAACCAGTGCAAAGGGCGACCCAGGCGGCACTCTAGCAGGTGTATTGCTCCACTTCTGTGCCCTGTGCCTTGCAATTATCTTGTCTGCAATACCCATTTCTTCAATCGCATTTTGAAGTCCATCTGCAATGACAGTGCCAGTTCCTCGTTCCAGTGTCAGATGGCTTAGATAGAAGGTTCCAGGCTCTCCGACCAGCACATAGTGGTCCTCAACTTTCTTTGTGCTGTACCATTTGTTCCCCTTTTTCTCTTTGACAAGTGTCATGTCTTTCCGCCCATCAAAAAATAAAGCAGTGACTTCCACATCGTGGTAAGTTACTGCTTCCTTCAGATCCCTCCGTACCTTCTGCCGTGCTCTCCATACTTTGAGGTGGTCAATTACGTTTATCTGATCATCAGAACTAATGATGCCATAGTCAACCAATGTTGCAGTGCTGATAGCTGCAGCAGCCCTGTTCGATGCACCATACCGGTCAGCTTCCAAAGCAACAGTGGGAATCGGTGTGATGTTCCTGTCCTCCTGGGCACTATCACCAATCCACTCATCACCAACACTTTCACCACTGGAGTCTGCTTCTGCTTGAGCTGATTCGACCACATCTGCAGAGGATGCTACTTCTTGCCGTTCCGTTTTTCTTCTATTCTCTTCTTGTCTTTCTTGCATCCGATCCTCTCTTGACTTCCTTCTCTCCATCATCTGAGTCACATTCGTATCCACCCGACTGATCTGCATGATCAGCGTGGTTCTCTGGTCGATCAGAAAGGTATGCTCTCGTCATGGAACTTTCATTTCTTTTTCACAGTGGCATGCAGACAGATCATCGCATTGGCAGACAGCTATGTCAAGCAATTGACTCAGGCTTTCCTCGAACTTCTTGGTTTTTGTGGCCTGCTTGCCTTGCTTCGATGCTTGTGAGCCTTTTTCCATCAATCGGAGCAGCTTGGTCTTCACATTCTTGATTGGCTGTGATGGAATGTTAGCACGATTCCAAAGGTCAATGAGTGTTTGGCATACCTCCGGAAGAATCTCCCTGTTGCTGGTGTACTTGTTCTCCTTCAAGAAGAGGAAATGCCTTGCAACTTGTATACGGGTTGGAAGTTCAGACAGAGGGAGCTCTGATAGTGGAGAACCAAAGACAATGTGGCTGGCAGATCCCCGTGTTCTTTGCGTGCTCATTGTACAAGCAAAACTCAACAAGTATCAGACAGGAACACTGAAACAAAAACACAATCGTCTAAGAAATTCCAGGGGATAACTCACTGAGAATAATTAGAAAGCTGCCAGAAGTACCATGTCAGTCAGTGTTGCCAACTGTAATTAACAAGAATTTTGTATTTTTTACAAGCGAAAAAGGAGGTGTTCTGCTTGTTGCAGAATTTTTTTTATTTCTTTTCTGAAATCAGCAAGGTTGATTGTACAAAACCAGAAATGTTCCTCCAGATCGCTCATGTCGCTACACGCTAATGTAGAACAGTGAATTTCATCGCATTTATGTTTGAAATTCCCCTAATTTTCCATTATGTGAAACATACCGCACTTACAAATCCTCATTTTCCTGCAATTGTCATTTGATTATGGAGCTCAAAGCATTTAGTATTGGAAAATGTGCGTCTACACACGTTACATTCGCTCTTCTCGATTTCAACTACATGACTTTCACATTTGGGGCTTTTACACTGCTCACATAACATGTAGCAATCCTTACAATGTTTCACCATATCATCAGCAAACTCGAGACATACCTTACACAAATCATGATGCCGTCCATATTTTCGACTTTTATCATAACTGGCGTAGAGAGCCATTGTGTTACGGATGGGGAGATACGATGTTCATGACAATCCTAAAATAAGTAGTGGTCTTGTGCGATCTCTCACGCTGCTTTTAAAAACATACGCGGTCCTACGACGATCATCCATTCCAAATAGACATAATACCTTTTGATAATGGTAATATTTTGGATAATATTGTCGTTAGTGAAGGGGAAGTAATGCGCTATTTTGATAAAATGAAAACGCGTAAATCACCGGGTCCGGATTCCATATATCCCATACAACTAAAAGAATTAAAAGATAGCATTGTTGTGCCGCTAACAAAGATTTTTAATGCGTCTATTTCTGAGGGGTGCGTACCAGATAATTTCAAGTTAGCAAACGTAACACCTATCTTTAAGAAAGGCGATAAAGGTGCGGCGGGAAATTATAGGCCAATCAGTTTAACGTCTATTGTAGGTAAGCTTTTGGAATCAATAATTAGGGATCGTATAGTCGAACACTTAGAATACCATAAACTTGTTAGAAATACGCAGCACGGATTTAGGCGAAACAAATCTTGCTTAACTAATCTTTTAGAATTTTTCCAAAGCGTGGTTGACGATTACGATAGACATCGGGCGGTTGATGTAGTGTATTTAGATTTTCAAAAAGCGTTTGACACCGTGCCGCACAAAAGACTGATTGAAAAAACTAAGGCTCATGGAATCAGGGGTGTAGTAATAAATTGGCTAGAAGAGTGGTTGCGAGGCAGGAAACAGAGGGTGGTCGTTGATGGAGCGGAGTCGTGCTGGGCTAATGTAGCGAGTGGCGTTCCTCAGGGTTCTGTATTGGGCCCCTTGCTTTTTCTTATATATATTAATGATTTAGATGTCGGCCTAGTCAGTACAGTTTCAAAGTTTGCGGATGACACGAAGCTGGGTGGTAGGGCGATTAATGACGAAGATAGAGGTAAAATTCAGGAAGATCTGAATAAAATCGTTGATTGGTCAGTCACATGGCAAATGAGATTTAACGTTGATAAGTGCAAAATTTTGCATATAGGTTCGCGTAACGGTAAATTTGCGTATAGTATGTCAGGGAAAGATTTAACAAGCGTAGAGCAGGAAAAAGATTTAGGAGTTATAGTCACTGGTGATTTAAAAGTAGCGAAACAAAGTACAGCAGCGGTCAATAAGGCGAACAAAGTGTTAGGTTTTATAGCTCGAAATTTTGAGTACAAATCGCGCGATATTATAGTTCCACTTTATAAATCATTAGTTAGACCCCATTTGGAGTACGCGGTCCAATTTTGGAATCCGTATATGCGCAAAGATATAGACAAAATCGAAAGAGTTCAAAGACGAGCAACTAAGATGATTCCGTCGCTTAGGTCAAAGTCGTACGAGGATAGGCTTAAGGAGTTAAAATTGTCAACACTCGAGACCAGGAGGTTAAGGGGTGATCTAATCCAGGTTTTCAAAATTATGAATGGGTTCGATAACGTAGATAGAGATAGCTTTTTCGAAATATCTCAATATAATAGGACTAGAAATAACGGGTGTAAGTTGACAAGTAGAAGGTTCGAGACAGCAGTTGCGAAAAACTTTTTTACGCATAGAATAGTAAATAGCTGGAATAGTTTGCCGGTAGAAGTAATTAGTAGCACGTCTATAAACATGTTTAAAAATCGATTAGACGCATATGTTGATAGAAAGGGTATAGTTTAAGGTAGTAAAATTAAGGCTTTCTGGGATAGATCCCACAGCTCAACACAAGTGTTGTGGGATATAGGGAGGCAGCGTCTTGGGTTAGGGGATACTCTCTGTCCTTACACACCCCATTTAGAGAGATTCCTCTGCCGAGCGGTGCCCCCCATAGTACTGTGAGGTATTGAAAAACTCATGATCTTCACTTGCCCCACAAACACCTTTAAATGGGAGACCCAAAATGGGTGCACACACATTTCTACATTACTGTACAGTCTTTACAGCCACACCTACTCTTTTTCTCGTAAGTGTATATATTGTAATGTATATGATTGTAAATTTTGACTTGGTCCGCTATCGATATGGACCGTGACTTGATGGATACCGTAATGAAATTGACTGGATTCTTTGGATCCGATATATTTGCATGTCCTTTATAAATAGATATAGAGTGTAACATATTTGTGGACAGTAGTCTATTATGACTTGATCCTCTGGATCAGAGATTCTATCTTTAATTTTAAATCGATAATTAATTAGTTTTAAATTGATAATTATTTAGTTTCGTAAAAATTGGTCGTTGCCAATTTACCGGCAGTTTTTACATAAATTTCTTATGTTCTTGTGGCTCGGAACCCACGTAAAATTGTAGGTCCCCTCCGCCACTACGGAGGACATACACAATACACGAACACAGTTAGGTAGACCAGCCATGAGCGGATCCTAGGGTCTTTGTTGGTCTGAAACATTATAACATTATAACATTATAACATTTCCTGCTCGGTCCTTCTCAATTCTTCAGGACCCATATTACACTCAAACTCAAGCTTACAATCTGAAGCCAGTTTACGGGCACGCTGCACAAACGTGGGCAACCAAATTTTTTACGTCCAAGTATGTAGCACAGTGAACATATGATCTAAAATTATTGCTATAAAACCACAACCACGATCGACGTTTAAATGCTTTCTGTAAATAACCGGAGAATTGAAATTAAGAGTAAAGGTGTGGCACTATAACCCGCAACCCGGAGTACTCTGTCAATATCTACCATGAAGTTGTCCATATTGAAGGATGTACCACTTTTAGAGGCTTGCATTATACCCGAACCTGAAGGATAACCTCGTCCGGACTTCACGTTCGTCGCGGTTCTGAAGGGCAAACTCCACAATACATTCAACTACGCGCCGCAGTCCGTTGGTACACAGGGATCCAGGGTCAACCCTGACCACGTACCGACTTCTAGTCAGGGCAGGGTTGGGGTGGCGGTGCGCACCAACTCGAATATTATACCATCCTCCACAGTATGAGAAGCTGTTGTGGAGGAAATGCCCGGAACTGAACAATGGGGGATATTTAAGTAAGGTACTATTGTTCGGGTTGTGTCGTAAGACGTTGAGGGTTGGGGCTCTATTACTGGGGGTCTAACAATCGGAGCAATCCTGGCACGCTTTATACCTGACGTGGAGAGTTCTTCATCATGCTTCCGCTTTGAACTGTCGCATGCTAAAGGTGTCGCTGGTGAGGGTTCGTCAGCGGGGAAGGGTTCTGTAGCTGCACGGTCATCGGGTTCGTCTGTGATATCGATGATTGGGTGCTGTACATCGTCGTCATTCACGGTTCTGTGGAAGAAGAAAACAAAATATAAGGAACAACACTCAAAATTTGTAATATTTTGTAAATGACCCACTTACGGGTGTGACGTGTTAGAGATGGAATCTGTAGAAAAATTCAGGTTCACAAGCCCCTCCACATGTATTATATCTGGCCCTACAGGATGTGGAAAAACTGTATTTATGCTTAAAATCATTAAAGATAAGGGGGAGATGTTCTCAAAATTTGTGCATAAAGTAATATGGTGCTATTCGACGTATCAGTCAGTGTTCAACAGTACCAAGATGAAATTTTGTTCCACAAGGGTGTCTATGACGTTAATTCGTTAAAAGGTAATGAGCATACAGTTATTGTAATTGACGATCTCATGTTGGAAATGGATAAAACGTTTGCCGAGACATTTACAGTGTTCTCCCACCATCTTAACATAAGCGTATTCTTCATCAACCAGAATCTATTTTTCAAAATAGATACATGCGCGATGTGTCGCTAAATACACAATATCTAGTCATATTCGCACAACGTAGAGATGTGTCACAAATTAGGGTATTAGCCAATCAAATGTTCCCGAATCAGCGTAAGGAGTTTTTGGAGGTTTATAAAGAAGCCAAACCCTTATGGATATTTGCTTTGTGACCTTCACCCGCGAAACACGTTTAGGGTGCTTCTAAGAACGAATATATTCCCAAGCGAACCTGAAACGGTGTATATTCCAGAATGACAAATAGGCTGAAGAAATATCGTGAATTAATAAAAATCTATCAACGATTGCCCGGGCACTGCAACAGATGTTTGTTAAAATATCGACTCGACTTTTTAAAATGCATCTGTGAAATCTGTCTTAATGTTATAAAATGTAATGTGCCAATGAAACCCTCAGAAGGCTCGCTTACGTCGTTACAAGAACATAATACGAGCGCTCGCTCATAAAAGTCAAACTGTGGGTAAGAAAAAGCGAATTATTGTACAAAGAGGGATCATTCCTACCCATCTTATTTTCAGTTTTGGGTCCACTGACTAGATTAATATAATGAAGAAGGTGGTAGTGATTCCGCACGAGGTGTATGCTTCATTGCAAAGTTCAAAGATTCCAGACACGGCTCTAGAACCCCGTAAAAGTAGGCTTAAAAGAATGGAAAGCGAGTTGCTAGCCCTATTAAACAGTGAAAAGTCACCTGATGAGAAAAGGATCTTGTACCAAGAGGCTTTGCAGAAATTTCTTCATGAGTACGAAGATTATAAGATCCACAGATCCCCGTGGTTATTAGGCACAGCGCGAGTAGTGCTGAGCATGGCGACACAGGACCTGGGCCCGACGTTAGAGATGACCAACCAAAGAACAACGGAACACAACACATCGAACATGTGTTAAAAACAGTCTCCCACATACATTGAGGAATAAAGGCTTAAGTCTTTATAATCTATTGAGTGAGGACCCCATCATACAGTGGGCCGATACAGGCGAGGTCATTGTTGAAGGAACAAGGGTACAAGGATCCAATCGTTGACATTGTTCATGATCTGGTGAGAAAGTGGGACAGACCCTCACCAACAGGATGGAAGCATATTAAAGCAAGACTACAACAAATAAATGTCCCCAAAACATTGATAGGTAATCTGAATAGGTTAAAAGACCTGGATCAAGTCTCGCATGTGTCACAACTGAGTACGCCATCGCCCCCAGCAGCAGCGTCTCTGAAGAGAGAAAGAAGAGAACAAACGGCCAACCTTATCCACGTGTCTCTAAAATACGCAAATGGCTAACATATTAAGTAAACGCTATTATGACATTTCTAACCCGCCTCCTATGGTGGCGTTAATAGACTGTACAGAGGTGTTTACGGAGTAAGGAAAAAAATGTTGAGCGGTTTTTGGGAACAGGATGCTTATACACTTCATAAACCGGTGAGAAAAAGGTTTAAAACGGCCAAGACAACCGCGGATTCGATTGACTCTATTTGGCAAGCGGATTTAACAGACATGCAAAGATATTCAGTGTATAATGACGGATACCGCTACATCCTATTCATAATAGATGTATTCTCTAGATATCTGTGGCTAATTCCCTGAAAAATAAATCGCCTGAAACAGTTGCTAAAGCGACCAAAACGTTGATGTTAAAAGAAGAAAGGGTTCCTGGCTATTTTTGTACGGATATGGGGAAAGAATTTATAGGTCGCGCTTTTCAGAACATGCTGACAGAGTTTAATATCAGTTACTACACTAGCAGTTCTATACATAAGGCCTCTTTAGCTGAAAGAGTTCAACGTACCATAAAGGAACGCATGCATCGCTATTTTACACATAAAAACACATACAGATATATAAACGTTCTCGGTCATTGGCATCATCATACAACCGTTCACACCACCGTACGATTGGCACAACACCTAACGAAGTTTTAGAAAGAGGTGCGCTGCCAGAGGTGAGAAGAGATGGAGCACCGCCACCACACTCACATTTCAAAATCAATGATTATGTAAGGCTATCACGTTCGGAAATAAATTCGCGAAGGGATTTGAGCAAGGATGGACACGTGAGATTTTTAAGTTCGTGCTATGAGACCTAAAGGTGAGATAATGATATATTACGTTGAAGATTTGAATGGGGAAGAGATCGCTGGAGGCTTTTACGCGAGGAGTTGCAGAAAGTGACATTTAATTTTGGAAAAAGTGTGTTTAAAATTGAAAAAAATTTAGGCAGCAAAAGTTCAGGGAAGAGAAAAATGTACCTGGTGAAATGGCTGGGTTACCCAGAAAGCTTCAACACCTATATAAAAGCTGCTGCAATAATGAAGCTTAATTAGTATGCAACATGGCGCCTAGCCACTTCTATGTCACACTCCTCCTCTTCTCTGTCTGTACATCCTAACAACACCCTCGCCAACTTTGTGACAGAACTCCACGGACCCATTGAATTGGAGCGTGATTCGTATGAGGTGGGTTTATGTGAACTCCAGTTAGTCTCCAAATTTTTAACTCTTGAAAATGAGCAAATCATATTTCTGATCCTTAGAAGAATCGATGAGTGCGAAAAATTAGGCATAACCTTAGACAATACTATGCGTCAGTCCTGTTCGGTGAGGAACAGTACTATAGCACAAATGTATCGCTAGGAATCGGCATTATGATACAGCCATGGACATTGTGACGGGGTTAAACAAGAGTCTTGAAAAGTCGTACCTGACAAACGATTTACTTTTTGAAGTCGTAAACATAGACACGCCTGCATGCACATTGAAGTTAAAGTCAACGCTTAGTAGAAATATTAAAGATAAAGAGCTGTTCACAATTGTGGCTGAGGGCCGATATAGCGCAGCTCTCCAAAGAGATACCTTTCACGAGGCACAGCATGACTTGTCCAGCTTAATGTATCAATTGAAGATGGAGAAATTGGGTGAAAGCTCTCCGCCCCAGACATGTGCTATATTTACAGCAATATCGTAGAGCACCAATTTGTTGGGGACACCCAGGCGCGCCTGCTGCGCATTGCACACATCCCCAACCATAGAGGGAAAAGTTTGAGCATTACATATGACAAGCCCCATTATGTGAATGTTGCGACTAATCTATTAACCAACATCTCGATATATATAAGAACGATTGAGGGAAAAAATTTCCCATTCGGTGATGGGAGCTTAACAGTGAAACTACACTTTCGCCGTTTATAATGACCCGAAGGCCATTCACAGTCTATCGAGGAGTGAGATACCAGCGTGGGAGTGGACTTGGATCCATTTTTTCATCCATACTACGCACCGCTGTCCCACTGTTGAAGAGGGGTGCCAGGTACCTAGGGAGGAAGGCGTTACAAACAGGTTTTAACGCGGCAGAAGACATAATGGGAACTAAGCCTAAAGAAGCTCTAAAAAACATTTAAAACGTACACGGGACGAAATCATCAAAGATGCAAAGAGAAAAATGCGTGGTGGCGGAAAGAAGAGATGCCAGGAAGAAGGGGTTACCATCACGTGGCGCTAAACGTAAAAGGAAATAAAAAAAATGCTCTAAGCGTATGAAACCTATGGCTGATCATTTTTTTAACTGATATAAGCTGAGGACACTACTCTCACGAATCATAGGCTGATTACTAGTTGTCGAGAGAGGTGGCACTATTTCTGACTCGTCATGGCGCGTTTCATCCATCCGTGTAGTTCACAATGCTGTAAATCGGAACTGTCCCCTTTGATATGCCCCCACTCAGGTCTCTATTGAGCATAGCGACTTTATTACAATTAACCCATTAAACACAATTAGTTCGCCGAGTGCCCCTATAGAATTCGTGATACCCAGCTCAGGCCCTTACTTTTTTGACCCGAGCTGCATGCACATGTACGCTAAACTGCGTATAGCCCATTCTGATGGAACGGACTGCGATGATAGTTACTTGCTACCCTGAAACCAACTTTTTACACTCCATATTCAGCCAGTGTGAGGTGTATTTAAACCAGGTTAACATCTCGGCAGGAACGGGTACTACCACCTACGAGCCTATCTGGAAAATGTCCTCAACTTTTCAAAAGAAGCGAAGGACACCTTTTTAACCGCCGAGGGATATTACCATACTAAAGATGAAAATGTATAAAGGATAAATTTAAAAATTCTAAAAAAAGATATACGAATGTTTTGGACGTCTTCATACAGATTTCACATTCCAGGAGAAACTGCTTATGAACGGGGTGGATATGAAGTTGAAGCTTACCCGCACGATTCCTGAGATCTGCATAAATCTGGGGTCTGATCAAGAAGAGGGCGCGAAACCCGTTGTGATTCACATAATGGAGACGTATTTGCGTATACGCCGAGTGAAATTAAGTTCCAAAACAAATAGAAATTGAGAAAGACTTAATACACGCCACAGTAAAATACCCAATTAACAGGGTACAGATCAAACTATACACGGTGCCCGCCGGGTTGGCCTCGAAGCAACTAGAAAACGTGGCCCTTGGAGTTCTACCTAAAAGGATATTAATTGGAATGCAGGACCACGCCTCGATGAATGGAAAATATAAAAAGAGAGCCTTTAAATTCGAGAATTTCGGCCTTAAAATATTACTCTATACGTAAATGGCATCGCTTTGGGAGGGACTATGATTACGGATACTCATCAGACGCTGTGTTCCCGCTCTGCGCGAGAGCTTATAGTAGTCTGGCTCATAATACAGGTGCTGTGATGAGCTTGGGTTTGGTG
The DNA here is from genome assembly GCA_023014485.1 of Bathynomus jamesi. Taxonomy (NCBI): domain Eukaryota; kingdom Metazoa; phylum Arthropoda; class Malacostraca; order Isopoda; family Cirolanidae; genus Bathynomus; species Bathynomus jamesi. The sequence goes on along the minus strand of JAJOZX010005462.1, from coordinate 67,800 downwards.
TAACGCAGAAAGAATTTGTCAAAGAATTTAACATTTATTCTTTTGATATTACGCCTGACTTGTCTGCTGGCGTAAACACGCATTTAAGTTCACAACAAAGTGGGAATATCGCAGTCAGGTTGGAATTTGCCAAGCCTATAGACGCGACTATAAGTGTGCTAGTTTACCTCGAATCATAGGCACTAATAGAAGTTGATCGTTTCAGGAACGTGGTCAGAGACTTTTAAAATGGACGCGAATACACTCCAGAGAGTAATGAAAAGTAACCGTTTCACACGCTCAAAATTTATCGGTGTGTTTGCGAAGAATAAAATAGTGAAGTTACCAGCTACAAGAAACTGGTCCAGGATTATCGTTAACACCGACATTGTGAGGGGGTGAGGGGATTCATTGGTTTGCAATCTATTTTAAAAATAGGGAAAGAATGTACTATTTTGACTCACTCGGCTCTCAGCCCGGGATTGATTTTGTGGTTGTGCAGTTTATCGCGCAATTACATGTACCAGAGATTGTGTGGAACCCGTATCTCTTTCAAGGATATTATAGTAACACGTGGGGGATGTATGCCCTCTGATTTCTCATGCACATATCACTTGGGAAGGGACTTATAATTTTTTTTAAATTATTCGATTTGTGCAACACTGAAATAAACGATAAAAATGTAGGCAGACAGATTAAAAAAAGGTTCCCATATGTCAGCACTCGCTGTATTGTGTAAAGGTGTATATCTATATTGTGTAAATGCCTATTTGTAGCCATTAAGGCTAATTTAATGGATATTGGTTCCGCTTTGTACATGTTTTCTACCATTTAATAAATGAAAATACATTGTGTTTTGTTTTTAATCACAAAAATACTTACATTAGTTCCTCGATGACCTAGCACTCGCTGGACCGGATGTGAGCCAATACCTCGACTTCTGTATTCAGAACGCTGGGTTGGCTGTGCGGAGAAGCGTCCATATCATTTATTCCCCTTTCATTAAAACGAAAAGTGGCTATAACACGTTCAAGTTCCGCATCGGTCCCATAAAGTTAAGTAAAAATAAAGAGCTACAATAAGAGAAAATGCCACGAATTTAAAAAGTTATAATAAAAATGCAGATATTTCTTAAAAGTTTTGGTAATTTAAAAATCCTACTGCGATGTTGTCTTTATCGAGAAAAATATTGTTAAAGCTCCACCATATATATATTATATATATATATATATATATGCCGAAATAATCACTAAGGAAACAGACAATAATTAAAAACATAATGGGATTAATTTTTCGTTGTAGAAAAATTCAGAATAAAAGGAAATTAGATTACTAATTATCAGGTCATCCCATAAGTAATGTCGTTTTTTAGATCGGAATTTGAAGGACAAAAAAAACTCAACTGAAACTTTTTAATCTAGTATATATTTTCCATCGGAATCAATGACAATCTGCCAATGTCCTACAAGCTTTTCAAAGCCATGTTTACAAAATTTAGGCGGTTTTGAGGCAAAAAACGTACAAAGACTGGTGTGCAGGTCATCTAAAGAAGTATACTGTTTCTCGTCAAGAGAGTTTTGCAGACTCCTGAAGAGATGATAATCTGAAGCCGCAAGGTCTGGAGAATATAGAGGATGTGGAAGTTTTTCCCACCCAAGCTCCTCAATTTTTGCAGAAGTGATCCGAGCGGTATGAGGACGTGCGTTGTCGTGGTGGAACACGATTCTTTTCCGATTAACCAAAGGTCTCTTTTCTTTGAGTGCAGTGTTCAATCGATCGAGTTGTTGACAGTAGACTTGAGCTGTGATTGTTTGGTTGTGTGGTGAGGTTTCAAAGTGTATTACACCACCTTTATCCCACCAAACACTAAGAAACACCTTCCGAAGGTGAAGATTTGGTTTTGGCTGTGGTGTCGCTGGTTCTCCGGCACAAACCCACTGTCGACGGCGCTTAACATTCTGATACAGTATCCACTTTTCATCACCATTCACTAAACGGTGCAAAAACAGATCTTGGAGTTCACGGGAATGAAGAGCTGTGCTAATGTTTACCCGCACTCTCAGATTGTCGGCCGACAATTCATGTGGCACCCATTTTCCTAACTTAGGCACTTTCTCGAGTTGTTGCAAATGTCGGTGGATGGTGGACGGGGATGAATGGAGTTTCTGGGCCAATTCTTCGACAGTTGTTGAACAGTCTTCTCCAAGTGCGGCTAACAGCAGGTTATCATCAAACTCAGCAGGGGGTCCAGAGCGTGCTGCATCTGACAAACAGCAGTCACCATTCCTAAACTTTTGAGACCATCTTTGACACTTCCTCACATGCAGAATATCGTTGCCATAAACGTCCTGAATGTTTCGCGTTGCTTCAGTAGCACTATTCCTTTTTTTGAACTCGTAAAGCATTTTAATCCTGATTTGCTCTTCTGATACCGCAATGTTTATGAGGGGTTCACATAAAGCAAAACACACGTCTTCACTGGTCAAAGTCTGTAAAGTATGTAGCGAAACACGATAGATCTCCTCTTAGATATAACATTCGGAAAATTTGTGCTTAAACCGAGTAGGACTAGTTTAAACTTAATCTATCGTAAAAAACGACATTACTTATGGGATGACCTGATACAAACGAGAAAGAATACATCTTTAAATTATCGAGTAATATATTATTAAAGCTCCACCGTATATATATATATATATATATGCCGAAATAACCACGAAGGAAACAATAATTAAAAATATTTTTCAAAACGCGTTTATTGCGGCCTTTTACGGTTAGTTTATATTGTTATAAACGAGAAAGAGTCATGGCCGATATATATACTGTATATATATATTATGTCCCTGTTAGGTTATATTGTTATAAACGAGAAAGTGGCCTGGCCGATATATATATATATATATATTATGTCCCGGTTAGGTTATATTATTATAAACGAGAAAGAGTCCTGGCCGATATATATATATATATATATATATATATATATATATTATGTCCCGGTTAATTTATATTATTATAAACGAGAAAGAGTCCTGGGATTAATTTTTTCGTTGTAGGAAAACTCAGAATAAAGCTAGGTTAGGCACTTATAAGTTAATACTAAATGAACCGCAGATTATAATCACTTACATCTCAAATGAATTGTCTGTAGGATCTTCCAATGCATCGCAATTTTCTGTAACAATCTGCGTAGATAAAAGTTCATTCCGATCTACAGCGCTGAAAATTAGACGCGTTGCCTAAGCATAAAAATCTTGATCTTCAAACAGATCGGGGGAGTCGTACAGCTGGCTCATGGTTGGTATTTCAAAAACACTAAGCAAGAAAAACGATTGAAATGAGGCTCTGAGATGAGCTGCTCCCTTTTATAAAGGGTGCTTGTGACTACCCCACAACACACAAACGCTAGCTTCCTATTGCCTAGCGGTGAATTTTGGGCGGGCTTGACCCGTAGGCCTGCATAGCGGCCAAACAGATATCCTGGGCTCCGCCCACAGGGCTGTGATTGGTTGCCCCGTGAAATCTGGGGCGTGTCAGATATCCCCAGTCATGGAGAGACGAGAAACGCTTTGCTTTTTGATCTTGTATTCGACCGAGAGAGAGAGAGAGAGAGAGAGAGAGAGAGAGAGAGAGAGAGAGAGAGAGAGTTGAGGCTGGCTTGTGAAATGGTTCATGATGCCTTGAAACATAAAAGTGGAAGATAGTTAATTACTCATGAAGAAAACCGCTTTAAAATTTATTGTATCGTATAAGAATTCCACGATATAATAAATAAATTAAAAAATAACAGATGCGTGCTGGTTGCGGGTGATTAGCCCAAAGTTTATGATATCGAGAGAATGGAAATAAGATTCCATTTAACCCTTCGATTGCTTCCGACCGAATTGTTCATTCTGACCTTTTCACAAAAACTCGTTTAATTATAGCTATTTAAAACTCGACCTTCTCATGGTTCGTATGCTGACCTGACGCTGGGCTGTATAATTTAATGATGCACGCCTTATCTCGAATCTTGGAAACTGGAAATAACTATTAAAGTCACTTATCCGTAAATCGATATTATCTATCGCTTCCGTCAAACTTCACAATTTTCAGAACGATGTTTAATATAATTGTTTATATATATATATTATATATATATATATATATATATATAAGTATAATTTTTTTTCCATAAATACTGATGTCCTTCTATTGTTCAGCTATTTACATCGTTTAATTAGGAAATGTTTGCTAATATCGCTTTCACCTTTTTTCTTCGCTTCATTTCCTTCCTTTATCATATTTCCTTTCTATTTATTCATTTGTGCTGCATATTTTAATGCTACGTGTACCATTTGTCCTGTTTTAATTTGCAGAAGTTACAGATGAAAAAGACCGTAATATTCGATTTACGTTAGCCGGAGAGTGAGTTAATTAATGCAATTTGACGTGATTATAAATTTTTTTGTACGCTTCTTGTACCAATTTTCAGAATTTTGTAGATGAACTTTTTTCCGGAACTGTACATATATAGGCTTTCTTTGGTTTCGTTTGCTTCCGCCCGAATTGTTCATTCTGACGAATGTCAATCTTTTCGCCCCACCTTAGACCTACTTTATAAGGGGATATATATATATATATATATATATATATATATATACATATATAAAAGAGAGCGCGCGAGAGAGATCCCTTCTATGGCGCTCTGGGTACCCATTTATCTACCAACATTGGAAAGATGTTTACACGAATTTTTTAGATGAACTTTTTTCCGGAATTGTACATATATAGGCTCGCCTTTGCTTTCGATGGTTTCCACCCGAATTGTTCATTCTGGCGAAGGTCAAGCTTTACACTCCACCTTGGACCTACTTTTAAAAGGGGATATATATATATATATATACTGTGTATATATATATATACACACAGGGTGTCCCATAAGTCTGGAACCGTAGGGTAAAATAAGTAATTCATGTTTTTCCGTTTATGCAAGTGCCCATGATGTCTTTGAGTAAGGAAGAACGCATCCAGGTAATTCTGCTCGTAAGAGATTGGAGTCAGAGGGAGGTCGCTGAGGAATTTAACAGATTGCATCCGGACCGCGCGCCGATAACACACAGCTGTGTCGGCAAACTTGTAGCAAAGTTCAGGGAAACTGGATCCATAGGAGATAAACCACGCAGTGGACCTCCGAGGACATCCACCTGACGATGACACAGCCGCTACCATCCTCGCTCATTTCACAAATAGTCTACAAAAGTCTCTTCGGCGTTTTTATTGCCGTTTTTATCATTTTGCCCTATGGTTCCAGATTACAGGACACTCTGTATATAAGAGAGAGAGAGAGAGAGAGAGAGAGAGAGAGAGAGAGAGAGAGAGGAGAGGAGGGAGACAGGTCACCCATTTTATCTACCATTCATGAAAGGCTGTTTACACTTCACATTAGACCTACAATTTAACACGGATCATTAGGTCACCCTGGCTACCAACCGCGGAAGGACGCGCCGTCGCCGGGTCTCGAGCCCGACGCATATAATCGAATATTTTATGGGCGTATAGACGGGTGTGTACGCGCCAAAACGAAGTATACACTGTGCCAACTGGCTGATAATGCCTGGAGGCACTGGCTGATTAAGCCGACTGGCTAATTAGGGGCCCTATAAGACAACGGCCGCTCGGCTGAAGTCTTAATATGCGCTTGGCTCCTGTCAAGCGAACACCTCTCCTCCTCTCTCTCCTTCTCCTCCCTCTTAGGTTAGGTATACCCCTTTTGGGGGTGAGGCCGTCCCAACTTCTCCCCCAAAGAGGTCTCCCCAGCGGGAGTTCATTGCATCTTGGGGGATAACTCCGACTCCAAGTTGCATAACCCCTTGTTGCTCTTGCAGCAACCCCCTCCCCCTTTAGGGGGTTGCCTTGCAGCAAGAGGGGTTGGTACTGGCACTGTGTGGTGCCTTGCAACAAAGGGGGGTGTTGGTGTTGGCACTTTTGCAACATTGATTAACATTTGCAATTGCATTGCACTCTCTCCTTTTGCGCCCACACTACTAAGTGCCATACAGAGAGAGAAGAGGAAAAAGCGGTAGAAGTAATAAAGGAAAATCCAAAATACTTCTATAGTTATTCGAAAAGGAAAACAAAAACGCGCGCTACTATCGGGCCCTTAAGGAAAGGAAGTAATGAACTAACAGACGATCTAGAAGAAATATCTGATTCATTGAAAGCCCAGTATGAATCGGTCTTCAGTATCCTAAAAAGTGACAAAGTGATACGTGACATAGATGCATTCTTCGAACAGAAATTGCAAGGAGAATGTATAACAGACTTTGATTTTACCATAGAAGATGGAGCGACAGCTATAGGACAAATGAAGTCACATTCAGCTGCAGGTCCGGACAAATGGAACGCACTATTGATTAAAAACTGTAAAAATTAAATAGCTACACCCTTATACTGGATATGGAGAAGATCCCTAAACACTGGGGAAATACAGAGCATCTTGAAAAGAGCGAACATTGTCCTTATATATAAAGGATGGGATAGATCTCAAGCAAAGAACTACAGACCAGTGTCATTGACGTCCCACCTCAGCAAAATATTTGAAAGAATATTGCGAGAGAAAATCTGTGACTTCTTCGAGACAGTGGGAAGATTCAACGAAAATCAGCATGGATTCCGATCAGGAAGATCATGCCTACCAGAACTTATAGAGCACTATAGCTATATCCTAGATGCACTTGATGGCAATGAAAATTATGATGTTATATACACAGATTTTGCTAAAGCTTTCGACAAATGCGATCATGGTATGATAGCACATAAATTGAAACAAATGGGAATAACAGGCAAAGTGGGAAAATGGGTCTACAACTTCCTCAGAGAACGTCTACCGGTTGTCAAAATTCAAGGCGTATCATCATCAGAATCAGAAGTGCGCAGCTGAATACCACAAGGTACAATACTGGCCCGACTCCTGTTCATTATCATGCTAACAGACCTAGACAGTGGAGTTAGGCCTGTTCGAAAATCAACTTTTTCTTATTTTCATAGGTTTCTGTACATTTTCCCATGCTTTTTGACCTGAAAAAGCCGAAAATCACAACTATTTTGACCTAGGATGTTGGAAAGCATTGCCGCATGGAGCTTTAAATTTTCTGCCTTGAAATCGGCCAAAGCGCCAATTCCGGGGTCCCTTGAATTATGTTTTGCACTTTAACTTTTGATCTAAACAAGATAGAGCAACAAATTAGGTATCAAATGAAAGAGCATAAAATTAATAAATAATAATAATAATAATAATAATAATAATAATAATAAATAAATAATAATAATAATAATAATAATAATAATAATTATCTATCATTTTTCAGGAAACAACAGAAACTCAATCAGAATCTAGAAAACCATCTACAAGTTACAACTTCACAATGGCATTAAGCAAGGAGCTGAGGGAGCTCCGTGGGCGCACAGTTGATATCTCAGAACCTCCACGTAGTGTCCACAGGCAGGTGTCAACTGGGCCATCTACCAGATCTCTCACTGAAACTTTCCTGGTTGGATACCCTTCAGCTTTTATCAGTGGTTCCCAGCTTCCCACCAACAGACAGGCGTTCCAGTATTTCCTTAATCTTCAGAATTTACCGGAAAATGCAGGGAGGCCCATGGTTCAAGACCTTGCATATGAAACAGTTGAATCTATCATCCCATTCTGGCAGATGGCTAGGATCAAGACAATGACCAAGTACAACGCAATGAAGCTCTTCATGAAACTACGTGAGAAACATCGTGCTCTGGTGAAAAGCAAAGGAAGAGCAAGTAACCCTGAAGGAAAAAGAGGAGCATTTGTGCTGGAATTAGACAGCCTGTTCGATATAGGAGCTCCAGATGCAATCCAGGAAATACAGAACAACAGACTTTATCCAGAGAGAAGAAAGATGAGGATATCAGGTTCTACGAAGACCAAAAGACTGAGAGGAAAGGTCATATGTCTGGTCATGACAAGATTTTTGAGACAAGATCCCTGCAGCATAGACAAGAACAAGGTAAAACTAATTACTTTGAACGTCACAAAAAGTCTTAAGTTTTACTCCATTGCGATATTTAGCATGTACTTAACAATTACTGTCTTAACATGTACTATTTTACAGCTGCAGCAGAACAAGAGGCAGTTGTTCATGTGGATGACATTACCTGGGGTGACTCAACTGACAACGACGCTAACATAGAGGACATGGATTACCATCAGCCTCGTCCTGGATGTTCTCACCATCAAGACACTGTGACTAGTGTGACTTTGACGTTTCCAAGTAAGGTCATGGAATGTGATGTCATCTGCAATACAGCTGATCGTCTTGGTTAATCAGACAATCAAGTTACTGCCATGGTTTCTGCCACCTTGAAAGCAGGAGGGGCTGATCTGGATAACTTCGTCATCTCAACCTCAACAACACGTCGCAACAGAATGCTGTCCAGGTATAATATCAGCCAGAGTCACATGTCCAAGTTTTGTGAAAACCCCCACAGTACGCTGCCTTACACTGGGATGGAAAGTTGCTCAAAGATGTCTTGGGCAGTGAACCTGGAAGTACCTCCGAGACTTTAGCTGTGCTAGTGTCTGGTCCACCTTCATACACTGAAGGAAAGTTATTGGGAGTACCTGTCATCGACAATTCTTCTGGCACAGCTCAGGCTGAGGCTTCAATGGATTTACTGGAGACATGGAACTTACGGATAATGTTACTGCCCTTGTTTTTGACACTACATCCAGTAACAGTGGAGTTCACAGAGGAGCTGCCAAACTGCTAGAGAAAATGCTGAACAAAAAGGTGTTTTATCTGACCTGTCGACATCACATCCTGGAAATCCTAGTAGGAGCAGTTTGGGAGAAGCTGTTTGGGAAGGTGAAGGGGCCAGATAATCCCTGGTTTGAGCATCTGAAGGATGTTTGGACGGACTTGTCCAAGGAAAACCCAAAGATGCTGGCTATCAACAGCAAATGGCTGAAGGAAAAGAAGAACAGTGAAGAAATACTCCAAGACATTCTAACAGCAGAAAGGCTTCCAAGAGCCGACTACAGGGAAATGGCTGAACTGACAGTCATTGTTCTTGGAGGAACGCCTCCTCGAGGTATTCACTGGAGTCGACCAGGCGCCATTCATCAGGCGAGATGGATGGCCAGAAACCTGTACTCCATGAAAATGCTGATGTTTGCAGATCAACTTGAGTACGACGAAGACACTGTATCAAAGCTGGAAAGACTCAACACCTTCCTTGCGCTGTTCTACACTCCTGTATGGATGATGTCAATGTCTGCTGCAGATGCTCCCGTGAATGATCTAAGTCTAATCCAGGACATGTTGAAGTACAAGAAAACTGACCCAGAGCTTGCTGATGCAGTACTTAATAAGATGGAAAACCACAAATGGTACCTGACGCAGGAAGTCGTGCCATTTGCCCTGTTCAGCAGTAGATTGAGTGACACATTGAAGCACGACATTGCTGCCCAGTTACATGCCACTGAGAAGCCAGACAGCTTCAGAACAGGAAAGCCTCTATTCCAGAGAGTCACAGCTAAGACCACCCTGGTTGATCTCATTGGCCCAGAATCACATTTCCTGCTGGACACACTGAACATTGGATCCGAGTGGCTTCTGGAACCTGTCACGTCTTGGCCACAGAATGAGGACTACAGAAAAGCGTTGGACTATGTTAAGAATCTGAAAGCGGTGAATGACATAGCTGAACGTGGTGTCAAGATGATGAGCGACTTTGCAAATGTCATAACAACAGATGCCAAGCAAAGGGACTATCTCCTTCAAGCTGTGGAGTTCAACAGACGCCGCTTTGACAGCTTCAAGAAACAAACTCTCAACAACTGACTGTGTAAATGTCATTATGAAATTAATCATCATGTAATGCTTTCACTTCTTGATCGATTAGACTTGTGACAAAATGTTAATCTCAAATTTGTGTCATGAATAAGGCGCCTTGTCTGCCTTGAGTGTGAGAAAACGAATTTTGTGATATTTCTGAAATCTTTGTATGTACCAATGTGCCATTTCTTGTTCCAAGACTATCATAATTGTATAAGTTAGAAAGAGGATTAAAAACACTTTAATTTGGTGCCTATTTTGTTGCTCTATCTTGTTTAGATAAAAAGTTATAGTGCAAAACACGATTCAAAGGACCCCGGAACTGGTGCTTTTGGCCGATTTCAAGGCAGAAAACTTAAAGCTCCATGCGGCAATGCTTCCCAACAACCTAGGTCAAAATGGTTGTGATTTTCGGCCTTTTCAGGTCAAAAGGCATGGGAAAAAGTACAGAAACCTATGAAAATAAGAAACAGTTGATTTTTGAACAGGGCTACAGTGGAGTAAACATCAACAGTACAGTAATATCCTTTGCGGATATATATATATATATATATATATATATATATATATATATATTTATTAGGGAGGTCCACAAAATGGAAGTATTTTAAATTATTCCTCCCAGGGTTTCATTAGGTTCCTTTTCCCAAAAAACTTCTCTGAGCAAAATTTGGGTTCAATCGGTTAATATCACTGGCCAACAAAATGAAACTTTTTTTTCTCATCACAAACATGATCACACTTTTCATAATGCATCTTTCGCGCTGATTCCGAATCTGGTTTTACTTTTTTTCTAGCACGTAGAGTTATATAGATACACTGGTTTTGATATTTTTAAGTTTTTGATATTGCTATAAGAAAATTTATGGATGTATATATCACACTTAGGAATGCTAAACAACAAATACATCATATACCTTATTCAATGTACTTATAAATAAAGAATATATACATTATTTTATTAAAAGCGCTGTGAGTGTGATTTCCTTTTGTAAATTTGGCCTGGATTGTCACGATACAGCATCCAACAATGGTCCGCCATCATGCTTTCATTCCAATATCCTTGGTAGCGCTTCTCCATCATCTGAAATTTTGATGGAAGCGCTCTCCTTGCTCGTCACTCACTGCACCAAGGTTTTCAGGAAAGAAATCTAAGTGGGAATGCAGGAAGTGAATTTTTAACGACATTCGACACTCCATTTCTTTGAAGGCATCAAGGAGGTTCTTGACTCCATCCTTATACGCAGGTGACTTGTTGCTTCCAAGAAAGTTTTCACATATCCATTTGAACGCCAGCCAAGCCTTCAATTCCAGCGGACTTAGGACTTTTTCAAATTCAGTGTCATTCAAAACCTCCCTTATATGTGGCCCAACAAAAATTCCTTCCTTCAATTTTGCTGCAGTAACCTTCGGAAATTTCCTTGAAAGGTATTGGAACCCTTCAGAATTGACTTTACCCATTGCTTTAACAAAATTCTTCATTAAACCAAGTTTAATGTGAAGAGGTGGCAGATAGATCTTTTGGGGATCCACTAAAGGGACAGACTGGACATTGCTTATCCCTGGGACATATGTATACCTAAGTGGCCAGTCACTTTTGGTGTAATGTTCTATAGTGGCGCGACTGTCCCACAGGCAAAGGAAACAACAAAATTTTGTGAATCCTGACTGCATACTAGGGCGGCTCGTTTTTACACTTTTTTCGATATTTGATTGGGGGTAGTGCGGAAAAGTTGTGATTTGGAGAGAAAATAAAGTGTGTAAAATTTTTTTGATCTACGTCAATACCTTCCGGTGGCGGCGAGTCCTTAATAATCGAAAAATAGGCCTAACGGGGTAGATTGGAAAATGGTTTTAAAGACTTACAAAATAAACAATAAAAATTTCAGCACAATCTGTTAATAACTTCCGGTGGCGTCTTAGCCGTTAAAATATCCAAAATATTGATTTAAAGCAAGTTTTAACAAGATGTTATACAAATGTTAATTCCGGTATATTTCTGTGCAAACAACCCTGAGAACACTATTATAGGCTTGAATAAATTAATAGCAGTCATTGAACAATGAACATTATATAAAAATTATATAAAATTATATAAAAATTTTGTGTTTTTAGGCCTATTTTTCGATTTTTAAGGACTCGCCGCCACCGGAAGGTATTGACGTAGATCAAAAAAATTTTACACACTTTATTTTCTCTCCAAATCGCAACTTTTCCGCACTACCCCCAATCAAATATCGAAAAAAGTGTAAAAACGAGCCGCCCTACTGCATACCAATAATCATTCCTATAACTTTTAGATCTCCACAAACATTCCAGTGATGACTGTCGTATTTGATTGCCTTAAGTAGTATATCCATATTGTCATATGTCTCTTTTAGATGGACGGAATGGGCAATGGGGATGGATGGCATTATATTACCATTATGCAAAAGAACTGCTTTCAGGCTTCTCTGCGACGAATCATGTTTTACTGGTCTACGTGCTGAATCCAAGTTTGGATATACAATCTGGTGTTTGTTCTTGGCAGAAAACCCCATTAAGTTCACACTACAAAAATAACAGTCTTCATGATGATCTCTCGGCTCCCTCCATATCATGGGTATGGCAAATGGCATTGAAGCTTTCTTTTTGTTAAGCCAATCACGTAATCCATTTGAACAGCCAGAACAGATTTGATGTGGCGCCCATGGTTTATCTTGGTCACCTAGATGGCAACCAAAGTATAGCTTGTATATTTTCTTAATGTCGGTTGTAATACTTCGTCGCTGTGTTTTAGTTGTCAACTGGCCGCATACGAAACAGAACTTGTCGGGGTCATTCTTACATTGTCGAGGCATGTTGACTGACCTGAGCAAACTATAAATTCAAAAAAAATGTACACCAACTTGACACAACAAGTTCTTGGACTGGACTGATCTTTTGACACACAAAGCACGGCGTTGTTGCCTGAATCACAATGCTGCTAGACGTAAAAGCTCACACCTGAAATACATAAGATGTAGAATTAAGATAATTGAAATAAATAAGATGAATAAACTAAAAAAACGCAATAAAATAAACACAATCAAATGTTGAAATATTAGTATTTTGCCTATTTAAAATGGTTAAATCTGTGTAGTTATACGTATATATATGCCTTCATCTTGAAAACTATACGTGCTAGAAAAGATCTGAATGCAGTTTTGGAATCAGCGTGAAAAATGCTATCCAGCCACCACAAAGTTTACTCTGATGAAAAATCTTTGTTGACCAGTGATATATTTAGAGGTGGCTCAACTACCCCCAGAAGTCCACATTCATGGCTTCTGGGTCCCCCCCATATATATGGGTATTATCCGCTTGTTGGCGCGGGTATCATGGCTGACCAGGCCACTCATTGTTGCCCAGCTAAGATTGTGGACTTGTTAGAATCAGGAAACCTCTTTCGGTGCTCATCCACCACACTTAAGAGAAACTGGAGTTGATCTTCTCCTTTCGTCAGAGTTCCGCTGAAGGTCTGAATGAGAGCTACTGCCCTTTCAGCATGATCATTAACTACTTTGATGTTTCCTATGATTCTTTTAGCTTCTTGGAAGTTTTCATTCTCCTCCCAGGTGCTGGGGTCATCATCAAGAAAACTAATATTGATCGGTAGGGCCTTAAGAAGCTTTAATGAGTTCCTTGTGGCAAGAGTTTCTAATTTCAGTGTTGCTTTGCATTCCTTGAGTCTTCTTCTCTTTGAGAAGTCTAATGACCCCTCCTTTTCCCTCATACACTGGACCATGATTCCCTTGGTGTCTGGTGCAACAGTTTGATCGAAGAGAGCAAGGGCCACCAGCTCTTCTGATAAGTACCATAGGTGGTTTTCAAATTTCTTGAGAGCTGCTTTGGCCACTTTCTGGTCATGATAGTCCTTTAACTTTTGAATAAGATCCAGATCATTCTTCGGAGCTTGTGATGGAATAGGAGCAGTGATCCAGCTTTTTAAGTAGATTAGGACTCCAAAAAGGGTAAGGGTTTTCAGGTCCTTCTTCTCTCGAGGAGTCAGGGTGATTTGATTTCGAAAAAGCCACATTTTGATGGCATAGATAACTTTAGCCATCCACCTTGCATAGTGCGTGCCAGCAGGACGTTTGAATGTGTAACTTTCAATTTTTTCACCAAGAAAGATCAAAGAAAGTTCCAAAAACTCTTTATAGTCATCTCGAAAATTTCCAGTGGCCAGATGTTCTTTGGCAAAGGCAATTATTTCATTTCTGAAAGGATCAACTTGCTCCTTCATCTCATCATCATCCTGTGATGTAGAGAAGGTTTTTAAATCAATGTAGTCCCACATAGATTGGAACCTTTTGAACAAAAGTGGCTCAGGGGCAGAAGATGAACCATGGACTGCTTCAAACACTCCTCCATACATGACCTCCATGCAATGATGCCTACAGGCAAAATAGAAGAGTGGTCGACCAAGTTTCTGTTCCAGAAGAACGCATGCTCCCCTGTTTGTTCCTGTATTTGATGCTGTAGTATCTGATAACATTCCGATTATTGACTTATCTATGTTCCATTCGGAAAGAAGATTATACACTGCAGCTGATTGAGCTTCCCCTGTTCCACTTGGTAGTTTGGGAACACCAAGCAGTTTTGAATCACCTGATTCAACTGAAGAGACAAGGACTGGGAGTCTGTCTACCTTTTCATTCTTGGCAAGTAGATTAGGGATCAACTTCCCATCCCAGTGGACAATCGAAATACTTGGACTAAAGCTAGCTTTAATGGCATGGGTTATTTGCCTTCGATGCCTCTCTCGGTGCCTTTTGATTGAAGAATGAGAGATGTTCACCTCTGAAAGATCTTGACCAAGGCTAGATGCAGTTTCAGCTAATACAAAGGTGGGCCTCCTGTCACTGATGCCAGTCCTGTCCAGAGCAGCAGCCAATTCAGGAGATATGATATTCTTTGCTGCCTTTTTCTTTGGTGGAGTTGGTCCGCTGGTAGATGGGGGATTAATAAGGTAATCTTCATCTCCTCTTTCTGACTCACATAAAGACTCAGAAGAAGAACTTCCCTGATCTAGCATAACTTCCTGTGAAGCAGCATATTTTTCTTCTTCAGCTTTCCGCTTCCTATTTACCAATTTCATTTGCTTCTCAGCAGCTCTCTTTTCTGCCTTGTCAGTCACCATATCTGCAGAGACCATTGATCCCACTCGTCCCGCTTTCCTTTGTTGGATCAAGAACTGCCGGTCTTCTTCATTTTTGATTAAGGTAAAGGCATCAGCATGGGCGACATCAAATAGGTTCTCCATTTCTTCCTGAAAGGTTTTCTCTTTTTCTAACTGAGAGTTGCTTTTCCTCCCAGCATTCTTCTTAATCGCTTTCCACTCCAAGTGTAGAGCCTGAATTTTGTGAAGAATGTGGTCTTTCCTTTGAGTAGGGATTCGGGCTCTCTCCCAGAAGAGAGGCAATTCTTCAAAAACAGCTTCTGAACTAGGTTTGATCTCCTTCAAGACTTGATGATGGTGGAGGAACATGCGGAGGACCTGGCCACGGGAAGGCAGCTTGGCTCCAGTGATTGTTTCCTCTGACTTTTTCATTAAGTAAAATATACGTTTATTTGACATTGCAAAACCTGTAAATTTAATAAATCTATCTGAAAGAAAAATAATCATTAGTTAATGTATCTGTAAATAATGTTTCTTTTAATTATTCACTATATTAATAAAGGGCATAATGGTATACAAAAAACAGCTTTGAGCCACCCCTAAAAGTTATTCCATTTGCCTTAAATTTGACATGAAATATGTTTTAGCTAAAAGGAACCAGATTATAGCCTGGGAGGAAAGAAACTTGAACTTCGATTTTTTACCCCATTCTGTGGACCACCCTAATATATATATATATATATATATATTCATTTTCATTTTCATTTCATTTTCATATATATCTCAATAAGCAAATTTAATATAGCAAGGCATAAATTAATGAATGTGTGCCATATCAAGGACAAAAATAAAATATCTTTAAAAACAGGGCTGTCATGGAAACAAAGTTTATATAGAAGATCATGATGCAGAATCTGAGATGGGAATTGTGTCAATGGGTATTTTCGATTGTCACTCAAGTTGGTCGACTATCTGTGGAGCATTATTGTGAGAAGGAATACAATAGTCATTGTCGCAATACACTAATTATTTATCAATTTTATTTGTACAGTTAGTGTGTCATAGTAGTAATAATAATAATTTTATTATTATTATTTATTAATATTATTATTGTTATTGGTGGTGGTGGTGGTGGGGTTGTGGTGGTATTGTCTGGCTCTGTAGAAACCCTACCACAATTCCTATCTGCTGCATATTCACAAAATCTTTCGATGAAAATGTTCTTAAAGTATGTTTTGAATTGTTAATATTAATTATCTCTTAATATGTTTAATGTTTAATTATGAATTCTGTACGTCAAAAGAAACGCCAAATACGATGCCAAGAAGATAGTAATTGGCATAATCTCTGTGGCGCCCCACTAATGATGTCAAAAGGGAATGAATTCGGCCTTTGCCTTTGTAAAGGGAGGCGATTTGCATACGAAAGATCTCATATGCAGATATTGTTATATAATTCAAGACAAAATCGTAAAACTTAAAAGACCGAAAATTTTATGAACCCGAACATAACATACTTATTAAATATTTATTGCATTAGCAATTTCAGTGTAGAATTCAAATGATACAATAATAGTCAAAGAAAATAAATTGTATGAACATTCAGTCAAAACTTTCTACGTATTCGATTATCAAAACCGTTATTCCTAAGATTCTGATTTACAACATGGTTATGAAGGGAATTTGGTGATAAAAATTGATAATCATGAAGCTTATCTTATTTCTTTCTTTGATATACATTGACCCTCTTTGTATTTGGCAATGATGGTGCGAGCTGCTTGTAATCTGAACAGTTTGTGTCCCCAGAATATAATATATATAATATATATATATATATATGTACTGTGTGTGTGTGTGTATATATATGAATATATATATATATATATATATACTGTGTGTGTGTATGTATATATGTATATATTGGTGAAGGCCGCTTCTGGCAAGCTTCAATTTCAATTTAAGCAGAAAGCAACAGACAAGGAAAGAAACATCCATCAAGTTGGAAAGGGACTATATTTTGTATATTGCAACGTTTCAAGCACAAACTATGCTCATCCTCAGGCAAAAATTCAAAAAAGTTAAAAACATAATATTAAAAACCATAATGACATTAACAAATTAAAATAGGGAAAAAATCCACAAGCATTAAAAACAAAGTCACACTAAAAAAATTCTAAAAAGTTACAATTAAAAACCATAATGACTATTATGAAACAAAAGCGAACAATTAACAAGCTTTAAAACAATAAAAGTGACACTAAAAACGAACAATGAATAACAGCTATAAAATACAAAATGTAAAACTCAAAAAACTAAAAATTCACAGGCTATCTTTTAAAACACTAAAAAATTAAAAACCCACACTAAAAGGAACACACCTTAAGTCTAAGCAGCACAGATTCCGAGGCAAAACTAAAAAAACAGAAGCATCTAAAACCAAGTAAAGGTTGGTTGTTCAAGATGTTCAGTTTAGACGGAGGGGAACGGATGAAATATCAGAGTTAAGCGAAGGGGAGTTTTTTTTAATATACAGGGATTCTAGAAGTCTTAACGTTTGCTCACACGGAGCGGAATCTAAAATGTTAAAATTAGCTAAAGTTATATCGACTTTGCATAGAACAACATGGCTGCGTATAGCTGAAGCTTCTTTAGTTTTCAAAGGTTTGTCAGTTCTATGGCTTATGCCCATATGGGCACAGAAACGCGACTCGAGGCTCCGCACAGTGCTACCAATATAGCTCCGATCACATCGGGGACACTTGAATTCATAAACGACAGCACTGCGCAGAGCATCCGATACACGGTCTTTAACATTAAAATATGAGCCAATAGAACGACGGTTGACAAATACTAGTTTAAAATCTATTTGACAATAAAATTTACTAAGAAGTGGCAGAAGGTTATTACGGCAATAGGAATTCAGATATCCCATTTCTGGGAGCACAAGATAATATACATTTTTAGGAACGTTAAAATTATACTTTTTAGGTTTGTAAATGTTAGCTAGAAATCTATTGATAGCGTTTTCTACAATCTGCAAAGGATAGCCATTATTCACAAAATATTTTCTTAAAAAAACAAATTCATTATGCAGACATTGATAGTTGGAACATAAATTATACGCTCGGTTAAGTAGGGTGTTTACAGATGCCAGCTTGTATTTAAAATCACAATAACTTAAAAAATTGAGACCAAGACCAGTGAACGTCTTCTTACGAAAAACTGAAGTAATAATAGAATCACTCTCTCTGCTAATCAGTAAATCCAAGAAAGGCAGCTTGGAGTCAGATTCTTCCTCCAGAGTAAACTTTATGTTTGGATGCAAGTTATTTAAAAATGTAAAAAATTGATGAGCACTGCTAGCATCAGTAAACACTGCAAAAATATCGTCAACATATCGTCTATAAAAAATAGGCCTTATAGGGGTAGGAGGCTGGGTAAACATTTTAGTTTCTAAATAGGTCATGAAACAATCTGCAGCCAAAGGGCCGATCGGAGATCCCATGCCCACGCCATCAATCTGCTGGTATATATCTCCATTAAATATAACTCCCCTTCGCTTAACTCTGATATTTCATCCGTTCCCCTCCGTCTAAACTGAACATCTTGAACAACCAACCTTTACTTGGTTTTAGATGCTTCTGTTTTTTTAGTTTTGCCTCGGAATCTGTGCTGCTTAGACTTAAGGTGTGTTCCTTTTAGTGTGGGTTTTTAATTTTTTAGTGTTTTAAAAGATAGCCTGTGAATTTTTAGTTTTTTGAGTTTTACATTTTGTATTTATAGCTGTTATTCATTGTTCGTTTTTAGTGTCACTTTTATTGTTTTAAAGCTTGTTAATTGTTCGCTTTTGTTTCATAATAGTCATTATGGTTTTTAATTGTAACTTTTTAGAATTTTTTTAGTGTGACTTTGTTTTTAATGCTTGTGGATTTTTTCCCTATTTTAATTTGTTAATGTCATTATGGTTTTTAATATTATGTTTTTAACTTTTTTGAATTTTTGCCTGAGGATGAGCATAGTTTGTGCTTGAAACGTTGCAATATACAAAATATAGTCCCTTTCCAACTTGATGGATGTTTCTTTCCTTGTCTGTTGCTTTCTGCTTATATATATATATATATATATATATATATATATAGAGTATATACAGGGTGTCCGAGAATTATCTGTACAATTTTTGGCTGTTATTAAGTCAACCATGAAGTGTAGAAATTCCAGTGTTGTCCCATTTTACAGAGAATCTCATTACGTTTTTTCTGATACCAATTGTGACAAGTTTTTCAGAAATTCCAGTGTGTCCGAACATTATCTGTACAATTTCATCTTTTAATAAAATTCTTGATAACACACGTAAAATTCTTAAACAAGATTATTTAGAATCTGTATTTTCAAAAGTTTCTTTTATTAAAGTAACGTTGTTACAAACATTCGATATGTGCACCATTAGTGATTCGCAAAACATCTAATCGATACTTCAAATGTTGCCATGTACGCTGCAGCATATCCACATCAATTCGCTCAATAGCAGCTGTGATTCTTGCTTTTAAATCATCAATGTCTGTCACCCGCGTACATTTCTAAAAAACTTGTCAAAACGTGGTATCAGAAAAAACTTAATGAGATTCTCTGTAAAATTGGACAATACTGGAGTTTCTACACTTCATGGTTGACTTTTAATAACAGCCAAAAATTGTACAGATAATTCTCGGACACCCGGTATATATATATTTTTTTTTTTTTGTACGGAAAGAGGGGACAAGGGTGGATGCCTGCATAAACGGCATCACCCCCATACAAGAAGAAGAGAGCCAAAATCAAGATCCAAAGTTTTCGAGATGATTGTACACTGTTTGAAAGATTGAAGGTCATAGACAGGGGAAAAGATGGACTAAGAAAGGTTGTTCCAGAGTTGACCGGTTGAGTAGATGAATGATTGAGAATATAGATTAATCCTTGCGTTTGAGAGATGGACAGAAAAGGAATGAGAATGTGCCAAAAGTATGGTACTTCATGCTCTCTTTAAAGGCACAGGCATGCAGTCAGAGAGTTCAGAAGAGCAGTGTCCGTTATAATAGCGAATCATGGAGTGACTGTTGAGAGGGATGCTTTGTGAAGCAGGTGGAGAAGTAAAAGGGGGAGGCATCGTCATAGCAGTGGATAGGACAGGAATTGCAACTTAATGGATCATCGATAAATAAAAGGAAGAGAGATGGGGACTGGATAGAGTCCCGAGAAACACCAGTAATATACTTTTCATACCGTAGGTGCGCAAATGCGACCATCAAATTTTACGAGATTTTAGTCCTTATGGAGATATAACAAGTTTGATTTGGCATGAAAAGTAAACGTAAAGCAGGCATGAAAGGGTTAATAGCTTTAGGAGAAGAACAGTGGCCATCCACAACCACAGCTAAAGATCGGCCAGAAAGGAAATCACAGATGAAGGCACAGATAGAAGGATAGAAACCGAACGAGGGCAGTTTGGAAAGTAAAAATTTGTCCCAGACGCCATCAGAAGCTTTTGATATGCCTAACGCAATAAAAAAAGTTTCACCGAAGGTTGTTAAGAATTTTTCTATTAAGGATAGATTAAGAACTTTAGAAAGATAAGAAATCAAAGCAATTGGACGATATTTGAAGAGTTGAGCGGTCACCCCTTTTTGGGACAGGCTGATTGTAAACGAACTTCCAGCAGAAAAGAAAAGTACCAGATAAAAAACAAAGACGAAAGAGTTTTTCTTAAATGTATTTAATAAATTATTATTGGGATTGAAATAGGAATAAAAAAGGAATTTGTAATAATATAACAGTTCCATTTAATAATTTTCAAACAAAGATAGAATTATCTGATAATAAAATGGCATCTGACAGGTATCATGCGCCATTTCCACTTCTTAAAAAAACATTTCATGAAATGTAAACTACTTGTGTATATGAAAAATTAATATGAACATTTGAATTCCTCAGTGAATATAACTAATAAAAACAGTGTGATTTGATTTTTTCTATAGGCTAGTCAGCAGAAAAAAGTCTGAAATTTGGATGTTCTCCAGACAAATCAGGAGACCTGAAAAACTAACAATAATCAGCTGATCTATTTACCAGTCCCTTGTTTGTTTCTCTGCAATGCGCACGAACGGGTATTGAATGTAATTTGCAAGAAACAATTATGATCTCATTTATATTTTTGATTGTGAGTTTTTTGACTCTTCTATGATTATTTCATATTGGTCTACCGTGATTATATTTAATATTAGTAACTAGTTTATATTTCGAAGCTAATTATTCTCAACAAAGTTTTAATATTTTTTAGACAATGTAAATTTTATGTTTTACGGTCTTCACCGGCCCTGAGCGGCCTATCTTACAAGCAGCCCACCAGCTCAGTGGGAAATGTCCCGTTGGCCAATTCGCACTTGGATCTTAGCTAGGTGCCAGAAAGAGTGAAAAGAATAAGAATTAGAAAGATTTTCAAAAAAAATTTCTGATGAAGGAAGTTTTGGCCAGTTGAAGAACAGATTTTATCTGATTCCGGCAGAATATAACCTGAATGAGAGTCATGAGTTGGATGGATACAGAACCTTCTGAAAACCTCTCTGTAGCGGATAGCATTAGAATAAGCAAAGTTAAACCAAGAGTTTTTTTGCATTTGTAGTATGAATAGAATATGGCATGTACGCCTCCATGACCAAGAGAATCACCTCCGTGATGCGCTAAGCGCGACCAGAGGGGCTCCGGCCACCGAAGCAATAATCATTCCACGGAAAATCACAGAAGTACTGCCTAAGGACCTCCCAATCACAGGGGCTCCTCCGGGATTTGGGTCAGGGGTGGCTGGTATCAAAATCTGCCTCAAATAGCTCCTAAAGAACGTTTACTGGTGTCTATTTCGCTCATTGATGAGCTACACATTTTGCCATGCTTTGAAAGAACATAAGATAATATCTTTTGTACATAAAAATGTTCTCTTGTATATACAAATTTCAGTTACAAAAAGTTAGCATTGTGAAAAATGTAAATGTACTAAGGCAAGGTGGGTCTCTAGTCACCTCAGCCCCCCCCCTCCCTGGAGGAGGCTGTGAATCAGCGGCACCAAAGTGACAAAGGCGCTTCCTCTTGCAGAATCCAAAGGCTAAAGTGGAGCGATAGGTCAGGAAACATACCATTTATAACATTGTAGTGGGAGACGCCAGTAGTTAAACGCATTTATGCCGAAGGAAGCGGGAATAATGGGGGATGGGGGATAAGATACGGGTGCATTTAGAGAGAGAGAGAGACGTGGTTAATGGGGGATAGTGGAGTGGCACGTGTGTACCAGGTGCATTTGAGACGAAGTCGGCGGGGTAATGGCGGATGGAGTTGATAAGCTCTTTTCCCGTATGTTTTTTTTATTAAAGATAAGAGAAAATAAATAAATAAATAAATATGTATATATATGTGCGTGTGTGTGTGTGTGTGTGTGTGTGTGTGTGTGATGTCGTGTATTGTGGGTTTTTTATAAAGAATTTAAGGTGCTACTGTAGTATGCGGTCTACCTACGATTCGGCGGTCTACCTTTTAATTATAGCTTCTTATCTTCTTATTATTTTATTATTAGGTTAATTGTACGCCCTTGACGATTGGTTAGGTTAAGTCGTGATATTTTCGTTAAAACTAACGAAAATATCACGACTTAACCTAACCAATCATCAAGGGCGTACTGTAGTATGCGGTCTACTGTTAAGTATGTGTTAGTAGTATGTTCAACTTCTTTAATAATTCCTTAATTGTGTAAATTAAATTATAATTCCTTTCAATTCATTTTCAATTCCTTTTAAATATTTTGAACGGTAGACCGCATACTACAGTAGAAACTTAACGGTAGACCGCATACTACAGTAGAAACTTAACGGTAGACCGCATACTACAGTAGAAACTTAACGGTAGACCGCATACTACAGTAGAAACTTAACGGTAGACCGCATACTACAGTAGCATCGAATATAATGGTGTTTAATAAGAAATTTAATAATGTTTTGTATGAATTTAAGATAAGTAAAATGCCATTTGGCAACACTCCTGAGGCCGAATGCGGGAAGGATGCTCCAATTCAGTCCTCGGACGGGGTGTGTCTCAGTTAGGTTGGTTTTGTTTCTAATATGTAATTATGATTGTGATTGTAACCTTATTCTAAAATGTATCTCTCTCCACGATCAAATGTTAACGATGGATCCGCACTCGCTTTCCCCCGCTTTGTTAATTGTTTCGGCGTAAATAAAAATCGGTAAACAGTGATAAACGTTTGTAATTTCTCACGGTCCCTTGCTTTCTTGTTCTATAAGACATAGCGAAAACGAGAGTAAAACAGTAGGAAAGATTAATAATAGTAGAAAGGACGAATAATTAAAGAAAGCGGAAAGTAGAAATAAAGACGTTTTTTTCAAATTCATTCCAGTGACGTTATATAGGGTGGGGCACGGGAATCAAGTGTTTTTTGAATAGCTAGTAATCGGCCATTAGGAATGGGAGGGGCGTGCGGTAGGTAGCATTCCATTCCTGGGTTCATAGCATTTAACTTTAACTAACACTCACCTTTATCTTTCAGGTGCCATCATGGAGCAGTGGACGTTAGAACACCGCATGTTCGCGTATGATCATTTTGTTAGGAGTGGCGAGTCAGTGACAGCAGTTCAGCGTGCGTTTCGCCGCAGATTCAACATTCATCGAAATGACTCTGTTCCCGCTCGTGACACAATCTTACGTTGGGTTAACAATCTTCGAACAGGAGGCTCAATAATGAAAACAAAACCGAAGGGGCCGCAACGCACTGTGCGTACTCCAGAGAACGTTGAAAGGGTCAGACAAGCGATGTTGCAAAGCCCAGGCCGCTCTGCTCGGAGACATTCAGCTGCACTCGGAATCAGCAATCGTACTGTTAGACGGATTTTGCATGAAGAATTACATTTTCACCCATACAAGTTAGCGATGGTGCAGGAATTGAATGTAAACGATTGCCCCCAACGACTGAATTTTGCACAGGAAATGCTTGCACTTTATGAGCAGAATGAAAACATGATGGTGGTAATGAGTGATGAAGCCCATTTCCACCTTAATGGGGCCGTCAACAATCAAAACTGTCGGTATTGGGCTGCTGAAAATCCGCGACAACTCCATGAAAAACCGCTGCATAGCCCTAAGGTTACAGTTTGGTGCGTGGTGGGAAAGTTTGGCGTCATCGGTCCCTATTTCTTCGAACAAAATGGGGTTACCGTTACCATAACATCTGGGCGTTACATTGAGATGGTGAACACCTTTTTCATCCCTGAGTTACGAAGAAGACGTATTGCTCGTCGACATTTGTGGTTTCAGCAAGATGGGGCCACGCCACACACCGCCAGAGCGTCAATGGCTGTTCTTCGCCCCCTGTTTCCAAACCATCTCATTTCGAAATTTGGTGACATTGCATGGCCCCCTCGGTCCCCGACTTGTCCACATGTGACTTCTTTCTATGGGGGTACTCAAGTCACGTGTCTACGAGGACAAGCCCCGTACATTAGATGCATTGAAGGAAGCGATCCGTCAACAAATCATCCAAATCAACAGAGACCTGCTGGGAAGAGTGGAGGCCAATTTTCGTAAACGCCTTCAACAATGCGTCGACGGCCAAGGACATCATATGCCAGATATAATTTTCGGTACATGATTATTATGACATGAAATGCTATGTTCTTATGAATGTTGTTCTACCAATATATTTTCTTTACAAAAATAAATATAATTTTCCTGATTATTCCAAAAACACTTGGTTCCCGTGCCCCACCCTGTACTATGAGCTTTAGCGGGCACCTTTTAAAATGTTTTGATTTAAAAAAGAAACAAAATATAAAAAAAAATAAAAAAAGGATCTTTTCCTTTATAGCACCCGCAATTTCTTCTTTTCAGTTGTACGCCCTTGACAATTGGTTAGGTTAAGTCGTAATATTTTCGTTAAAACTAACAAAAATATCACGACTTAACCAATCGTCAAAGGCGTACAGCTGACCTAACTGAGCATTCAATTAACACAGTAAAACAATGGGATGCTCTAAAAGAAAAGATCGAAAAGAAATATATACTCGTGTGTGTGTATATATATATATATATATATATATATATATATATATATATATATATCAACTATGGAAGTATTACGTGGAAAGCGTAGTTTAATAAAATAATCAATAAAAGACTGGGACAAAGACGAACATCTTAACTTAATCTCTTCGAAAAGAAAACATGGATATATAGGCAAATAAAACAGGTTAAATACACGATGATTAAAACATTATACAACTATTTTTTTAAATATTAAGACAAAAATTAAAGATTAAAATAACGTAGACACAGTCCAGAATTGTCAGGTCGTTACTAGAGCCCGGATGTTTAGGCACTAAAAACCCTTACAAAAGTGAGGCAAATAGGCAAAATAAACATTCAAAATAAGCAGTAAAACACTCAAACGAGGCATTTATAAATTTTCTTTCAAAAAACTTTTAATCTAGAATAATACCTTTATATATGCATAATAGATATTACAACACCCTCAGTGAACGAAACAGTAGGTAATGCAAATATTACTTACACACAATAATAATGATTTCATTTCTAAAAATAAAGTTTAATATAAAATAATACCATTATACATGTATAAATAATACATACTCATATGACAACGCCATTATAGTGAACAAAACAGTAGGTATTGAAAATGTTCATTACACAACAATGACAAGGATTTAAATTTCAAAAAAGTTGAATATTAAATAATACTATTATGCACGCTTAGTTTCTGTTATATTCACCGTGTTTTTTGCTTCCGCCTGAATTGTTCATTCTCACGAAGGTCAAGCTTGTTACTCTCTACCTTAGACCTACAGTTTAACGTGGAATCCGAACCACGCCCCATCAACAGCCCAGCGTCTTAACCAATAGGCTACCAAGAGTACCCATTTGTCTACCAACCAAATTTTTATTGTGTTGAAGGATGATCAGCTAGGTTTTGCTGCACGCTGCCTGCCGTCACCGGGTCTCGATCCCAGGACTGATGGATTCGTAGTCAGCGATGCTAACCACTACACCACCGTGGCACATTATACATATTATATATATATATATAACAAACTGATAGGCCTATTTCAGGACTCTAATGGAATAATACTAGAAAATAATGGAAAAAAAAGCAAATTAGGCACGTTATGACGAAAAAGGCCCTTTATTCTAAATGCAAAAATTGACAAAAAAAAAGAAAGGCATTTACAGTATAGCATTTTGCCTGAACATCCGCGCTCTAGTCATTACTATATTGACAGTTAATAACTCAAACGGTATCTAAACAATCAGGTCAGATAAACAGAATATGGGCCTCCATTTTAAAACACAAAAGTTCATCGATTGTTCATTTCTGGAAATCGTAGGTTTTTCTGTCTTAATTAGGAGGGATTCTTGTATGCACAACTCCACGTCTCGGCTACGACTGTTCCGAATGGTAAACGACGAGTCCAGAAGAGGGTGGTCATTAGGGTGGCCCACTTTTCAATTTTTTTTTTAAAGTATAGGTTATCGTAGTTTTTCCCATTATTTGGCACTATACTAGCACAATGGTACCATTTTTACAAAAATTGATCAATATTTAGGGGTCTCGCATCGACCTTGAAATTACGAGTTTTTTTTTAAAAATGCGTACTTTTTAACTTTTACTGAATCAAGATAAATCATTAAGTAGGGATGTTTTCTGAATCCTCTTGATGAGAGAAGTCGTTTGGTGTGCCTTCCAATGTCATATGACTAACGGGTTAAAAGTTGTGCCTGTATACAGGTAATACCAATGTGCTAGTATAGTGCCAAATAATGGGAAAAACCACGATCACCTATAATTTTCAAAAAAATCAGCAAATAGCAGACAAATAAGGAAGAAAGAAACAATAACTTAAACAATCACTTTTGCATTGTATTGACCACTATCACACGTCACTGGCTGCAACGTTGTCCCTCTGTGCTATGTCATCGTGGCGAGTGATGACTTCTTGAAGTCGCCGAGCTCTCTCCGGTTCTTTTCCACCACTTGCAGAAGATCCTGCAGCTGTGCCTCGTCCTTTGTGACCGTGTTCGCATAGTCTTGTATCAGTTGGACTCCTCTTTCAGCGACGTCATTGGTGACCTGGAGATTAGAGATCACATCCTTCAGACGACAAAAGTCCTCGTTCTCGTCCCACTTATCAGATGGCAGGGTGAGCCACGAAGACCCATACATCTTCAGACCTGCAAATAAGAACCAGGAGGACTCATCGATCAGGTCGGGGAGTAGGATCATCTCGTCGACTGAGACGTTCTCGTATGTGAAGTCTTTAGGTACAGGGAGGTGGGACAGCTTCTCTGCCATCTGTTGCTTCATAGTGCCATCCACCTTTTTGCTGCATAGAGCGAAGATGACGGTCTGAGGCCTCAGATACCAGAAGTGCCGCCTCATCACTGCCAGTGACGCTTCTGCCACCTCGCGGTCCACTGCCCTATACCTCAGAAAACGCTGGTATAGTACCAGGTCATTCAACGGCGCATCAGCTGCTACAGGGGCCGCCAACCAAGCTGGTACGTACAGAAGAGCGATGAACACCACGATCCTGTGCAGTTTGTCGACCAGCTCGGCGTCGAGCTCCAGCTGCCTACTGAACATCAGCAGTTTTGTGTAGTAGATGACCTGAAACAGAATAGGCACCATTGTAAGTAAGACAGGTTTATTGTTACCAATTACTTTGTTTGCGTTATAATGAAATGTTTATCTTTGAATAACATTTAAACTTATCTCTAGATTATTTTTGTTTGAAAATACTAACTTTAGCCATCCATCTTGCGTGGTGGTAGGCTCCTGGGCGCATGAGGTGAATGCCACGGCGTGGTTGTGTCCCGAGTACCAGGAGCGTGGTCTCTGCCACTTCCCGGTAATCGTCTCTGAAGAAACCAGAAGCTGTGCTCAGGAAGCTGACCGCCGCGTCCCGGAGTTCTATTAGCCACGTACTCTCCGCCAGATTCTCGACCTGCAGCTTGCAGTAGGTCGAGAGATCGAGCTCGTCCCATCTCTAAAAATAATAAACAAGAAAATTGTGTGAGAAAACTCTGAAGTTCCGGTTTGGCTTGCTGTTTTATAAACTAGTGGAATATCATGTGTGTCCTAACTTTACCTTGCACAAAAAATGAACTAACCTTCTCTTCAACTGCTGAAACAAAGGATCAGTTGGTGCCGTAGTCCTTCCGAGCAGGGTGATGGCTACTGCCCCCACGATAAGCTCTAGGACGTGATGACGGCATCCCAGCTGGAGTAGCGGTCGCCCGAGCATGTTTTCCAGCCGGACAACTGCACCCTGCACCCTCCCCGTGTTGGTGGAAGTGGTGTCGAAGCAGAGTCCGATGACGCTCTCCTCACATCCCCAATGTTCGAGAGCATGTATGGTTGCCCGCGCCTGCGACAGTCCGGTTCCGTCAGCAACAGCTGGGACTGACAGCAACTTTCCTTCTGTGCAATGAGGAGCCCCGGAGATGAGAATTGCTTGGCGGTGCTCCGCCGTTCCAAGGAAGTTCTGAAACACATGCCATATATTTCAATTTCATGGTTGTAAAGTAACCTATTTTTGTTCACATTCAGTTCTCTTTTTAATTGACATTATGCTTCATGAATCTCATTACTAAATTGATAGCTATGAAAACTTAATCAACTGACCTTGACCATTTTGCCATCCCAGTGGACAAGAGTGTGCCTCGGTGGCGTGAAGGAGTCCTTCACAGCCGTCGCCACTTCACGGCGATGTGACACTCTTCCCCGGCGAGCCGTTTCTTTCGAGATGCTGAACTGATTGAGGTCTGCTGGTGGATCCGCCGAACGTATGATAGCAGCCACAATGCTTACTACCTATGTAGAGAATGGAAAGTGGAAAGGAAACTGTCAAGCATACATGTGGGTTACGGGACACTTTAAAACTGACGCTATCGATGAATACTATACACAATACGCACCTGATTATTGGACATGCGGAAAGATCAGCCACTTCCATGACAGCAGGTGCATTAAGGATGCGGCGAGGAAGATTGACAGACACACTTGGCTCTTTCGGCAGGGGGAACGCTAGTTCTGTCTCCGACTCTCCTGACATGCCAGTATCATCATTCTCCATGGCCTCATCTCCGGTTTCGTATGCACACTTTGAGGTTTGCGGCTCCTGGTGAGGACGTTTTCTTCCTTCCTGTAGCTTTCTTTTTACAGCGAAAACTTTATCGTTCCCGCTCATCGTTGCCACCCGAGGACCACGTTGATCGAGGAAGAAGTCAATGTCTTCTTTCTTGTCCTTGTCGGATAGCAGTCGATTCTTCTTTATATCTTCGACAGCGTCAGATGCTCCGATATCCCACAGCTTGTCCACACTGTCCGAAAACTTCTGCCGTTTTCCTCCGGCGTCAGTTTCTCGTTTTCTGCTCTTTTGGAGTAAGTGCCATTCTTTCCACAATGCCTCTAGCTTCCGTTCGCAATTGAGCTTTGTGATTGTTTTAATGCGGGCCATGTTCCAAAACTTTAAGACGTTTCTTTGAATGCGTCTTTCCTGTTAGCAGTGTACTGGATAACACTGAAGAAGTATTGCAAAACCTGCCGTGTTGTTGGCAATTTGCTACCACTGATGGAGACGTCGGTTGGCCAACTAAAAAAATTTCCGAGGCCGATCTTAGAGAAGGTAGCGATGTTGTTTTCGCCTTTCCTTTTGATGACTCTCTATTTGTAGCTTCAAGAGTTCTTCCAGTTATGGTTGCCATCGATTTGCCCATGACAAAGGATGAGGAACTCAGACAGAATTTCAAAATGTTATGATCGGCAAAAAAAGAAATAGGTTAGGTACCTGGCACAGGCATAGTGCATTTTCTAATTACCTATATACATTATACATTCCGGCCGGGTATGGTGACTCATTTTTTTGAAAAGTATAGGTGATCGTGGTTTTTCCCATTATTTGGCACTATACTAGCACATTGGTATTACCTGTATACAGGCACAACCTTTAAACCGTTAGTCGTATGACATTGGCAGGCACACCAAACGACTTCTCTCATTAAGAGGATTCAGAAAACATCCCTACTTAATGATTTATCTTGATTCAGTAAAAAGTTAAAAAGTACGCATTTAAAAAAAAAACTAGTAATTTCAAAGTCGATGCGAGACCCCTAAATATTGATCAATTTTTGTAAAAATGGTACCAATGTACTAGTATAGTGCCAAATAATGGGAAAAACCACGATCACCTATACTTTTCAAAAAAAATTGAAAAGTGGGCCACCCTAGTGGTCATGCTCGAGGCTATGGTTTCTTATCGCTTCATAAGGTTAATTAGTTAGTAGTTGTTTAGTCCTAAACGATTGTCCTTTGTGTTCAAATAACCCTACTTACAATTAGGGGTAAAATTCACACAACAGTTTAGTAAGTTTGTTTCTCAGGGAAAAGCTGCACCTTCCAGCATATGTAATAGAAAAGTAAATAACTGCTCTGTTAACTATGGTAGTATATGGTTTGGGAAGGACAGTCTTTGAGAGTTGTATACCAAAATGAGTGTCAATAAAGTTTTTGAGAAAACCATTTGGCATTAGAGTTTTTCTCAAGAATTGTAGTTCCTTGTGTATTTCAAAGTAATTAGAACTGATATGAAAAATCCGAGTAACTAAAGTGGAAATTAGGTTTCTTTTGTACCATATAGGAAGCGCTGAACTAATTTTTGTAGTGAGACCAGTGTAAGTGGGTTTTCTGTATAATGGAGGTGGTAAAGGCATGATTAGCTCGTTCTATCATAATATCTAAGAATGGAAGCTTGTTGTCTTGGTCATATTCAGAGGTGAATTGTATATTGTTATGTTTAGAATTCAAATAGTCTAAGAATAAAGGGATATGTTGAGCTGACCTAAAGTTTACAACTGTGTCATCCACATGTCTTTTATAGAAAGGTGGTTAAAATGTAGAGAGGCAGGCCTGTAGCCATGTAGTTTCGTGGAAAGACAGGAATGTATCAGCACGGGTGGGTCCCACGGTGTTACCCATAGCCAGGGCCGCCGAGAGGGCGGGGAAGCCGGGTTAAATCCCCGGGTCCCGGAAAAAGGGGGGATAAAATCTAAAACTATTAATAAAGCAATTGATTAAATAAGAGGAAATATAATTAATGAACATACATTTTATCGAGATTATCATACTGTATATTTTGGATAGTGACTTGGACATATAATCAGTTTGCTTGTTATGTACACAAAAAACATTAATAATAAAATACTGAGTAAACAGGCGGGCCCATATACCAATCCTTCCCCGGGGCCCGGGGCAGCTCTCGGCGGACCTCCCCATAGCTATACCACCATCTACTGTATCTGACTATGTAGTGTTTTATTAAACAGAAAAATGCAGTCTTTAACTTCCAAGGTAAGAAGTTCATAGAACTGGGCTTGAGACCGTTAATTTACCCTAGTCCTAAATAAACTATCTACACAGGTTTTTAGAGTTTCATCCAGGGAGATATTAGTAAATAGTGATTTGACGTCGAAACTAGCCATGACACCATCAAAAAAATTACTATCACAAATTTCTTCAACAAAATTAAAAGAATCCCTAACTATATTGGTTTGTGGTAATGGGTGCTAGTATGGGAACAAGATATTTGGAAAGATTGTAATTAATAGTCCCAATATAGGTCTCGTGGGACAACCTTCTTTGTGAACTTTCGGTAATCTGTACATAATTCCGGGATTGGCGCCTGACACATATAGTTTAGATTAAATATTATCATCCATTATACCAGAGATTTCAGTTTTCGAAGATATCATGTCCTTATGTCGAAGGATAACTGGAAATTGGTCCCCATGAATTCTTTTAAATTTAGTACAGTCATTTAGAATTGTTGACATTTCATCAAGATAATCATTTTTGTCGAGTAAAACTACACGAGATCCCTTATCAGGTCTCATTACTACAATGCTGTTATCAGAAGCGAGATCTTTAATCAGTCACTCGAAACGGGGATTATTCCTGAAGACTTTAAATTAGCTAACGTCACGCCTATTTTTAAAAAAGGCGACCGCGCGGTAGCTAGCAATTATAGGCCCATTAGCTTAACGTCAATTGTCGGTAAACTTTTGGAATCCGTAGTTAGGGATCGTATTATTGATCACTTAGAAAGTAGAGATTTGATTAATAGTAGTCAGCACGGGTTTCGACGCCATAGGTCTTGTTTAACTAATTTGTTAGAATTTTATAACGAAGTAGTGCGCGAATACGATAGGCATAGGGCAGCTGACGTTATTTATTTAGATTTTAAAAAGGCGTTCGATACAGTTCCGCATAGGAGACTAATTGCGAAGGTTAAAGCGCACGGTATACGCGGTCAGGTAGCTAACTGGTTAGAAGAATGGCTTCGTGCTAGGAGGCAGAGGGTCGTAGTTAATGGTAGTGAATCGGGGTGGTTAGATGTAGGTAGCGGTGTCCCACAGGGTTCAGTGTTAGGCCCATTGTTATTCGTAATTTACATTAACGACATAGATGTAGGATTGACTAGTAACGTGTCAAAATTCGCGGACGATACTAAAATAGGCGGTAAGGTTGTTAACGAGGACGATAGAAATAGGATCCAAGACGATGTAGATAGGATTATGAAGTGGACGGATAAGTGGCAGATGCAATTTAACGTAGATAAATGTAAAGTTTTGCATATAGGTTCTCGCAACAATAATTACGCGTACACGATGGATGATAGGGAGTTAGCGAGCGTTGACGAGGAAGTAGATTTAGGCGTACGCGTAACTAAAGATTTAAAGGTTAGGAACCAGTGCCTGGAGTCTTGCGCAAAAGCTAATAGGATGTTAGGCTTCATAGCGCGTAATTTCGAATTTAAATCGAAGGATATTATATTGCCCCTTTACAAGTCCCTAGTCAGGCCTCATTTAGAATATGCCGTTCAGTTTTGGTGCCCGTACTTGCGTGAGGATATTGATAGGTTAGAAAGTGTTCAGCGTCGTGCCACGAAACTTATTCCGTCATTGCGCAATAAGCCTTATGAAGATAGGATTAAAGAGCTAGACCTGTATTCACTCGAAACTAGGAGATTAAGGGGGGAGCTTATTGAAGTTTTCAAAATCGTTAATAACATCGATAACGTAAATTTTGACAAATTGTTCACTTTTGATAATAGTAATACTCGCAATAACGGATTTAAGTTGCGTGGCAGGCGTTTTATTACTAATATCGCTAAAAACGTCTTTACGTTTAAAGTAATTGATAAATGGAATAATCTTCCCGCGTCAGTCGTTCATTCTACCAGCGTTAATATGTTTAAGAACCGTCTTGACAGACATTTTAAAGGTATTAACGTTGTTTAATTTAAAAAACAAAGTTAGCAACGGAAGCTCTGGTGGTGGTGCTCGAGGATGAGTCTGTTGACGATGGATGCCAGCTTGTGACATGCCAGCGTGTGATGCCAGCAATAAAATTATTAAAAAAAAAAAAAAAAATTAGACTAACACGAATGTAGATGTAGCTCATAGCGTAAACTAACCACTTTTTGTTTAACTTTACCTACTTTTTTTTTCTTTTTTTTTTCCTTACTTTGCATGTCTCTACCTCTTTTCTTGCATGTTTGTAGTTTGCATGGTATGACAGTGAGTTAAGACTGTGTTTGCATGGTTTGTAAGCGTTCTTATTTTACTTCTTTCATCTTTCACCCTCTCCTATTCTCTCCGACTATCTTTCTGACTTGTCGGCAGTGGCCGGCGGATGATGATGGTGAGACACTTTTCCTCTTTTTCTGAATGAATGTTAACCCATGAGTGATAGGTGTTGCTCTTACTTAACCCCTTATTCTCTTCTCTTCTCTTAACCCGCTACTCTTTCCTTTCTCTCGGGCTAACCTTAGAGTGGATCTTAGGGTCTTTGTTAGCCTTAGCTTCTGTAGATCTGTAGATCTTTAGATAATGATGGGCTAAAACTCTTAGTTTGATTAGAATAAGATAAAAAAGCTATATGTCTCAAGGAATTTTTTAAATAACTAAAACCTTCTGAATTATGGTCATAAAACTCATGAAAATCCAAAGCCTTAAACAACATCTCGAATGATGAAAAGTGATCTAAGAAATCTAATTTGCTTTGGCTAATGGCAAATTTCAAACCCTTCGACAGTACGGACTTCTCAACAGTTGTCAAATTCCTTGATGAGTAATTAAAAATCACACGTTCATGATTTATATCATCATTAACAAAACTCAACCTATTCAATTTTTGAGAGTTGCACATATTTCACACGAGCAATGAACTTCCCATTAATAGTGTCAATGAGAGATAATAAATGATTTGCATCAAGCCATGAGACCTTACACCTCAATTCAACTATGGCACGGTTTACATTTTCAACCACTAGTTTCAAGGGTCTTTGTTTAAGTTCTATTTCTTTGTTAAGGAAATTCCGCTGGCAGTTTCTATATAAACGAGTATGTTGCAGTCTACAAATATTCAACTTAAATTTCATAAAATTTGGTACTAGGTTCTGTTGTCGACAAGACATCAGGAACTAAATATCACATTCCAGTTTTGTGTTCTTATAGTCAAGTTTCTCGTCTGTTCGATATAGTTGAAGCATTGGTGGTCCATATCGTCGTCGTAGTATATCAGCTATGGAAGTATTACGTGGAAAGCGTAGTATACTAATCCATAAAAGCACCGAAGCTGGGACAAAGACGAACATCTTAAATTAATCTCTTTATTAAACAAAATTGCTAACGTTTCGGTTATCATAGTAACCATCTTCAGAGCAATCTAAAACCGCCGAAAAGTAAACATGGATATGTAGGAAAATAAAACAAGTTAAAATACACGATGATTACAACATGATAACCAAAACGTTAGCAAGTTTCTTCAGTAAAGAGATTAAGTTAATATGGTCGTCTTTGTCCCAACTTTGGTGCTTTTATGGACTATATATACAGGGTGTTTCACAACCGGTCTGCCATACTTTGGGGGTGGGGGTGATTTTGGGGGTGATATCGAGTAAAAAAGTTAACACAACATCGGTGCTATTTCCAACCGTTGCGGAGCTATGGACGTTTTAAGGTGCACGGAAAAAAATAAACAGGAGTATTAATCTGATGTATTTATTGCTACATTTTATGAAATACACCTTATAAATGTTCAAAATGTTCGCCTCGGTTTTCAATGCACAGTAGGCCGGGTCGAAATTTTATATTGAAAAGGTACATATTGTGAGGGGTTTGAATGGAACACAGGAACCCCCTCATTAATCAGTTTCGCTGTTTAAAGCCTCCTACCCCTAGCACAATTTCTCACTTTTTGACCAATATTGAAGAATATTCCATTTATACAAGACTTACTCTATAGAGGAATACCTCAAAATTCGTCGTTTCGAATTTCGTCGTTTCGAAGATCCGTCGTCAATCTTTTACTACCTATAGTTTCACAATCCGTCATCCATATTCGCAGATTCGTCGATTTTTTAAAAAATGTGAAAAAAACGACCGAAATTGACGAAATTCAACTGTTTACCAACGCAGTATATTATTATAGTTTGCTAAAAAACGAGTAGAATTTGATTAATTAATCTGTTTAATAACATAAGACAGTAAAATATTTTCTCATTGAAACATGTTATAATCTACCTCGAATTTCGTCGTTTCTTATTTCGTCGTGTTATTCCGGAACGAATTAACGACTAATTTCGAGGTATTCCTGTATTCAGGTTTTTTGATGACATAAATCTTTATTAACGTATAATATTTTATTTAATAATGTACAGTATTAAGAAAATTAATTAAGTACAACAATATATTCAGAAGAAAAAGTTAGTCATAATAAATGTGCTAAAATTCAACTCACTTTTTCATTGTTCCTTATCACATCAAAAGGGAAAAAATTTTCAATATCATCAGGAAATTTTATTTTATAGGTTTCTTACTCAATCCATTGGGCCTTCCATTCAAACTTGGGCAGTTTTCGCCTTGATTCTAATGAGTTTAAGATAAACTTTTGACGGTTGTCATATCATATTCTTTCCCGGCATGCTTTTGTTACTAGGTTCACTGCCCTTTCCACACTTTGACAGTGGCATGGAAAAGAAGCTATCTCCATTGGCTTACATCGAGCCTGTAGTAGCTCATCGTCGCTAAAACTGTTTAGCAGCGGTGGAGGAGTAATGATCTGTTTTTGCCAATCGATCATCTCGGTGTAGTCAGTAGATTGGAAATTGAGGGTTCGAGGCAACTCATATTTTCTGGTACCTGAAAATCCTGTTCTTGAAAGGATGATTTTCTGAATAGCTTGCTCCCTAATTTCTAGTCTCTTGTCAGTTACCATTGATATGAGTACGTAGGGAATCCAAAAAGTTTCCGGAAAATTCAAAAAGCTTTAATACAAAAACCCTTTAATAAAAGTTCCAGAATGGTCAAATAACTTTAATAAAAGAAAACAAAAGAGGATATACGTTTAGGAATGCTCAACAACGTTCGACATAATTCCCACCTATCTCTATACACTTTCTAAGCGATGTTTCCAGCGTTCCAATCCATTTTTATAAAATTCAGAGTTTTTCGACTGAAACCATCTCAAAACTGCTGTTCTGGCATCTGCTATCGAGTCGAAACGCGTTCATTTTATGTGATCCTTCAATTTTGGGAATAAAAAAAGTCGGAAGGGGCTAGATCCGGACTGTAGGGGGGGTGAGGTATGATTTCCCATCGAAATTCCCGTAACACGGCTCTTGAGGCATTTGCAGTGTGAGCAGGTGCATTGTCGTGATGGAAAAGCACCCCGCGATGAAGTTTACCATGTCTTTTTTCAACAAGCTTATCTTTCAGCTTCCTCAAAACATTTTCATAATATTGGGCGGTGACTGTTTTTTGTCCTTCAAGAAAGTCCACTAAAATTATTCCTTCACAATCCCAAAAAATTGTAGCCATTATCTTTTTAGCTGATCTTTCTGCTTTAAATTTGATTGGGCCATCTGATCCTCTTGGGAGCCATTGTTTTGACTGAACTTTGCTTTCCGGATCATGCTGATAAATCCAGGTTTCATCCCCTGTTACAAGTCTATGCATAAAACAATCTTCATGAACTTCCATTCGATTCAAAAGATCAACAGAAAGACTAGCCCTTTGGTCAAACTGTTCTTGGCGGAACGCTTTAGGCACCCACCAGGCAGAAAGTTTGCTAAGTTCTAAGGTATCCACCAAAATGGAATGAGCAGAACCACGAGAGATACCCACTAGGGTGGATCGATTTTACATTTTTTTCGATTTCCATATTCTAATAGAGAGAAAAACTTGCGCATGCATGAGAAAATAGCCTCTACAAAATCTTAGCTTAATAGGTAATCATCTTCTGATCCCGGCAGAGCGATGAAAATCATATTTTAGTAGTCAAAAACGTATTTTTCTTATAATTTTTAAAATATTTCAATATGCATCAAAATTATTCCTAATAACTATAAAGTCGATGAAAAAGACCTCATATGATCGTTTTTCCAAGCGCGTTGTCCTACGTTAATATCTTTTGCCCCCGGCAACAACGTCAAATGTTGAAAAAATAGGTAATTTATATACATATTTTCAGATCGGCTCTTTGTCTTAAATAATGCATTTATATATTTCCCATAGCATTTATATCGTTGCTTAGGCATGAAATAACACACACGCAAAATTTTATGACTCTAGGCTAGGGTTTAAAGGTCATCTCTGGTGAGTGCTGCCAGCAGCAGCTGCCACTGACGCGCCAGTACGCACTGCGCAGTTCCCTCAGTTGCCTTTTGACAGCGTCGAAGGCAGGTGTGTATTTTGCAGCTGGCTCCTCGAGTCCTCAGTGTGTGTGTGTGTGTGTGTGTGTGGCTCCTCACTCAGAGTCCTCAGTGTGCTCAATCTCTCTGCTCATATCCTTGTTTGTTTTTCTCATAACTCTGTTTTTCTCGATTTTATTGCGTAACAGAACAATACATTATTCTTTAATCTTTACAGGATGGCTACCGCTACAACTAGAAGATCGGTTACGTGTCCAATATTTGGTGCTGGGAAGGATTTGAATTTGCGATGTTTTCCCACATGTGAAGATGTGATGCAATACTACCATCACGTGAGAACTAAGTTGAGATCATCAAAGAAGGAACCTCCATTCAAAGACATCGCCGCTGTGGTCACGGAGAGACTGGAATACTTGTGGAAATTAGCTTCCATTCCAACAGTTTCGACAGCACTGATAAATCAAATGTTGAAAAGTTATCGTGATAAAATGGCTAACATCATCAAATCACTGAACGCGAAAAAGAAGAACGAATCGTTACAGAAAAATCTTGAGGCCTTCAAGAAATCAACTAAGACCACCTTATTTGACATATCGGCTTGTAAATGCCCTGATTTGACAAAATGCAGCTGCCCTCGTGAACGACGAGTACCACTGAAAGAGCAACAGTTTTTACTCGACCAAAGAAGTGATCGCAAAATGGCAATAGGAACTTTGGATGTTGAAACAACAAATAAAAACGAGATGACTCTTGGAAGAAGATTGGCGATATTGAAACAAGAAGGAATAGCAGAACATCAGGAGCCGTCGACTAGTAAACGACAAGAAACTTCTCAAGAACAACCTTCTTCGTCAGCCTCTAGTGAAACCGAGGATACATCTATAGAATCATCGTCATCGTATGAACTAACACCGAGAGATAAACATGACATGAAGGAAAAAACACGAATGAAACTCCAGGTACTTGCTGAAGCTTGTGATCGTACGGGCGTCTCAGACAGAGCTGCTTCATTTATTGCTTCTTCGTTGTTAGAGGATGTTGGCTGGATACGAAAAGATGATGTCAGTTCAGTGATTGATCGAAATAAGATAAGAAGAGCCAGAAAAAGAGTTGGTTCTGAGCATCAGCAAGATGACAAGATCACGCTACCATTACAGGGCATTTTCTTTGACGGACGTAAAGATAAAACAATGACACAAGAAGAAATAGACAATGTGAAGCATAGAAGGACTGTGGTAGAAGAGCATATAGTTTTAGTTCAAGAACCAGAATCCCAGTACATGGGGCATTTCACTCCTGCATCAGGTTCTGCCACTGCAATAACATCAGGTATCATCAACTTTCTAGAGACTAACAATATTAGCACGGACGACATTGTGGCTATCGGCTGTGATGGTACCGCAGTGAACAAGGGTCGAAAGGGTGGAGCCATTCGTATGATTGAAATGAAACTACAAAGGCCAGTTCAATGGATCATATGCCTATTACACGGTAATGAATTATCACTGCGACACCTCATTCAAGACTTGGACGGCAAAACAACTGGGCCAATGGGCTTTACTGGACCAGTTGGAAAACAACTGAACGACTGCGAAAAACTTCCAATTACAGAATTCGATGCCATTCCATCTCCCGACATTGACATAGATGATGCCGAGTTGAGCACTGACCAAAAATATTTGTTAGGCATCTACAGAGCAGTGTCGAGCGGTAGCTGCTCTTCAGCTCTCGCGGCTCGAAATCCAGGTAAGATGGCGCATTCCAGGTGGCTGACAACAGCAAATAGATTTCTGCGCCTCTATGTTTCAACCAGTGAACCCTCCAGCACCTTCAACGAAATTGTGCGATTCATTATGAGAGTTTACGCACCAATTTGGTTTAAGATAAAGAAAAACTCCAGTTTCACTGAGGGCGCAAAACATTTTTTCGAAATGATGCGTCTCTCTCAGACCATGCCTCAAATCTCTAAGACAATCGCCAGCAAAGTCCTCCGTAGAAATTCTTTCTTTGCTCACCCAGAAAATATTTTGATCTCCATGCTACATGCCGATGAGCAACACATAAGAGAATTGGGATGGAGAAGAATATTAAAAGCACGATCAAAACAATCACCAGCGGGGGAAATTCGAGCATTCGCCATGCCTGAGCTGCTCTACGATAGTCAAAACTATTACGAAATGATCAACTGGCAAACGGCTGAGGTGACCGAACCCCCCGTTACAAAAACAATACCTGATACCCGAATAAAAGAGTTTGTTGAGACGGGAGACCAGCCTGATGGACTGATCCCACTATTCCCTTGTCATACTCAAGCGGTCGAGAGACTCATCAAATTAGTAACCGAAGCCTCTGCCAGTGTAAGTGGAATAGAAGAGAGGGACGGATTCATCCGCTCCCGTCTTCACTCCCGAACAAAAATTCCACGATTTGATTCTAAGAAAGATTACCGTATGTAAATCGACATGCAGCCAAAGGAAGGGTGGTTGGGGCTGGATAGGGTGGAACTCGACGTACAGCCACCTCCTCGTGGTGAGTTCTGGGTTGCTAATTTTATAAAATTAGCAAGCGAGGAGCTGTACTTAGTACTTATCGTACTTATAACATCGCATTAACGTAATTATAATCCACATTTAGACTTTTATCGGGGACAGAAGATATTACTCTAGAGTCATAAAATTTTGCGTGTGTTATTTCATGCCTAAGCAACGATATAAATGCTATGGGAAATATATAAATGCATTATTTAAGACAAAGAGCCGATCTGAAAATACAGTATGTATATAAATTACCTATTTTTTCAACATTTGACGTTGTTGCCGGGGGCAAAAGATATTAACGTAGGACAACGCGCTTGGAGAAATGATCATATGAGGTCTTTTTCATCGACTTTATAGTTATTAGGAATAATTTTGATGCATATTGAAATATTTTAAAAATTATAAGAAAACTACGTTTTTGACTACTAAATTATGATTTTCATCGCTCTGCCGGGGGCAGATCTACAGATCTACAGAAGCTAAGGCTAACAAAGACCCTAAGATCCACTCTAAGGTTAGCCCGAGAGAAAGGAAAGAGTAGCGGGTTAAGAGAAGAGAAGAAAATAAGGGGTTAAGTAAGAGCAACACCTATCACTCATGGGTTAACATTCATTCAGAAAAAGAGGAAAAGTGTCTCACCATCATCATCCGCCGGCCACTGCCGACAAGTCAGAAAAATAGTCGGAGAGAATAGGAGAGGTGAAAGATGAAAAAAGTAAAATAAGACGCTTACAAACCATGCAAACACAGTCTTAATTCACTGTCATACCATGCAAACTACAACATGCAAGAAAAGAGGTAGACATGCAAAGTAAGGAAAAAAAAAAAAAAAAAAAAAAAAGTAGGTAAAGTTAAACAAAAAGTGGGTTAGTTTACGCTATGAGCTACATCTACATTCGTGTTAGTCTAATTTTTTTTATTTTTTTAATAATTTTATTGCTGGCATCACACGCTGGCATGTCACAAGCTGGCATTCATCGTCAACAGACTCACCCTCATGCAGGCGCAAGTTTTTGTCTCTATTAGAATATGGAAATCGAAAAAAATGTAAAATCGATCCACCCTAATTTTACCCACCTCATTGGCTATTATTTCACAGGAAATTCGACGATCTTTTTCGACTAGTGACCGAACAGCAGCAACAGTTTCTTCATTAATTGATGTTGATGGCCTTCCACTCCTTTGGTTATCATTAAGAACCTCTTGACCCGTTTTGAATCTTTTGATCCATCATAAACGTCTGATTTCTTAGGTGCTTCATCTCCATAAACTTCACGTAAGGCATCAAGTATTTGTGGTGGTTTCCATTTAAGTTTTGTTACGAATTTAATGTTAGCTCTCCACTCGAATTTTGAGATTTCCGTTGCCATGAAAAATAGGGTTCTTTTTAACTCCGTCTTAAAGCACTGTCACCAAGGTTGTGTAAGTCTTAGCATGGCCTAATATGTATGAAGGTCCAAATTCATGTCAAAACAAGAATTCATTAAAGTCTGATTTGAAATGATTGAATTATTAAACTTTTCCGGAAACTTTTTGGATTCCCTATATTTCCTGGGTGGGCAAAGTAGGCGTTATTCTTTAATACTGGTTTCATAATTGATCTATGTTGTTCATCTAAATTTCGAAGCAAGCACATTAAATGCCAAAAGTTATATGCACCATCAGTTGCATTAGGATGAGGTTTTATCCAAAACCTCCCTGGAGCATAGAACTGCATAATAATCTTGACTATATCTTGAAGGTTTTTGTCAGGATTTGGCGTTGAGTTATATAATCGAAGGACCCTGTTGGCTAGAGTTAGCCAGCGAGCATGGTGAAGGGTACTTGGGGATCGAGTGGACAGATCTTGAGAAGTGTCTCCAGTTTGCACTTCCAGACACATATCATAGAGATATCTTTGATCACTCCTTAGCTCCTTCACAACATTTGCTGTAATTTCTTTAATGTTTCCCTTTACGCGAGAATATTTGACTACCTCCAATTTTGTTAAATCTGTTTTCAGTTTATTCCCAATTGAACCCGCAAAAGTATTTGGACCTGTTGTTTTACCATCAATGGCTTTGTAGACGTGCATAAAAGGCAGCTCATTCAAATGCAAGAGGCATACCAACCGCTGCACTAGTCTGTTAAGATGAATTTCAACCAGTTTTATGGCTCCACCAATTTTTCCTGTATTTACAGGAGTACCATCACACAGTAAAGCTTTGATAGTATTTGTGCTGTTCGAGTCTGTAATAAGAGTTATCAACTCTTCTGCTATGCAGCGAGCAGTTCCATTATCTGGTGTGACATGGTCTACATAGATGCTTCCAGGTTCTTTCACAATAACATAGTGTTCTTCTGTTATCTTTCCACTTTTAGTTAATGTGTTATCTTTCCTTCCATCAAATCCAAGGCACTCCATCTTCAGATTTTCGGATTTAGACCTAAAAGTATTTGTTTCACCCATGCGATTTCTTTCTCCTTCTAATTTCTTTCTGTCAAACATGTTGGTGTGGTTAAGGATCCCCATATCTTTCAAAGCTGCATTGACTATTGCAGCTGCAGCTCTACAACTTACACGATAACGATCTGCTGTTAATGCTAGGTTTTTATAGGAGTGCCTGTTTTGAATCTTCTCAGTCAATTCTAAATCGGCCTCATAATCTACATTCTGACTCTGAATCTACATCCATGTCTTCTTCGGTATTTTCTATAAATTCCGATGGTAAAACATTGGTGGCTTCAGTCATTTTTTCTTGTGCTTTTATGATAATAAAAACCCACTCTAATAGAGAGAGTGGGTTTTTATTATCATATTTCGACCTTCACGTAGAAAAGTGAGGGTTTTTGCATTTCTTTTGCTTTTAGTTGACGGTTTTGTGCTTCTTGGGCTCTTGCTAAAGATCTCATCTTTGTCGAACCCACAAAAGACTCCCATTCTACCATTGGTATTTTATCCTTACACCTGCAAGATTTCCTATCAGTTCCCTTATCATAGCCTTCAGAAGAAGATATATCAAACATTTCATCATACTGAGCTAATTTTAAGGCAAAACTTTCATTTCTTCGATGTAACGGCACCTTGTTCAATTTTGAAGCGTCTTCTATTAGTTGACTGACTTTAAGATATATACCTTTGGTGTTAATC
The DNA here is from genome assembly GCA_023014485.1 of Bathynomus jamesi. Taxonomy (NCBI): domain Eukaryota; kingdom Metazoa; phylum Arthropoda; class Malacostraca; order Isopoda; family Cirolanidae; genus Bathynomus; species Bathynomus jamesi. The sequence goes on along the minus strand of JAJOZX010005462.1, from coordinate 24,347 downwards.
GTAGGAAAAGAAAATTTCATCCAAATGTCTTCAATATCTTTTACAACAACCCTGTAACGCGTCTAGTACGACTCATCGCCGCCGACTCATCGCCGCCGACTCATCGCCGCCGACTCATCGCCGCCAACTCATCGCCGCCAACTGAACTCCGAATGCACCGTTGCCAAATAATGTTTTGTATAATTTATTAATCTTTCTTTAGTGCGATGATAGGTACTGAAGGAAATTAAAAACACTTGGAAGAACCATTGAAAATATAACTAATTATATTTATATAATATTTTATTTATATAATATAACCTAACCCAACCTAACCCAACCTAACCCAACCTTCACCAATTAACATTATAGATGCCTTATACAAAATACAGAAGAGTCGAGATATGTATCTCGAACAACTTGTAGGAGGTCATGCTCCACCTTCAAAGTTAAAAAAATATTGTGATGCTGATGACCGTATATTAAAACTAGTTTTAAGCTTTGAGCAACGATCACCATTAGAATATTTACGTGGGATTGCCTACAATTACCACTAATTAAAATCTGAACCTTTTAATCTTTTTTTAACGTAGTAGAATAAAGAGTTTCTAACGATTTTTTATTTTTTAAAGCTCTAACCTTCAAAAATAAATTTAATTTATTTTTTGAAAAAATGGAGTTGAGTTGGCTGGAGTTGAGTTGGCGGCGATGAGTTGGCTGGCGATGAGTTGGCTGGCGATGAGTTGGCTGGCGATGAGTTGGCTGGCGATGAGTTGGCGGCGATGAGTTGGCGGCGATGAGTTGGCGGCGATGGATCGTCCCATCCCGCCCTGTAACAATCATTAGCAGTTGCTGATCCTTTTGATTTAGCTTCTTCACGACGGCGCACAAAAAGTTAGTGTCTCATAACATCTGATTTGAAGGAGTCATGGCTGCTGGGAATTCCGTAGGATATCCAAAGGCTGCATTTCAGGACTTGCTTCTAGTACTCATAGTTTATATTCAGAAGTAAAATCAAATTATATGTAATTTATAATTTATGATAATTCAAATTATACTTAAAGCAAATGCAAATTATTTCTATTTATCTGAAAAATTATTTCTATTTATCTGAAACATAAAAATATCAAGCATTAAACAAACAACTTATCATGTAACATTTAACAACATTAAACATATGCAAATATGAGGGTAAAAAAGGGAGGAGAGGCATGTGATAAGGGTAGTAGGGTAGCACATGCTTGAGTTTTTAATATTTTGTTAGTGATAAAAAAAACCCTTCTCACATAGTGTACTTTTAAGAAATAACAATTTTTCTCATTTAAATATATGCAAATATGAGGGTAAAAAGGGGGTGGGGGTATGTGCTACGGGTAGCAGGGGTAGCACATGCTTGATATTTTAATATTTTGTTAAGATGATAAACTGAAACTTTTCACATAATGTATTTTTTAAGAAATAAAAAAATTCCCATTTTCGACCGGGCCAAATGCACAGCCTTACTCGTTCCAAAGAAGAGTCCACTGCCCATTGAATCATTTCGGAGTGTTCTCGTATGTAAGCAGCGGCATCCACAATCTGACACAGGAGTTCCTCTCTCGTTTGTACTTTGGTCTTGTAGACTATCTCTTTCATAAGGACCCATAAAGAGAAATCTAATGGGGTTAGGTAGTGATAGTGATTAGTAGTGGTAATTTCGTTAACCTAAACTACCACCAGTGCTGCTATCTATCGAATTACACAGAGGTTGGAATTTGCTTTTTGCACATCTTTACACGTCCGTAGTTCCGCAACAGGTTGGAAATAGCACCTATTTGTATTAACTTTTTTACTCGATATCCCCCCCCACCCACCCACCCAAATCACCCACCCAAATCACCCACCAAAGTATGGCAGACTTTGGGATATTGCCGATTAATTTACCTTTGGATATTTCTGAATTTTATACACTTGCGCTTATATTCACATTGTTATAGTTAAATAACTGAATATTAGTGGATTTTAGCGATTTAGAAGTTTTCATAGCGTGCCGGCTTAATTTAACTTAAACTTGTGACGGTTATAAACGTTAACTACTTTAACTTGCGCGATGCCGTCGCAGAAAGCTTCGTGTGCGAGGTGTGGGGTTAATCGGTGGTATACGGATATTAAGGATTACAATGGTGGTCCTATGGCGATTACCGAGAGATCGGTTTGTTTCTTTTGTGATTTAAGGGAAGAGATAGTTGATATAAAACGTAGTGTACGCGAGGTGACGGAAAGACTTTCAACGCTTGATGAGGGCAGGGGTAAGATTACAGTTGACGAAGACTGAACCTACATTAACGTTGAAGACTTTAGTAATTTGAAGGGTGAGGAACATAGTTTCTAGTATAGGTAGCTTATCGGGAAGGTTAGACAGAGTTAAGGAAGTGGTTAAGGTTGGTCCGAGATTAGTAGACGGGAAGGGATTTAGAGAGGTTAAGGGTGGAGCTAGGCCGCGAACGTTAGGCGATAGGAATCCCCCCCCCCTGTCGAGGTTTCGAACCCTTTCGCCCAGTTGGATAGGGATGTGAACGAGGAGGAAACTATTGTAATTGGGGACTCCTGAGTGCGTCATATGAATAAAGAGTTTGTTGAACGGAATCCAACTAAGAAGAGGAGGGTCTGTCTACCAAGGTCCAGGGTTGACAGAATTAGAGACGAAGTAGATAGGATTGATGTCGCCTCCCAGTCACTCGATGTTGGTGACGATGGTATAGGCCCGATATGAGAGAGCCTGACCATTTGGAGAGATATAGGGGGTTAATTAAGTCCCTGAAGGCAAGGTCAGATAGGTCTTTAGTTCTAGGTATCACCCATAAGCACGGTTTGGGTCTTAGGATTACGTCAAAAACAATATTTTTTAATACTAAACCAGAAGAGATTTGTGCGCAGGAAAATGTACCCTTCATAAAGCTATGGTCAGAATTTAGTGATCCTAGCCTTTTTATAAAAGATGGGGGTGCATTTCAATGAAATAGGGAATGCTAGGCTAGGCAGGTTAATCGATGAGAACGTTCGAAAACTATATAGGTCGAAGCCTTCTTTAAACGTTGTGGGTCCGAAAAACGCCGGCCCGATGTAAAAAACAGTTTAAAACGCCGCTCCTTGGTAAAAAATAATTTAAACGTCTTTTATTGTAACGCGCGTAGTATTACAAATAAATTGAACGAATTTAAGGCGATAATTTATCCCGGGAACGACGATGTTAGTTGCTATAACCGAAACGTGGTTAAATACCGCGACCCAGACTTGTTGGGGGAACTTGATATAGCGGGTTTTAAACTTTTTACTAATGATAGGTTACATAGGATTGGTAGTGGCATTTTACTGTACATTCGCAATTCTCTTAGGGCTATCGAGGTTAAGATAGATTTTCCGGCAGCAATTAATGCGATATGCGTTGAAGTTAGGGCGCGTAGTATTAGCTTTAATTTTGTTGCTGTTTATAGACCTCCGTTCAACCCCTCGATACCGCTACTAGATTTTACTCACTTCTTGGTAACTTTATTAATAATCGGGATAGTACGGGGCTCCAATAAACCTTAGCTCCCCCGCCCATGGCCTAAACCATTAGAGGTACAGTAAAACTAAACATACCTTACAAAAGAGAATTTAATCCTGCATTTAATGAGAAACAATTAAAACTTGGTGTTCCCGCCATTGGCTTCCAAGACAGCCTGAATTCGCTTTGGGTAGCTTGCCAAAAGTGACGGGAATAGATCTTGATCGTTACGCAAATTTGCTAAAACAGTTTCAATGTGTTGCGTCATTGTATCCTTCGAAAAACGATTTGCTGCAGGTACTTGAAACAAGAGACATTCAACCTTGTCCTTTATAACTGATCCAATGTGTTCACAGACGTTCAGGTCAGGAGAATTTCCTGGCCATTCTTCATTTCCAAAGAAATCCATCTCATGTTTCCGCAACAACTGTTGAGTAGCTAATGCCTTAAAGCAGGGGGCCTTATCGTGCAGAAGTGTGACCTGATCGACACCCATAACATTGTTTGGGTTTCTTAGAAAAGGAATGACATGCTGGGATAGAATAATATCACGAAAATACTGTCCATCCCAACTCTGACCATTTGGCTTCAGCACCCACATGAACTTCTTTGCAGTGAACAAAACAAAGACACCAACACAGTCGGGACTGCTTAATAATTCGCGATAATGTTCATTGTCGTCGATTTCATCTGGTGTTGTGGCCCACACTCGATCATTTTGGTAGTTAGGCCGACGTGTTACGTAAACAAAAAATTCATCGGAGACAGCTAAATGCATGAAATCATCCACATCCCAATCTTCAAGATAATGGGCAAACCACATTCTGTCATCGATGTTAAGTTGAGTTTTTCTTGGCTTTGGAAGTTCATGCCAAAGCTTTAAACCTTGCCTATGACGGTACAGTCGAATGATCTCACCACTGACGATCTTTCCTCTCAACACTTCTATCTCTCTAGAAAGTTTAGCACAGCTGTTTTTCCGTTTACGCGTACCGCTTTCAATGATGTCCTTTGTTTCCTGAGAGAGTGGCAAATTTGGGCGCCCAGATTTGGTTGTATCCATTTCACATTCATCCAAAGTTTTATTCCAATTTCTTTTGACGAAGCCCTCACTTCTTCACAACTTTTTGGCAACCCATGAACGTGTTATAAAGGTGGCACCAGCATCACGAGCTTCCCGAAATGTTATTGCTCGTATGCGATCTATCACACGTTGCCTCTCCGAATCACCAATTAATTGAGAAGCCATTATATTACAGTATCACTTTATCAGCTAGAGTAATTTTAATACCTGCAATAAATAAAGAATTTTATATATTTTTATAATCACTAAAAACTATTTCGAGATAAGTAAACATGTTAGCTGCAAATGGGGGGGCTAAGGTTTTTTGGAACCCATTATAATTGTCGGAGACATTAACTGCCCTAATATTAATTACAAGACTTTTACTGGTAATGACGAGGGTTTGAGACTGATTGAGTTTATGGAAAATAATTTTTACGACAGATGGTTGCCGAACCAACGCGCGGTGACAATATCTTAGATGTAGTGATGACGAACGACGATAATATACTGTAGTCGAAGGTTTAGAAGTAGGGGTGAGTTTGGGAAGTAGTGATCACTAAATTATTAGGTTTAAGCTATTGATAGAAAACAGTAAGGATAGTAATGTAATATACAGTACTGGCCAAATTATTAGGAATTTTTTAAAAATTTCATTTTTTGGTATAAAATGTTAAATTAAACCAATTTTAAACGTTGAAAAGTTATTTATTTCTACACAAGAATACATGGTCATTATTTAGCAATAGTTTAGTACTTAGTTTGACCCCCTTAGCTGCCTTAAGGGCTGCGACACGCTTCGGCATGCCATGAATCAATTTTGTGCATAATTCCTTAATACGTGTAGAGTGAAACCAGACTTGAATAAGTCGCTCTATGAGTTGGTGTTTTGTTGTTATCGGCGTTTCATGGATTACGTCCTTTAAAATACACCATAAACTTTCGATTGGGTTCATGTCTGGAGAATTTCCAGCCCATGGAAGCAACCGAACACTATTTTCATGACACCATTTTTTAACCGACTTTGCCGTGTGGCATGGAGCTGAGTCTTGTTGAAAGATCCAACGTCTATTACCATACCATTCCCTTATTTGAGGCAGTAGACGTCTTCTTAGTACTTCTATATACTTGACTTGGTTCATATTCCCCTCAACAATGCTCAAACGACTAGTTCCATGCACAGAAATTGCTCCCCAAACCATGATCTTTTGTGGAAATTTCACCGTTTTCATCAGACACTCAGGCAAAAATTCTTCTCCAGGCCTCCTTCTTACACTTTGAACACGATCGTCAAGCACGGCAATCGTTGACTCATCGGAGAACACCACCTGCAATCAAAGAAAGCCCTGTGAAAGAGTCAGTGCATAGCGTATGAAGTACAGCTAAAACGAAGTACAGTATGACTTGCTGCTTTACAGATATTTTTACTGCAGTTTTATCACGTACTGTAAATACACTTCTATGCATACTGTATTTACTGTATTAACATTCTATTTAATGTTAAATATTATTCTTACCTGTTCCCAATCCTCACTAGTCCAGTTAATGTGTTCCTTTGCCCATGCAAAACGTGCCTTCTTCATAGCCTCAGTGAGCCTGGGCTTCTTCCTTGGGCGGTAGGCTTTGAAGCCGGCAGTTAGAAGCCTCCTGTTGACTGTTCTACGACTAATATTGATGCCATCAGCCGCTAGACTACTGGAAATGTTTTTGCAAGTAGCTCTTCTATTTCTAAGAGACAAAATTGCAATCTGTCTATCAGTTCTTGGAGTCGTTACCCTTTTTCTGCCGCATCTTCCAACCCTTTTGGGGCCTACATTTTCTCCAAATACCATTTTTTTCTTAATACGAAGTACTGACTGTGGTGAAACATGGAGTTTGGCAGCGATTTCCTTTTGTTTAAATGTAGAAGAAGTTAATAAAACCTGTATTTGCCCAATTTTCCGTGGACTCAAGTCATTCTTTCGCCCCATTTTCAAATTCACTTAAAAACTGTCACAAATAATTGCCGAAATTGGGTAAATACACTATTTAAATTAAACGGTAGTTACAATGACACGTAAAAGAAAGAGAAACACCCGCATCGCACGACAACCAAACGACAACTGACGAACAAACACGCTTCGTTCGACTAAAGAATTATGCAAAAAATTGATTCATGGCATGCCGAAGCGTGTCGCAGCCATTATGGCAGCTAAGGTGGGTCAAACTAAGTACTAAACTATTGCTAAATAATGACCATGTATTCTTCTGTAGAAATAAATAACTTTTCAACGTTTAAAATTGGTTTAATTTAACATTTTATACCAAAAAATGATATTTTAAAAAAATTCCTAATAATTTGGCCAGTACTGTAAATCCCCGATTTTCGGAGGGCTAATTTTGATAGTAGTGGACTGGGATAATTTATTTATGGGAAATGACGCAAGTTTTCATTGGGAGGCGTTTAAAGAAAGTTTTATGGATATCGAAAGGGAGTTTATTCCTCGTAGACCCAAGCGCGCTAGAAATCATGGTAGGCCCAAGTGGTGGACTAGGGAAATAGGCGAGTTCATAAACGAGCGTAACAGAGCGTACAGACTTAATAAGTGCAATGGCACGGTAGCTACCTTTAATAGATATATCGACCTTAGACGTCAGGTTAAAAGATCTGTTAGGAATGCTAAGGGTAATTTAGAGATGCTTATAGCTGCGGATAGTAAACATAATTCAAAAAAGTTTTTTGACTACGTGAATAATTGTTAGCTGATAAAACATAACATAGGCCCTCTAGTAGACGTTAACGGCGCTTTGGCTTCGAACTCAGGCGATGGCAGGTATTTTTAACAACTTTTTTGCAACAGTTTTTACCGTAGAAGACTTAAATAATGTCACCGACGTAGACGATATCGTTCCATTTAGTAGCGAGACTATTTTGAATGCAATAAATGTTTACGAGGGTGAGATTGCGCATTATATCGATAAGCTAAAAGTGAGCAAGGCTCCAGGCCTTGACGCCCTTTATCCTAGACATTTGAAAGATTTGAAAGACGTTATCGTAGGCCCCTTAACAAAAATTTTTAATAAGTCACTAGAAGCGGGGTTTATTACTGAAGACTTCAATTTAGCTAACCTTACGCCGATTTTTAGAAAAGGCGGCCGCACTGTAGCTAGCAATTATAGGCCTATTAGCTTAACGTCAATTGTCGGTAAACTTTTGGAATCCGTAGTTAGGGATCGTATCGTCGATCACTTAGAAAGTCGCGATTTGTTTAATAGTAGTCAGCATGGGTTTCGTCGCCATAAATCTTGTTTAACTAATTTGTTATAATGAAATAGTGTGCGAATACGATAGGCATAGAGCGGCTGACGTTATTTATTTAGACTTTAAGAAAGCGCTCGATACAGTTTCGTGTAGAAGATTAATTGCGAAGGTTAAAGCGCACGGTGTACGCGGTCAGATAGCTAACTGCTTAGGGGAATGCCTTCATGCTAAGAAATAGAGGGTCGTTGTTAATGGTAGTGAATCGGGGTGGTTGGATGTAAGTAGCAGTGTCCCACAGGGTTCAGTGTTAGGCCCATTGGTATTCGTAATCTAGATTAACGACATAGATGCAGGCTTGACCAGTAACGTGTCAAAATTCGCGGACGATACTAAAATAGGCGGTAAAGTTCTTAATCTGGACGATAGAAATCCGCTCCAAGACGATGTAAATAGGATTATGGAGTGGACGGATAAGTGGCAGATGTAATTTAACGTAGACAAATGTAAAGTTTTGCATATAGGTTCTCGTAACAATAATTACACGTACACGATGGGCAATAGACAGTTAGCGAGCATTGACAAGGAAGTAGATTTAGGCGTACGCGTATCTAAGGATTTAAAAGTTCGGAACAAGTGCCTGGAGTCTTGCGCAAAAGCTAATAGGATGTTAGACTTCATAGCACGTAATTTCGAATTTAAAGCGAAGAATATTATATTGCCCCTTTACAAGTCTTTAGTCAGGCCTCACTTACAATATGCTGTTCAGTTTTGGTGCCAGTATTTGCGTGAGGATATTGATAGGTTGGAAAGGGTTCAGCGACGCGCCACGAAACTAATTCCGTCATTGCGCAACAAGTCTTACGAAGAGAGGATTAAAGAGTTAGACTTGCATTCACTCGAAACTAAGAAATTAAGTGGGGATCTTATTGAAGTTTTCAAAATCGTTAATAAAATCGATAACGTAAATTTTGACAAACTCTTCACTTTCGATAATAGCAATACTCGTAATAACGGATTTAAGTTGCGTGGCAGATGTTTCATTACTAACATCGCTAAAAACGTTTTTACGTTTAAAGTAATTGATAAATGGAATAATTTCCCCGAGTCCGTCGTGAACTGTACCAGCGTTAATATGTTTAAAAACCGTTTATATAGGCATTTTTTAAATATGAACGTTGTTTAAAATAATAAAGCAATAAGCAACAGGAGCTCTGGGGGTAGTGGTCGAGGATGAGTCTGTTGACGATTAATGCCAGCTTGTGACATGCCAGCGTGTGATGTGCCAGCAATAAAAAAAATTAGACTAACACGAACTTAGCTGTAGTTCGTAGCGTAAACTGACCCGCTTTTTGTTACACTCTTCCTACATTTTTTTTCTTTTATTATCCTCTTTTTACTTGCATGTCTGTAGTTTGCATGGTATGACAGTGTTTGAGTTAAGCCTGTGTTTGCATGGTTTGTAAGCGTTCTTATTTTACTTCTTTTCATCTTCAACCCTTTCCTATTCTCTTCGACTATTTTTCCGACTTGTCGGCAGTGGCTGGCGGATGATGATGGTGAGTCTTTCTTTCTCTTTTTCTGAATGAATGTTAACCCACGAATGATAGGTTTTGCTACTTAACCCCTTATTCTCTTCTTTTAATCCCCTACTCTCTCCTTTCTCTCGGGCTAACCTTAGAATGGCTCTTAGGGTCTTTGTTAGCCTTAGCTTCTGTAGATCTGTTGTGGTAACTTCGTTAACCGAAACTACCACCAGTGCTGTTATCTATCGAATTACACAGAGGTAGGAATTTGTTTTTTGCACATCTTAAAACGTCCGTAGTTCCGCAACGGTTGGAAATAACCCCTATCTTGTATTAACTTTTTTACTCGATATCACCTCCCAAATCACCCCCCAAACTATGGTAGACCGATTGTGAAACACCCTGTGCACACACACACACACACACACACACAACATATATATATATATATATATATATATATACGAGGGTAATTCAATAAGTATCCGCACTTTTTATTTTCACAATTTTATTTTCACATCTGATAGATTATAAACATCACTTCTCAATATAGTCCCCTTGTTTCTCAATACACTTAATCCAGTGATCTATAAGCTTCCTAATGCCATCACAAAAGAATGCTTTTGGCTGTGTGCGTAGCCAGTCATGCACCGCCTCCTTCAGTTCATCATGGCCTTGGAATCGCTGACCTCTCAAAGTGTCTTTTAGTGGTCCAAACGGGTAAAAATCCGAAGGTGCCAGGTCTGGACTGTAGGCTGGATGGTCGAGAACTTCAAATTTAAGTTCTTGAAGGCATTTTCTAGTCATGTAAATATTTAGTGAACTCAAACCATGTAATAATACTTGAAAACAATTTTTTAGATACTTCTGCTTTCCATAAATTGTATCTGTGTGAAGTACAAATTTATTTCTTCCGTATTGGAGAACCCATTCATTAACAAGCCTCTCATACTACATTCGCATAGTCATCTAATTTGTCAAAATCCTGCTATTCTCTTCATATAATTTTCTTTCAAAACTACACAATTACAATCTTTCCACGAAATCATACTCCAGCGAATATTTTCTTTCATACGGATTGTAGCATACGAAATTTTTAAGTTTATCGCAACTTCAATTGCTCATCCGAGAAAACTAACAAGACACGTTTCCATGAGTTCAAATTTCCTTTCATGTTCCAAAGTGAACCCAATTTTAGACGTACCGATTTCACGTTCAAGGTTTGTAGAGCATTTTGGAATTCTATACGGTCTTCAAATACAATATCTACATCAAATAATATACAGTAACCCCACAATTTACGCGCCCCCCATTTGCGCGTTTTCGGATTAACGCAGTCCAAAAGTATTAAATTTTGTTTTATAAATAAATAAAAAGGCACTGATGGTTAAGAAACCAGCTCCAAGAGACCCTAATTGTGAGTGTTATTTTTTTTATTTATTACATGTTATTACTAATTTTACAGAGGAGTTCCTGTATTTATTTATTTTATTATTTTGGGGGGCAGATAATTATTATTGGATTTTATTTTATTTAAACAAAATTAAATAAAATTAATTTTACTTAATTTTTGGGATGTCTTGGGGGTTGGGGGGGCCCGTACTTAACACATTGAATTATATGTTATAGTTCCTCCAATTTACGCGGAATTCATTCGCTGAAGATTCACGAACGCATCTGCCGCGTAAATCGGGGAAGTACTGTATTCTCAAGTGTGGTAAGGCTACTTACCACAAACTCCTCTCACTATACCTTAATGTTCCATTATTTTAAGATTTTGTATGCAAATTGTAAACATTGAACAATAAAAAAATTTATGAAATTGGAGTACAAAATTTGTAAAGTGCATACCATTACAAAACATGTAACATTTAGAGATGCAAAAGTACTTAATAAATGATAGAAAACAAGGTAATTAATTCTCTATGCCTACGCCTATAAACAGTCTGTTCAATTAATACAAACCTTTGCTTTATCCGGAGCTATAGGGCGCGTCCCTCTATGGCCATTGGACCCGTCTGTGGATCCGGCTGATCTCATGCTTATATTTCTTTCTTTCTCCTCCTTTCCCCCAATCCTTCTGGCTTTTTTTTTCCTCCGCATTTGGCTTTGTTTTGGACCTTGACTTGACTCTTTCGTTGGACCTTGGGTGGGGGAGGTGGTTGTCCTTCACCATTGTTTCCCTGCCATATTTCACCGCGCGTTGGATGAGAGTGGCCGCCTTTTAGGCACGGGGACTGGGTATGGGTGTATCTCCCCTGCGTGACATCTCTTGGTGGTGGGACCGAGTGTGCCCACTATTCGCCTTTCCCTTGTTGGAGTCGGTGGTGGCTGGATGCGCGCGGGGGATGAAGCTTCCTTTTTGTTTGCTATGGCTTCTTCTACTCCTCGGCTTACGACCTCTGCTTCTAATTCTCGGACTACTCCTTCTCTTAGCACTCGGGTGGTGGACAACCAGGCCCTCGAGTCCTCTACCACTGGAAGACCGCATCCTGATGGGGTTAACCCCCCCCTCCGACTGCGGAACATTCGCGTCCTCCTCGTTCAAAGACTTCTCGTATGTCTTATTTCAGCAAAGTCTTTTGACCCCTTCGTGGGAACTGACGACTCTGACCCTGATTACCCTCGGTTTCTGGTCCTCAGTTCTTCCGCCTCTCACGCCCCTCTCACAACGGGATGTTTTTGAGGTCTACGATGACTTCAATTCCCGTTGTGGCGATCCCCAACAGATGTGGCCACAGAATGATGGTTCTCTTGTGGTGGAAGTCTCCTCCAGAACCGAACACCAGAAAGTTTCGTCCCTCTCGACCCTGGCTTCTGCTCCCCTGGATTGTCTCCACCACTTGTACATGCTCCCTGCCTTTTAAAATACTCAGAATCGGATCTTCTCACCCGCCTCTTCTCTCAGAAGGTGACCAGTGTTTACCGCCCACCCCGTATGGTTCAGGGGGCAAGGATTCCATCTCCCTTACTGATCCTGACCTTTGCTCGTTCCCAGTTACCCGAGAAAATTAGGGCCGGTTATCTTCAATTTCCGGTCTGTCGTTACATCCCCAGACCACGCCGATGTTTTACTTACCAGAGGTTCAGACATGTCAGTAAGACATGCCGAAGTTCCCCTGGTATTTGTGTAAACTGCGCGCCCCCGACACATGGTTCCTCCTGTTCAAATCCTCCCCCCTGCGCCAATTGTGGAGAAGACCACGCCGCCTCCTCTTCCTGTCTGACTTACCTATTCGAGCGTGAGGTACTGTCGGTCCTGGAAACTGACAAGGTCAGTTTTCAGGAAGCGAGGGCCCGTGTCAGGTCCCGATTCGCAGGCCCAGGCCTCGCCTTTGCCGGACAACCTCCCGTTCGCCCCGGACTTCCACCACCTCTGTACCCTCCTCTTCTACACCCTATCATCCAAGGCCTGATCAGGCCTCATCCACCCGTCCCCCTATCCCGTCCTCTACCTTCTCGTAGTCTGCACCCCTTGTGTTCACTATTCCTCCAACCCGTCGCCCCAGAATTTCCAATTCCACTGTCCCCATCTGCTCCACCTCAGTTGCAACTAACCCGCTTACTCACACTTCTGAAACCATCGCTGAAATTTCAGCATACATATCGAAAACCGATTCCTCTTCTGGTCTTTCCTCCCCTCCGCGCTCTTCCGTTAAACGACCCATCGCCAGACCCCGGCGTCTGGGTCCCTCTGCCAAGCTTCCCTGCTCAGGCTCCCCGTCTCCTAGTCCTCTTGCTCCATCTTCCACCAGTTCTCTTCCTCCTACCCTCATATCCTTTCCACCTTCAGATATCCCTTTCGTTTTACTGGTTCCTCTAAGTTCTCCTGTTTCCCTTCGCGACCGGCCCCTTCCCTCTTCTACTCCTGATGGTGGTCATGCGGCTTCTGAAATCCAAGTTCAAGCTGACATCCACCCTTCCCCTCTTTCTCTACTGCCACGCTCCCTCGTTAATCTCCAGATGCCCTTGGAATCTTCACCTCCACCACGGAAACCGGATTTACTCCTGCCCGCTTTGAACACCCCTTCTCTTCCGCCCCGCTCCCTCTTGACCTCCCGATGCCCCCGACATATTATCCTCCACCCCATCTCAGAAGTTAGATTTACCCCGTCCTGCTTCCTCCCCTCTTTTTGCATCCTCCCCCCATCCGAAAACTAAACCCCCTCCGTCTCCTTTCATCTGTTCCTCAATCACCCCTTCTTCAACTCGTCCCCCAGCTTCGTCAGCGCGTCCTTCTGGTCATGTCCCTAAATCTCGCCCGATTACGTCTCGCGTTCTCCCTGTATTCCGCTCTTGATGGCAGCTATCCTTCAATGGAATTGCCGAGGTCTTCTCCCTAATTGGGAGGACTTCCTCCTCCTTATCCAGGATTTTAACCCAGTGTGTGTCTGCCTTCAGGAGACCCAACTTGGGGTTCGCCCACTGCGCCCTCTCCGAAGGTTTTCGTCATATCTCCCACCCCTCCATCTATTGCAGCTCCCCGTGGGGCCACTGCCATTTTCATCCGTTCTGATGTGCCATCTACTCCCCTTCCCCTCAAAACTCCTCTCCAGGCAGTAGCGGCCCAGGTCTTCCTGGAATGTGTATATTCAGTTTGCTCTGTATATCTTCCCCCGTCACAGGAACTTTCTGTTGACGATCTTTCCGCTCTCCTCCCTCTTTCCTCCTTCTGGAAGATTACAACGCGCGCCATCCTCTGTGAGGTGATACTGTCACCAACCAGCGGGGTGGCGTTGTGGCCTCCCTTCTTTCAACTATTTCTGTCTGTCTTCTCAACACCGGCCAGCCCACAGCTTTTCACCTTCAGACCCGTACATTTTACTCCATAGATCTTTCGCTTACTTCTCCTTCCGCCTTCCTTGACTTCTCTTGGTCCGTCCCTCCAGACCTTTACGGTTGTGATCATTTCCCCCTCCTCCTCCTCCGTACGTCCCGGACTCCAAGCAACTCCGCTCTTCCTACCCGATGTTCCCTCGCTAAAGCTGACTGGCCTCTTTTCTACTTCGAAAGTCAAACCTCTGCAGCTTTGAGTAACTTCCCGACCGTTGATGCTGCCTCCACCTACCTCACAGATCATATCACCTGTGCCGTTCTGTCCTCCATTCCAAAATCTACATTTCCTCGCACCTCTGCCCCTTCGGTTCCATGGTGGACCCCGACATGCACTCTGGCTGTTCAGGCTAAGAAGTCGGCCTTTTGCCGTCTTCAACGTAATCCATTCCTAACAAATTCAATAGCCTTTAAACGTACGCGAGTTCAGGCCCTTCGCACAGCAGTTTTTCTTGGCGAACTTACATCTCCTCTCTCACCTCCCGCATCCCTTTCTCCCGAATTTGGAACAAGATTCGAAAAATTTCCGGAAAATCCTCTTTTCATCCTCCTCCTGTCCTCACGATAGACGGACGCCCAGTGTCCTCTCCTACTGTAGTGACCTACACCTTGGCCTCGACCACAGCCTCCATCTCCCGACACGACCACAGTGATCCTGCCTTCCTCCAACGTAAGGCTTTGCTTGTTCGCTCCCCTCACCTTTTTCAGACTCCCAATAATTTCCCCTATAACCGCCTTTTTCTTTGTCAGAGCTGAGATCGGCGTTAACTTTTTGCGGCAACTCTGCACCCAGCCCTGACGGCATTCATTTCGAAATGCTTCGTCGCCTACACCCTTCGGCTTACTTCTTTCTCCTCACCTTCTACAATTGGATCTAGGTCGGGGGCACCTTCCCCTCCTGTTGGAGGGAAGCAGTGGTGCTCCCCTTCCCTAAACCCGGTAAGGATCTGACATCTGCCCTCACTAACTGCTTCTCAAAACTTTTAGAGATGATGCCGAATGACACCACCTGGCGGTGGTGGATCTGCCGAAAACTTTACCTTTTGAGCTTTTCTCCCTTCCTTTATCTCCAACTTTCTGACTTCCCGTTCCTTTCGAGTTCAGATGGGTACCTCCCTCTTTCTGTGCATTCGTAGGAGGAGAGAGTCCCCCAGGGCAGCGTCCTGAGCGTCGTTTGCTTCGCTTTGGTGAGGGCTCTGCCCCCGGGGATTACGGCCACCCTTTATGTAGACGACCTTGCCATATATTGCTCCGGCTCCACATCTGGCTTCCTTGAACGTATCTCCCAGCGGGCACTGGATTCGGTTTCCAAATGGGCCACGGACTACGGGTTCCGATTTTCCACTTCGAAAACGGTGGCAGTGCACTTTTGCCGTCACCGCCGCTGCACTGCCGTTCCTTCTCTCTCTCCTTATGGATCACCAATCCCCGTTGTGCCCGAAACTAGATTTCTAGGTCTCCTCCTTGATTCTCTCCTCTCCTGGATCCCCCAAGTTAAGTCTCTGAAGGCATCGTGCCTTCAGACTTGTACCCTTCTCAAGTTCCTCTCTGATACTGAAATGGGGTGATGACCCCCATACTCTTTGGCGGATCTACCATAATCGGCCATAATCCAAAGTAAGTTGAATTATGGATGTCAGGCTTATTTCTCCGCTCCTGCCTCCGCTCTGCACATACTCGATCCGATTCTCTCCTTACGTGTGCGCATCAGCACTGGCGCATTCCGATCTTCTCCAATCGTTAGACTGTATGCAGAGAGTGGGCATCTCCCGTTGGATGCCCATCGTACCTTGGAGGGTCTGAAATACCTCTTTCGTGTTCGACAGTTCTCTCCCACCTCGGTCTTCCAATCCCTCTTCGGCCTTTCCACTGTGGCATGCTTTGACCGTCATCCCCACTTGATCCAACCGTTTCGTCTCCGAATAGCCCCCGTCGTGTCTTCTCTGGGGATGGAGGGTCGAGTGCTCTCCTCTCCCCCCTCCAAATTCCCTCCGTGGACCAGTTCTCCTCTCCATATCTGCTCCCTCCTTTCTACTGTACCAAAGTCCCAGCTCCACTCATCCGCCCTTCGACAACTATTCCTATCCCTTTCCTCTTCCCATGCTGACTCTATCCCAATTTTCACTGACGACTCTCGCTCTCCACTTAGAGTGGGCTGCGCGGCCGTCTTCCAATCGGAAATTAAATCATTATCCCTCCCCCGAGCGGCTTCCATCTTTACAGCGAAACTAACGGCTATTCTTTTGGCCCTTCGGTTCCTTTCTGAGCTCCCCTCTACATCGTTTATTATTTATTCTCACTCCCGTAGCGCTCTTGAGACCCTGTCCTCTCTTGTCTCTCGGCACCCACTGGTGCGACAGATCCAGGACTGACTGGTCCTTCTTTCATCACGCCGTAAGGTAGTCGCCTTTTGTTGGGTACCTTTCCACATTGATGTTCCGGGCAACGAACGCGCGGACGCCGCGGGGATTGAGGTATCCTCCCTGCCTTTCGACCCTAACATGCCTCTCTCGGCGTCGGACTTTACGAGGATTTTCCGCGAAGCTCTCCTTCGGCGGTGGCAGCACCAGTGGGAGGATGTGTCCGGGAATTTCTTGAGGGCGTTGAAGCCCACAATTCGACGGTGGCCTTCCTCCTGTCAGCGTGACATACGATTAGAAACCGCTCTGATGCGACTGCGCATGCGCCTCACGCATGGGCATCTTATGACGGGAGATGTTGCCCCCTCCTGCCCATGCGGCATCCCTCTCTCTGTTTCACATTTTCTTTTGGTTTGTCCTGCCTTTACCGTTGCTCGCTTCCAGTTCGTCCCCTTTTGCCCTTCAGGCTCCACACTCTTACTCTTATTCTATTGTTGGGTGACTCTACGCCAGTACTAAAGGACACGCTTTTCTCTTTTCTCCGTCAAACTGTCCTTCTACTCTCTATTTAATATGACTTGGGTGTAATTTCTTCCTCCCTTTGCTGATCATAGTGTCTTTACTTTTCTCTTAGGACTTTTCTTTAACTGTTACCCCTTCAAAGTCCATCTTACCCCATCTCCTTGTGCTCTCCCTTTACTTTAGTTTCAGCACGATACGACCTTAGCAGTTGAAGCGCCGGTGAAGCACTACTATTCATTCATTCAGTAGTATGACCACAAACGGAGAGAGTGCAAATCAAGTGCAATGTTGATCAAATGTTGCAAGGTGCCACCAACCCCATCCCCTTGTTGCAAGGTGATATCCCCCTTCCACCCTCCCTCAGTGTCAACCACGTCCGCAGGATGCCAACAAAAAAAGGGGAATTCACCCAGCAAGCTGGGGACGGCTTGCTGGGGTATACCTAACCTAAACGAGAGAGGAGTCAAAGCATCCTACGTCTGCGAGACACAGACGCATAATGGGAGCTCAGAGTAGCATCACTAGGCTTACAACTCGAAATCCGCCAGTTCGCATAGAAGCCAGTGCCCGTCAGGCATATCAGCCAGTTGGTATATTACATACACACACACACACACGCGCGCGCACACACACACACACACACACACACACACACAAAAATATATATGTATACACTCATAGATCCTGAGCAGCCATTTGATCTAAAAACGCACACACACACTTCCCGACTACATATATATATACACACACGTGTATATATATATATACACACACACACACACACACATATATATATATATACGCTTATAGATTCCCTATTATCGCATACACACACACAACATCTAAATATATATGTACGTATACACTCATAGATCCTGAGCAGCCATTTGATCTAGAAACGCACACACACTTCCCGACTACATACATATATATATACGTTTATAGATTCCCTATTATCGCGCGCGCGCGCACTCACACACACACACACACACACACACACACACACACACACACACACACACAACAACATATATATACATATATATACACACACATAGATCCTGAGCAGCCATTTGATCTAAAAACGCACACACACTTCCCGACTACATATATATATACACACACACACACACACACACATATATATACATATATATAAGGAGTTCCTAAAAACCTTAGCACCCCCATTTGCAGCTTACATGTTTACTTATACTGAAATAGTTTTTAGTGATTATAAAAATATATAAAATTCTTTATTTATTGCAGGTATTAAAATTACTCTAGCTGATAGTGATAATATAATGGCTCAATTAATTGGTGATTCGGAGAGGCAACGTGCGATAGATCGCATAAGAGCAATAACATTTCGGGAAGCTTGTGATGCTGGAGGCACCTTTATAACACGTTCATGGGTTGCCAAAAAGTTGCGAAGAAGTGAGGACTTCGTCAAAAGGAATTGGAATAAAACTTTGGATGAATGTGAAATGGATACAACCAAATCTGGGCGCCCAAATCTGCCACTCTCTCAGGAAACAAAGGACATCATTGAAAGCGGTACGCATAAGCAGAAAAACAGCTGTGCTAAACTTTCTAGAGAGATCGAAGTGTTGAGAGGAAAGGTCGTTAGTGGTGAGATCATTCGACTGTACCGTCATAGGCAAGGTTTAAAGCCTTGGCATGAACTTCCAAAGCCAAGAAAAACTCAACTTAACATCGATGACAGAATGTGGTTTGCCCATTATCTTGAAGATTGGGATGTGGATGATTTCATGCATTTAGCTGTCTCCGATTTATTTTTTGTTTACGTAACACGTCGGCCTAACTACCAAAATGATTGAGTGTGGGCCACAACACCAGATGAAATCGACGACAATGAACATTATCGCGAATTATTGAAAAGTCCAGACTGTGTTGGTGTGTTTGTTTTGTTCACTGCAAAGAAGCTCAAGTGGGATGCTGAAGCCAAATGGTCAGAGTTGGGATGGACAGTATTTTTTGTGATATTATTCTATCTTAGCATGTCATTCCTTTTCTAAGAAACCCAAACAATGTTATGGATGTCGATCAGGTCACACTTCTGCAAGATAAGGCCCCCTGCTTTAAGACATTAGCCACTCAACAGTTGTTGCGGAACCATTAGATCGATTTCTTTGGAAATGAAGAATGGCCAGGAAATTCTCCTGACCTGAACGTCTGTGAACACATTGGATCAGTTATAAAGGACAAGGTTGAAAATCTCTTGTTTCAAGAACCTGCAGCAAATCGATTTTCGAAGGATACAATGACGCAACACATTGAAACTGTTTTAGCAAATTTGCGTAACGATCAAGATCTATTCACGTCACTTTTGGCAAGCTACCCAAAGCGAATTCAGGCTGTCTTGGAAGTCAATGGCGGGAACACCAAGTTTCAATTGTTTCTCATTAAATGCAGGATTAAATTCTCTTTTGTAAGGTATGTTTAGTTTTACTGTACCTTTAATGGTTTAGGCCATGGGCGGGGGGGCTAAGGTTTATTGGAGCCTCATATATATATATATAATATATATATATATATATATAATAATATATATAATATATATATATATATATACGCTTTTTGATTTCCTATTATCGCATACACACACACAACTATATATATATATATATATACATATATATATATATATATATATATATATATATACGCTTATAGATTCCTATTATCGCGTACACACACACAACAACTATATATATATATATTATATATTATATATTATAATATATATATATATATATATAATATATATATATATATATATATACACTCATAGATCCTGAGCAGCAATTTGATCTAAAAACGCACACACACCTCCCGACTACATATATATATATACGTTTATAGATTCCCTATTATCGCGCGCGCGCGCGCGCACACACACACACACACACACACACACACACACACACACACGTTATGATTTCCCCATACGATAACACACCAGCCTATGAAATGTTGTTCATTATACTGACCACCAAAATAAGGCAACTACTTGATGCTTCAATTAAGATTTATTATTATTATTGGGACACAAAAATTTCCTACACAATCTGAAACAATGAACTGAATAACCTTTATCTTCCTCTGTATATACTTATTTATCATTATTAAGAATTATTATATTTAAAATAAAATTGAATCAGTTATTTTATGCAATATATATATATATATATATATATATATATATATATATATATATATATATATATATATTATATATATATATACAGGGTGTCCCATAAGTCCGGCATCATAGGAGAAATTCATATTTTTCTATTTCTACAAACCATAATTCATATTTTTCTCTTTCGACAGGCCGTAAAATCTGTGAGCAAAGAAGAACGAATCCAGATAATTCTACTCATAGGAAATCGGAGTCAAAGAGAGGCCGCTGCTGAATTTAACAGACTGCATCCAGACCGCGAGCCAATAACACTGAGTTGTGTCAGCAGACTTGTTGCAAAGTTTAAGGAAACAGGATCCATAGAAGATAAACACGCAGTGGACCTTCAAGGAGGTCAACTGACGATGATACAGCGACTGCTATCCTGGCTCATTTTAACAGAAGTCCCAATAAGTCTCTTCGGTGATTGTCCGCCGAGAAAGGATTGTCGAAAAGTAGCATCCATCGCATTCTTCAGGCTCACAAATGGCATCCATATAAACTTCAGATCCTACAGAAATTAAGCGAAGGTGATCCCGACCGGCGGATGGAATTTTGTGAATGGGCTACGGAACAATATGCTCGGGATGCCAATTTCACGTCCACCATCTGTTCATTGACGAGGCTGTTTTTTGTGGAAATGGTGAGGTAAATCGACAAAACACCCGCTACTAGTCTCAAAACAACCCTCACTGGTATACCTTTTCAAAGGAACAAGGTGCATCTCGGGTGATGGTATGGTGTGGCATTTGGAAGGATCGCATCATAGGCCCCCTCTTTTTCGATGAACATTTCACTGGAGGCACCTACCTACATATGCTCAAGGAAGAAGCATTTCCCAGTGTCTTGAACGAAGAAGGAAATTTCCCAACATGGTTCCAGCAAGACGGCGCTCCTGCACATTACAGCACCCAAGTAAGGGAATACCTGTACCAACAATTCCCTGGTCATTGGATAGGACGTCGAGGGCTTGTGGAATGGCCAGCTAGAAGCCCGGATCTCACGCCACTAGATTTTTATCTCTGGGGCCACTTGAAAGCGCTGGTATACGCAGAGAAAATTAGGAGTGTTGAACATTTGCGGCAGCACATTATTGGGGCATGTAACACCATTACTCCTGACATCATTCACCGTGTGCTTGCTGGCTGGATATCACGGTGAATTTGTGTATTGAAAACAATGGTGGATATATTGAGCACGTTCTGTAAATAAAAGCTTTTGTTTTGCCTTTTTTTATTATTTTTCCTATGATGCCGGACTTATGGGACACCCTGTGTATATATATATATATATATATATATATATTAGGGTGGAGTGGAAATGGCCCCAAAATTTTTTTTTGTGAATTTTAACTTACTTGAGGTTTTAAAAGTTGCCAATGGACTAATAGAACAATATGCAAAAACGTTTAGTAAAATCAGACAATCTTTTGATCGACCACCAGACGTTATAAGTTTACAATAATATACGATTTTACACAAAAATACCTAAAATACGAGTAAACATCAGACTATATATTTTTAGTTATTTTGGCACACTATTATGCTAACGATAGAGTCTGAGTTATGCATGCATGGTTAATTCAGAATTGATAGTCACGTTTAGACTCAAGTTTCGGCATAAGCTACCGAGAAGCGACGCGAGCCCGAATAAATCCATGGCGGGACGTCTCGCCACACACAGCGGCTGAAGCTTCGGTAACTAGGTTCACGCATCTTTCCACCCCCTGTGTGTGACAAGGGAAGCGAGGGAAGAGGACACTTGGTGAAATTTGAGCAGAGATCATGTCGTTCAATTCGTTGTCCGTCATATCCATCGTAACAGGAGGCTCCGTCACGGTCAAAGTCTGCCAATCGACCATGTCCTGGTATTCGGTCGCGTCGAGGTTGAGCGGTGGCACTCGAAACCTGCGGATTTTGTTTGCAGACACATGTGATCTTGCCTTCATGATTCATCTGAGTCCGAGTTCCCTTATATGTGGTCGCTCATCTGTGATCATGGCTAATAGCACGTTCTCGGGGTGTCCGCAGAAGCCGTTTCGCCGAATCACCGGGTCGACGACTTTCTTTAGAGAGGAGCTGAGGTACCGTGTTCTCACCATCATCCCGTGCAGATGTTTGGCTCCATCTTTGCATGATGGTTGCGTCTTGATGGCGAACCATGTTGGGGCGTAGACCTGGATGATGAATGTGACAAGAGTTTTGATGATGTTGGATGGTGCATCGAGGCCAACATAGAGGTGGAGGATTCTGTTGGCAGTTGTCAACCATCGCGAGTGGTTTCAATGGTCCCGGTTTTCGCAATGCTAGATCACAGGGACAGTGTCCTTCACTGACAGCTTGACACATCTGCCACAGGTACTGCTGGTCAGTGCTCAGGTCCTTCACGTCAACATGCGGCAGTGGCTGTAATGGAGATATAGGTTCATACGATGTTATATGGAGTCCGTGCATGCTGTGAGAGATTTCCCTATCGGTCCTGAGAAGCATTAGGTCCTGTAGTTGCTCCATCTAAATGCTGAAACAGGTGTCGCAGGGGAGCTCGTTAGCATGTAATAAGCACACGAGCCATTGCAGCGGTTTTTGTAGTAATTCCTCAAGCTGCCGAAAACTCCGCCATATGTCCAGTGTTGACAGCGGTTCCGTCGCATCCGACGACTTTCACACTGTCGAGATCCACACTTCGCGCAGCCAAGCATTCAAAGATTACTTTGGAAATCGCCTTGCTTGATCCACTTGACGGCGTCACGTGGCCAAAGTACGATGAACCTGGTTCACAAATAATGCTGACGTGCTCTTCTGTATCTCTGTCCCGGTGCCATGTCCATGCGGCGTCTCGTACATTTTTCATCGTTCTATCCTTTCGGACCGTCGAAGTACAATCCAGGCAAGTCTGTCATACTGCTGTCTAGTTTTGTCAGTTCTTGACGAGTTCTACTTCTTTCTCGCGAATTTTACTACGATCAATGACTTTGGAGGTGTCATTTGTAGACACAATTCCAATGTCTTGTAGCACGGATGAGGCAATAACGGCTGCTGCTCGATCTGAGACGCCCGTTCTATCGCACGCTTTAGCCAAACATGGTAATCGTACAGTCATCGTCATTCTTTGACGTTTACTCTCCAGTGTCGATAGATCAGGTTTACACTACTCACATCAGCTCTAATAATTTGGCCACCCTCTGTAATTGCCATTAATTTACATTCCACACATGTTGTAATCTTAAATGTCAACCTCAAGTATGCAATAACACAGTCTACAGCAAACTAAGCTGTTAATTATTTGCATAAACATGGATGAAAGACCAGCATCTTGGATGACTCCTGATGGGCAAAGCGATCGTTAAAACATGAAATATGCCATATATTAAAATCGCTGGTGGTCAATCAAGCAATGCTTCAATTGTATTATAATTTCACATGCTTGTTTCTAAAGCCCATTGGCAACTTTTCCACACAAGTAAATTAAAAATCCAAAAATGATATTTTCACTCCACCTTAATATATACAGGGTGGGCGGAAAGTAGCTCCCTATTTTGGATTGGTAAAAAAATAGTATATTATCCATTTATTTCAGAAGAAATAATATGAAAAGGTAGGCATACATGGTAGGTTTTCTAAAATTCAATGTGGCTCAACTCTTTCCACCAGCTTCTGGAGCCGCCCAGGAATGGCGTCCACTGACTTTAGCAGGAACTCCGGCGGGATGGAGGACATGACTCCCGAATTCGGCTCCAGTCTTCCAATGTCCTCGGTTTGGTTGCGGTAGACTTCTTCCTTTACCCACCCCAAAAGAAAGAAGTCGTACGGTGTCAATTCGGGGCTCCTGGCTGGCATTGATGTGGACCACGACGACCCATCCAACGCCCAGGGAAGTGGGCATCCAGCCACTCACGGACAACAAGAGCGAAGGCGGAGGGGCGCCATCTTGCATAAATATCAGATCGTCGATGTTCTCCCATGTGCTGACAACCGGCCAGACCTCGTTTCGCAACATAGCAGGTACCGCTCAGCATTCATGGTGTTGCGCAGAAGGAAACGGGCCCACAACCTGATCTGAGGTCATACCACACCACACCGTTACACTGAAACCGATTCT
>JAJOZX010005461.1:255000-325253 GCA_023014485.1 Bathynomus jamesi | reverse complement strand
TTATTCTTATGAGTGAAATGATACCAAGTATTTGATTTCTTTGACATGATTGAGTATTAAATCTTAGAATCTTAACTGATCAATGTGCAATCATCCACATAACATTCAAGACTGAAGCATCAATTATTTACACTTATAAACAAACAAAAAACGATATGAAACGATGCAAAATGTAATTACTGTTTTTAAATGTTTGGAAACATTTGTTTCATAGAAAATGGGCCAAAGTGATTGGAGACTTGCGCAAAAATGTGAAAACCAGTTCTTATCGTCAGTTTTGGTGATGATTAAAAATTTTCATCACTGGTTAAAACCAGGTTCCATCTCTAATCACTAATGATATGCTAAATAATAAGCTAGCTACAGGTAACTATGGGGAAGAAAAGTAAATTACAAAGATAAGGATATCATGAATCTCTGATCACCTAATATTTGGATATGTAGTTTTATCTTATCCTAATTCTAAAATGAATTAGCAGAAGCAGCTTACTAATTTAAATCTTTTTAAATTAGGCCTGAGTAGATAGTTACAAGCGCTTCCTTTGCAGCAAGATGAACCATCTAGCAATGTTCAGTAATTTCTAAAAGTTTCATACATTAGTCATTAATAGACACTTAAAAACAGAGGACTTATAGGCATACTAAAAAATGTTGAATGAATTCCTTATATAAATTAAATCAAATTTCTATTTCTATTTGCAGCAGCAGATTTCTCCACATTTTATCGAGCAAGGACACAAATGTGATTAAGATCAATAAAATACTAAGACTTAGCTAATTAATTAATTCTATCACAGTCCTATTTAACCCTGAATTAGATCTAATAGCTATTTAACACATTTGCTGCCAGATGATAGCTAACACGCCTCAAGAATTGTGTTTTAATTTTTTTAATGCATGTAGCAGCAATTGTATTAATTTATTAATCCTACCAGTATTTTATTTAATCTTGGATTAGTTGCCTTGGTAGGCCTATTTAAGCAGTGACAATGGACACAGTACACGCATTTTATATGGTAGCTACTGGTACTTTCAATATGGCACAAATAATCTCTAGGTTTGACATTATGTATTTTTATTTGAAAATGCTTATTGGTATACGTTTAATACAGAAATATTTCTAAAGTAGGCCTATGGCTACTCCAAAATCCAAAATTTTTTCCTTAAAAGAGTGCTCTTTTCTTCTGAATACAGTATTGGAACCACAGGTTTAATTAAATGAACATTATGTAATTATGTATCTTGAATATACTTTTCAAGTAGCCTAATACAGTAAGAGTTTGCCTATGAATGTTTAAAAAATACTAAAAAAAGTTTAACCCTTTCACTCCTTCACTCTGCTCAAATTTTCTGACAGTGTCATGCAACAATTTCTCACCATACTCTCATCCAACACACTAGGTTAGAGTTTTAATGAAATTACTCAAGCTTGACAAGTAAGAAAAAAGTTTAAACTAAAATTAATGCGAGAATTTTCTTTCTAAAGTATTAGCATGAGACTTTGAAATATTATTTGAGAGACTCATACTGCGCAAGAAATTAACAATTTGGAGAGCAAGAATTTTGCAGTCTGGTTCTTTTGCACAAAATATGTGATATTTTACACTGGTTGTTATGACATACCAGGTATATCAAAGGACCAAAGTGGTTAGCCTAATATTCATAAGTCACAGTATGGTACAAGAGTAAAATCTGAAACTATTTTTTCAGTCTAAGAAAAAATGAGAGGGGAAAGGAATAAGTGACTAAAATCTGAGTCAGCGAAGCGGCTGGAATCCGGCGATTCACCATCTTCGCCGTGTCCATCTACGTGACGGCCTGGTACAAAGCGCCGCTCCCGGCAACGGCCCCAGCCGCGGACCTCGCGCTGCTCAAGGCCCTCGTCTATTATCCGGACTCAGCGGTGGCCAAGGCGACGGCGACAGTCTTCGCCAGGCACCTATGGTACTTGAGCGAGCGCCTCGTCACCCTGGCCATCTTCGACGAGGGTATCGACTTGGCGACAAAGCGGGAGATGATTAAAGCGATGGAAGAAGAGGAAGGATCGGAGGATCCCCCGCGGCGTATCAATGTGGACCTGTCCACCGCCTCAATCGCCAACAATACATTGGCCAAGTTCACAACGACTACATCAAAGGAGTTCTTCAAGGTTCTGGACATCAGCACCGCCTTCCTGCTCAAGGATCCGGAGGAGTGGCGGACGGACCCAGCCTTCATCGCCGCATCCCGCCGAGTCCAGGCCCTTCAAGTTGTCAATGAATTCGCGGAGCGCGGGGTGGCGTTGATGCAGTCTTTCAACCTGGCCCTTACCTAGAGTGAAGACCAAAGGCAGTTCCTCTTACAAGTGGTCGAGAAGCACCGCTGTGACTTCCCAACCGCCCGCAAGTCCACCGTGACCTCTGCAAAGTAGGCAACAATGAGAGGGAGATGGGCGCCCATGATACCCCCCCCCCCCCCTTGAGGGGCTAATACTCGAGTTGAGGGGGACCTAGAGTTGAAAGTATGAAGTCCAGTTATATGTTTTAGGTCAAGATTAGTAGCTTGAACAAACTAGAAGTGATATTTTATTTGCTAGAGGCATAGAACATCATGATCTAAAATTTCTACTTTTCGAGAAAATATACAAACTTTGACTTTATTGAGGCAGTTCTAAATATTGTTTTATTTCAAAAATATTTTACACACGATATTTTTTGACAAAATGGAACCAGAAACGCGCCCGTCCCGATAAAAATTCAAACTTTCGAAAATAAGTGTCACCCTAATGAATAGGCTAATTTTATTCATTATAAACTACTGTAATGCAAGATTATCAACATGCAGTGTGGTAAATCTTCGTATATTCACTCAAATTTCATGGTTTGTCAAGCTTTGAGAATGAATAAAAGTGAAAGCTGCTTAACATTTCAATAGAGATTTTGACATTACAAATATTTTTCAAATTGCCAAGTTATGATCAAGGTGAAATTCCAGATTCCAGATGCAGTTCAATTCAGTCCATAACAGCTTGATAGTGTTAAATTAAGTTAGGTTAGATTAGATAAGCTAGGTGAGGTTTGGTTAGTATTAGGGCCTATGGACTCCGTCTCTGGATTGCATCTGGCACCTGAAATTTTACAATTTCAGTTACAAACTAAAAAGTGTGAGAGATTAGACAAACAATACCTTCCTGATCTAAATCCATGTTGGGAATTTAAAGTAAGATTAAAATTTTTCAAATGACCTTGAATATTATTCTTTCTAACCCTTTCTAGTGTCTTTCCTAGCAATGATGTTAAGCTAACAGGCCAATAATTTTCTACCTGCTTTTTACTACCTGCTTTTTCCATTTATTTGGTACCTCTGCATAATTAATAGACCTAGCAAACAAAATAGTTGGTGTCTCAAATAAGCTATCCTCCCCTTCTCTGAAAATCCTAGCATATACAGGGTTAGTCACAACAAAATGTCATAATTTTGACTGGAAATGACTTCAGCTATAAGCTCCCAAAAACTGCATTGAACATAGGTCCAAGTTATAGAGCTATGGATGTTTGAATGTTTAAAAATAAGAATAAGTAAACAAATAGCTGCTAAAGTTTTTATTCATGAATTTACAATAACTGTTCAAAATGACCACCCTTAACCTCAATACACATCATGGCTCATCTGTGAATCGAGTGTGTAGCTCGCATTAGTTTATTATGATTGCCCTTTATGAGGGCTGCAGCATCCAAAATGCAACAGAGCAATACTACATCTCATGTTTCTACTTTTCTCTGGTATGGTACACCAGCTTTTTCTTGTGCCCCCATAAATAAAAATCTAGAGGGGTTAGGTCCAGAGACCTGGGTGGCCAATTTTGTGCACCACCACCACGACCAATCCATTGACCATAGAAGCAATCATTGAGATGTGTTCTCACTGCATAGCTAAAATGGGGAGGAGTCTGTCTTGTTGGAAGTACATACGCAATTGTGTTGCCAAAGGTACATCTTCTAATAGTGGCAGCAGTTTGTCTTGCAGAAATCATAGATAAATGCCACCTATAAGACCACCTTTGAAGATAAATGGACCAATCAGCTAACTGTAGAGAATACCACACCACACATTGACACTGAACCAATGTTGAAAATTACTTTCCACAATGGCATGAAGATTCATTTCTGACCACACATGTGAATTGTGAGTGTTGTTGACACTGTGGTGGGTAAATTGAGCCTCATCACAGAACAGGACATATCAATGCAATTGTCAATCAGCATTGAGCCAATTACAAAATTTCAGCCATTGGGCATGATCCCCAGGTTGGAGGTGCTGAACACGCTGTATGTGGTATAGATATATGCCTTCTTTGTGTAACATTCTACATACTCTTATTTAAGGAATTCTAAGACATGTGGAAATCCTTCACATATACTAACATGAGGACTCCACTGTACCATCTGAATAATGTTTTCTTGTTCAGCCACATCTTCTTGTACCAGATGCTCAGATAAAACAGTAACACTAGGAAATGAACTGCTCTCTCACAATCTATGGAAAACATTGCTAAACACTCATTGATCCAGAATTCTTCAATTTGGAAAATGTCACTGATATTCAGCAACAGCAGCAGTAGTATTTCCTTCGCAAAATCCATAAACATACGCTATATCAGCATATTTAGAATTTGAAAACATAAAAAGCATACTGAATGCACAAAACATTAACTGCAAACTGAAACACAACACTCTACTGCGTAAAGCTTAGCTTGGTTCTGTAACTGTCAATTCAGTTCAAGGTCACACATGCATGTGCTTGAAATTCAAACATCCATAGCTCTATAACCATTAAGAATTGAACCTATGTTCATAGGCAGTTTTTGACTGGGTATGACCTCAGCTATAAGCTCCCAAAGTTATGACATTTCATCATGACTCACCTGTATATTATCATTACAGAGCTCTCATTTTTAGGTAATTATGAATTTATACATACTTTATAGTTTGGCTCCACTTTCTCTAAATTACTTCAATTTACCTCAGACTTTTTCCAGTAAATTTTTCCAAATTTCCTTAGATTTACCTTAAAACTCGCATTACCTTAAAATTTACCTCAGACTACCTGAAATTACTCAATCTAAGGTAATTACCTCAAAAATGAGAGCCCTGATTGTATGAATCACTTGCCTATCATCATCCTTCCTTATATGAATCTCATCAAGAATGCCCAAGTTTAGAGAATCTAAAGAATTAAAATCAAAGTTACTCAAATTTTCTTCAGTAAAAACAGAGCTAAAATAATCATTAAAAATACCAACAATATCCTGATCATTTTCAAATTACAGCTCTCACATGCCACAGGCTTTTTTTTTTTACACTACATTAAATTTCATTTGGAAAACCTGAAGCCACTGAGGCCTATCAAGGTTATCCAAGTCATGAGTTAATAATAACAGAATCCTACAAAACATTAATCTCAATTCAGCTAACAAATGTACAACTATTTACTACTATCAAAGTAGCCAACAAACTTAAGCTAAAAATACACTGTAATTACAATCTATAAACTATCTCTCTCATTCATGAAAGCATCCAAATTTTTTTAAAAATTAACTAATGAGCTACTGTTTACCACATCATATGGGAAGTCAATCCAAAAATCTACTATTCTATGACTGAAAAAGTATTTTTGTAGATCAAGTCTCAAGGCTATTTTCTAATTTTCTTATTATGCTCATGAGTTATCTCATCAGCATCTAGTGAGAAAAGGTTATGTACATCTAAACCAGTGATGCACAAACCCTGGCCTGCGGGCCAAATGTGTCCCCCACAGGTCTTTTCAATTCAATGAAAAAGTTAGAATATAAAAGTGACCCAATTTATGACTTAGATGGAAAGTAAGTAGGCTAATACATTTAGTTATTTTCTTCACTTGGCCCTCACATCAAAAAAGTTTGTGCACCACTGATCTAAACTGTCCAAACCTGAAAACATTTTGAACATCTGTATCATATCTCCCCTCCTACAACATTTCTCAAAACTAAACATAGCTACCTAATTCCTTTAATCTTTCCCTGTATTCCATTCTTAGGTTAGGGATAAGCTTGGTTGCCCTACATTGCACACCTTCAAGCATATCAATATATTGTGTCTAAGGCAAGGGGACCAAGCTTGAATGCAGTATTCTAGGTGAGGCCTAACATAAGAATTATGTAATTTACAGAGGACTTCTTACTCTTGTAACTAACACTCTTCTTAATAATATCTAACATTTTATTTGCTTTATTTCTAGCTTATAAGCACTGCTTAGAAAATTTGAGATCTCTACTAACTATGGTAAAGATTCATTAGTGCACATGGACAGAACTCTATATTGATTTTTATACAGGGAGATAGAGTAAACTATTCTTATTTGTTTTTGCTCTATAGCATTTTCCTCACAAATTGATATTAATGGAGATATAAGCAATTTTTGGATCAATTAAAATCAATTGAAATTGTATGGTAGTAATTATTCATTTTACTCCTGCGGGTAATTTTGATGTGAGAATACTAGGTTTTTCTGGTGTATTTAGGTGTTTTACTCAAATCTGACCTTCATTTCTTGCACAAATGAATTACACTGCCCAACAAAAAAAAAATTTTTGCTGCTGATTTAATTCTAAGACCTGTTTCTGGATAATATTGATGTGCTGATTTAAAAAATCACCTTAGATTTTGTCCATCACATCAGGTTTTCGTGCAATGCAATATGCCTATTTTGGGTGATCCATGAAGGAAAAGTGGTAAAGGTAAAGGAAAAGTGGCCACTGAGGCAAAATTTAAATGTAGGAGATAAAAATATTGTAAACGAGCCACTGGTGGATCGAGAAAAGATCATTTTTCCACCACTGCACATCAAACTTGGGCTTATGAAGCAGTTTGTAAAAGCTTTGAATAAAGAAGGTGATTGCTTTAATTACATATGTGCAGCCTTTCCAGGTCTTAGTGATGAGAAGCTTAAAGCTGGTATATTCGATGGTCCCGAGATAAGAAAACTG
Organism: Bathynomus jamesi; assembly: GCA_023014485.1. Taxonomy (NCBI): domain Eukaryota; kingdom Metazoa; phylum Arthropoda; class Malacostraca; order Isopoda; family Cirolanidae; genus Bathynomus; species Bathynomus jamesi. Next base: position 318,250 of record JAJOZX010005461.1, on the reverse strand, counting down.
ATGAAAGATCCGCAGTTCAGTAACTCAATGACCGAAACGGAGGCAAGAGCTTGGAATGCTTTTGTGGCAGTAGTTAAGAACTTCCTAGGAAACAAAAAGTCTGAAAATTATAAAGATCTTGTAAAGGATTTACTTGTAAACTTTCAGCAGTTGGGTTGCAACATGAGCATCAAAGTTCACTGTCTCAACAGTCATCTGGATAAATTTCCAGAAAATCTTGGTGATGTTAGTGAAGAACAAGGTGAAAGGTTCCACCAAGATATCAATGTGATGGAAGAACGATACCAAGGAAGATAGGATACCCATATGATGGCTGACTACTGCTGGAGCCTGCAGAGAGATTGTCTTGACATCTCTCATTCTAGGAAGTCCTATAAGAGAAAATTTATCAGCACTGAAAAGTAAGAAAACAAGAAAAAGACAATGTTTTAAATGACATGGGCTGGACCTGTAAATCAAAATAACTTTTTATGAGGTAGTTTTAGTCGCTTTATTCAAATTTGTCACTCATTTTTTGTGCAAACTATTGTAGAAAATAATAATAATAATATATATACATATATATATATTTAGTGTATTTGTAGTCTGGGGTGGTATGATGTCATTTTACTCTGCAACTTAATTAGTTTGTTGGTTTCTGTTCTGGCTACTTTTTTTTCTAATTGGATTCAGTTTGTGGTGTTTGTGATAGAATTATGATGTGCCATTCGTGTGGTTTCAACTTTGAGAACTTCATTCATCATGTGCCCTAGATGATTAATTAAATGATTAATTGAATGCCCAGTTAGGTCAACTGTACGGTACGCCTTTGATGATTGGTTAAGTTGATATATTTTTGTTAGTTTAAACAAAAATGGAGAGAGCAAACTTTTCTGGTTAATTTTGAGGTGTTTTGCATGTTTCCTGTGGTAATGCGTTGTTTACAAGATCTCGTAACATGAACATGTTAGGTTATGCTTTATTGTATAATATGTAGTCAAAAATACATTTTTCAAGTGTATTTTGGTATGCTTTGTTCGAATATGACCTTCATTTCTTGTGCAAATGAACAGAAATACAATTGTCATTGCATGGCCCAAACATATCTCTGTTCATTTGCACAAGAAATGAAGGTTATATTTGAACAAAGCACACCAAAATACACTAGAAAAATGTATTTTTTATTTTAACTTAAGGCCATGTCATATGCCACATAATTACCATATTTTTTTAAAACTAATGAAAATATCACAACCTAACCAATCATCAAGAGCATACAGTTGACCTAATTGGGCATTGAATTATATATTTAAAAGACAGTGATTACAACAAGGTTACTATTGTTTATTACAATTTGTGGGGAAATACCAAAAAATAACAGGGAAATAATGAAAAAAGACATGTATACAATAGCAGAAAAAAAATTGTGGGGAAATGCCAAAAAAGAGCCAACTATATAATGCCAAGATCTTTTTCTTGTAACATCCTCTAACCAGCTCCTTTACATCTCATAACTAAGGTTTTCATTATTTCTACCAAAATGGATGAGTGCATTTTTGAACATTGAATTCCATCTGCCATTTGCTAGCCCAAGCAATTAATCTATCAATACTGTACCAAGGGGCAATTGCGCCAAGTGTTGGGTATTTGCATCACCTACCTAAAAGTTTCCATTATTTGATTATTTGTCAACATATATATTAATAAATAAAATGTATATGGCTGTATTATAAATAATATATATATTAACAAATAATCAAATAATGGAAACTTTTAGGTAGATGGCACAAATACCCAACACTTGGCACAATTGCTCCTCAGTGCAGTATATCTCTGCAGTTTATAAGAACTTTCTATATTTGTAACTGGGGCAAATACTTTTGTATCATCTGCAAATTTAGAGATTTTACTACCTACTCCCTTCTCTAAATCATTTAGATATAAAATAAAGAGTACTGGATCTAAAACCGATAGCTACCTGTCGAGTGTGGTACCCAACTTTTCACTTTCTGCCACACAAATCCATGACCATTTAGAATTACTCTGTTCTCTGTCTTCCAACCATTTTTCTACCCAATTTATTACTGACCCCAATATCCCATGAGCTTTTAATTTATATAGAAGTCTCCTATGTGGAACCTTGTCAAATGCTTTACTAAAATCCAAATAAATAACATCTATATCATTTCCATTATCTACCTGATCAACAGTGGTGTAGTCCTAAAATTTTAGGAAGGGTAACGCTACAGGCAAAACTTTAATAGAGCATTTCATAGAACAATTACTATATAAAAATAGTAAAAGTTAATTCGAAAATAAAAAATATATATTTAGTAAATAAAACTACAAATACAGTACATGCTCTAATTACTTTTAATTTGAATAAAACACACACATATAGATACTTGTATCAGTCGTATGTATATGGTATAATGCAGTTTCATAGTGATATAGTAGATACTACAGTTACATATAGTCTACAATAGGTTCCATACAGAATGAATGTCTGTTTCCTTCTTTGAAACTTGTCTGGAACGCGTATCATCTGCAGATCAGTGTCTTTTTAGCCATGAAGTTATGGAGGTAGTATAACGCTACTTCACTGAAATTTTAGGAAGTACAAGTGGTAGCTCGCTATCGCTTGTGACCATTGTACAACTTGGCCCTCCGGGAAGAAAAAAAATGCCATTATCCCCCACCCCCACACAAAAGTAAAAAATGCCATTACCCCCACCCTCACAACCATTTACAACTTGGTGCTCCAGGTGGGTTAGCACTGTAACATATACTGCTACCCACCCAGAGGGTGGGTAGCAGTATATGTCACACATGAAATTCTTATTATTCAGAAATCTTGACACAATGTGAAGCTCAAGATTTTTACAGCTGCATTCTTTTCTGTAGTTTTATCATGGTGCTGGGGCCTTCAGACCCAGTAATTGTGACCTAGGACTGGGAAACTTGACAGAGCACATCGGCAGCTCATGGGCTATCAGTTGGTGGTGGTTGCAGAATTTTCTGATGTGCTGTTTAGTCTGTGCACAGTTCCAAAGAAAGCAGACAGACACACACAGACACATTTTAGCTCAATAGTATATAGGATAATGCTATTATACAGTGTTATCCCTCGACTACACCCCTGCTGATCAATTACAAATGATTATCCCTAGGCCTAACTCCCTTCTTACAAACCTTACAGTCACAGTTCAAAGTCATCTTCAAAACTATTCTTTAACTCTGTTAAAAGCTTTATGGTCTTAGGCTATCTCTTGGAATGGAGGCCTAGGCTATTCAGGCCAAAAAAACTGGGCTCACGCTGAATGAACCCCTGGATCTCTCAAAATACTAAGTTAAATTAAGCTTAAAATTTAAGAATAAAGTTATTTATATTTTAATAATAATCCCAATAAATTAAAATCTACAGGATTAATACTATAATCCTTTAACAATTTGTAAAATGCTTGGAGCACAAGTCAAAACAAACAAAACAACCTCTCACTCAATGCAATTCCACAAAATGATTATACATCAGCTGGCTGACCAGAAGTCTGGATTTCTTATTATTATTAGTCTGTTTTCTGTGCAGCCAACCATGAAGGGTCATTCACACACACACATATACGGTACTTGTCTTACACTAAATTATAAGTGGCTAGGGTTTCAAAAATAATGAGAGCATGAACCACAAGCTGAAAAAGGATATTATGGAAGCCAACTCCATCTTCAGTTCTGGGCCTATTTTCAGAACACACAAGGACAGAATGATGATATGGTCTGTTAGTACACTAACTAAAGAAGTGAAATTATGAGGGTATAAACTAACTACTATTGCATCATCTATTAGTAGGAGAAATAACAATCACAGGCATATTATTCATGATCAATAACATTAACCTATCACAGCAACACAATACCATATTGGAAAAAATATACAAAGGTAGCACTGAATGGATCAAATGCTGTCATAAAAGTTGGTGATACGAAGTAAGTATCATTTTAAGAGGAAAGTCCTCCGATTGGAGGATAAGAAGTAATAAATTCCCGTTATACCTTCTGCAATATTCAGTCAAAGGAAACCGATCTCTCTCAAAAACTGGGCACTCAATGAAAAGATAATGTAAAATCATAGGCACTTGGCAGGAAGTACAAAAGGTTAAAACTACAAAAGTTAGAAAAATAATGTTGATGAGTAAAGTAACAGGTTCCCAGTCTCACCCTTGCCAGTACAACTTCGTCCCATCACAACAGTCCCTTGCAGAACAAATGTCCATTAGCTACTTTAACCAGTGTCCCATCTCTTATATTAAAGTGTTGCTCACAGTGAGATAATGGTCTTCCTTATTTTGGTTCTAATTTGTGAAAAAGTTACTGAAGTCTCAAACTCTGTGCCATATATATGTGCATTTCTTGCAATCTCATCAGCATATTCATTTCCCACAGTCCCTTTATGACCAGGAACCCAAATAAAATGAAACCCAAAAAGATGCAAAAGGTGTAGTATTTGATACAGATGATAGTTCTTGACAGAAGTGTTAGATATAGCTGAGAGAGAAGATAGTGAATCACTGCATATTATAATTTTATTAGTACTGGGATGAATTGTCTGCATATACAGGAGCATGACTCCAGATTCCTGGGATCTTGGGAGCATTGCTCCAGTAAATTTGACCATGAGAAAAAGTAAATTTGGGTTTGGGTTTTGTCGTATGTCGTCAATTCAAGAGTTTACTATCATTAACCTATCTAGTGGTGTAAGGGAAAAAAAAGTAAATTCAGAGCTGTGCTCCAGTAAATTTTTTCAAATCTGGAGTCATGTACAGGAGAGCTCTGTAAATGGCAAAAAGTTCAGTGTCAAATATGGGTGTGCCATTAGCGAGGACAAAAGAAAAGCCCTTTTTTCAATGCAGAAACCTGCCTTAGCTGAACCCATGGGATCCATTGAGCCATCCGTGTAAATTATAGTAGCAGGGAGGAGTCCATTAAGTATATCTTTGAATGATGATTGGAAAACTATATTATTTATTGAGTGCAAAGGGAAGATGGTCAAATCAAAGTGGAATGTCACATTTCCAGAGCAGATCAAATACTGACATTTTGGGTGAGAGTATATAGCATCATATGGTATATGTAATTGTGAGAAGAGAGATTTCATCCTACCTATACAAAAGGTAAAGGACAGGACAAATAAAACTGATAAATATAGAAGTCATCAAAGAGTTTATGGATGGAATGAGGGGAAAAACTAATACATTTTACTCATATAAATAACACCTAATAATTGTCTCCTAAAGGCAAGTGGCAGTATACCAGCCTCAGCCTCCAATCTATCTACTGGGGTACACTTTAGTGCACCTACTGCCAATCTGATGCCCTGATACTGAAGACAATCTAACTTGAACAGTAAGTGAGAAGAGGCAGCTGTTTCATAGAGAAATGAGCCATAATCTATGTTGATCTTATGAGGGTTGAATATATTAAAAGAAGGGTCTTCCTATCTGAACCCCATGATGTGTGGGCAAGCATCTTCATTAAGTTAACCACTGGTTTGCACCTCTCACAAACATAGTTTATATGAGGACCCCAGGTGAGAGAGGGGTCCCATATCATTCCTAAAAATTTGCTGGTATAGACACAAGCAAGTCTCTGATTTGCTAATTTTAGAGGAGGATGTTCTAGGACAGGTCTGTGAGTAAATATCATGTAATGACACTTATCAGCTGAAAATTCTAAACCCCAGAGGGTTGACCATTCCATTACACAGTCTAAGGCTGTCTGAAGGGATGTGGTACAGGTGTTGAGATCAGGAGAGGAATATCAAATGGCACAGTCATCTGCATAGAGAGATGTTTGTACATGGGCAGGGATATTAGAGACTAAGTCATCAATATACATAAGGAAGAGAGTAGGACTCAATATACTACCCTGTGGCAAACTAGTTTTGGTTTCAAAGGTGTCAGAAATACATCCTCTATAGGATACTATAATTTTATGGTTGCTAAGAAAATTCTTGATAAATATTGGAAGATTCCCTCTTAGCACCATGTTGGACATTTTGGGAAGCAGTCCATGATGCCATACAGAGTCATAAGCTTTAGGAATATCTAAGAAGACTGCTGTGGTAAAGTTAGATTGTAAAAAACCTTCACAAACAGTACTTTCTAGTTGTGCTAAAGAATCTATAGTAGAGAGACCTTTCCTAAAACCATGTTGACTACTGGAGAGATTATTATTCTCCTCTAAATATAACTGAAGTCTCTAATTGACCATTTTTCCCAATATCTTACATATACAAGTTACAACTAGTTAATGCAATGGGTCTGTAGGATGAAGGAGCTGTAGCTATTTTGCCTGGTTTCAAAATTGGTAACAAAAAGTTTTCCACTGGTCTGGGAATGAGTGATTTATCCAAATTTGGTTGTAGAACTGCAAGATTTTCTTCAACTCAGTATCAGGCAGATTTTGAATAAAGGAATATGGGACTTCATCAATAACAGGACCGGAGTCCTTAGCATGTAGAAGCACATATTTGAGTTCAGCAAGGGAAAATAACCTACTGTATTCAGGAAAATTCAGTGTAGAAAAATCAATAGCTGTTAATTCTGCCTCTGCCATATGAGTAGCAAAGGGTTCTTTGTAAGTAGTAATACTGTTCACAGTAGCAAAATGTTGCACTAGTAGATTGCATACTTCTCTGGGGGAGGTAATCATATTACCATCATCCAATATAGTTATGCTCTTAAAAGAGGAAGATGACTTAAAAGCTTTCACTTTTCTCCACACATATGAGATGGAACTATTGTCAAAGAAGACAAATTTTTGCCAAGATGCACGTTTTTGTTGCTTCACTACAAACCTAGCCTGGGCTCTTGCCCTCTTATATACAATGAAATTCACTTGCAGTGGTATTTCTTGAAGATCTGTAATGCCTTTTTATGTCTGGCAACAGCTGTGGCACAGGTGGTATTCCACCATGGGTTGGAGTAACCTGACTTTCTAATATGTGGAATACATTTTATAGGTATGTTCTTTTGTGCAGCTAGAACTAGAGATGACAAGTTCATGACAAGCAGGGTTAACATTAATGTGCACCATTAAGGGAGGTATGTTAACATCATTGGCATAATTTGCCCAACTGGCTCACTGTATATCCCATCTGGAGGTACTTTTGATTGGAGAATGGCAAGACAATGACTGGGGAACAGCTATGTTAAAATCTGTAACCATAATGGGAAAGTGGTCACTATCCATTAGACAGGAGTGTGTCTGCCACTCAAGATTATTGTAAATATTGAATGTACATACTGAAAAATGGGTACTTGTGGGTTATCTGTCGCCACTTTTTAATATTTTTTTTATTTAGTTATTTTTATATATTAAGAGAAGAGGATTCTTTATACTGTACAGCATTGACGATTGGTTAGGTTAAGTCGTGCTAGTTTGGCTAAATAAAAAATTTTAATATTTTTTTATTTAGTTATTTTTATATATTAAGAGAAGAGGATTCTTTATACTGTACGGCATTGACGATTGGTTAAGTCGTGCTAGTTTGGTAAATAAAACAGTATTTAACCAAACTAGCATGACTTAACCTAACCAATCGTCAATGCCGTACAGTATAAAGAATCCTCTTTTCTTAATATATAAAAATAAATAAATAAAAAAATATTAAAAAGTGGCGACAGATAACCCACAAGTACCGAAAAATCAATATGGGAACATTGACCACTGGAATCAGACATGTAGGTAGGTTATCCATCATTTAAGATACATAAACCCTGATCATTCACAGTCAGCAATAAGTCTTCCCTACTATCAAAAGTATCTGAGCCCCACATGAAGTGATGAGCATTAAAATCTCCCAATATAAGGAAAGGGGATGGAAGCTGTCTGACAAGTTCAAGATGATGCTCCTCAACTAAAGAGAAATTTGAAGGATATAAAGTGATACAACTGACAAGCAGGGCCGTAACCAGACCAAATCAGTAGGAGGGGTGGAGAAATTGACAGGGGGGACAATGAAAAAATTTAATGTCATTTTTTATGAATATCAAAATATACTGCAGAAAATTACATTCAAAACTATAACAAGTAAAACACCGTAGGCTAAATAAAAAAGTGATCAAACCGATACATATAGATAGGCATATTGGGTTATAGAATACAATATTTAGTCTAAATTTAGTATAGAGTGGGAGTTGATCTCTAATTTAGTGGAGAAGCATGACTCATGAACCAGTAGAGCAACTCCACCACCACATCTATTTCTATCCTTTCTATAGAAACTGTAGTGTTTAAAGAAATACTGTACAGAAGGATCCAGAAAAGTTTCCTGAAAGGCTATGCAGCTGATTGAAAAATCAGAGAGTAACATCTGAAGGGAGGGTAACTTAGGGAGAAAACCTCATAAATTCCATTGTAAAATCATGAATATTAGGAATTAGTGGTGTCAGGAATGTTAATTGCTCTGGAGGCAAGAGTGGCTAGGTATCTCCAAAGAGGACCCTAAATCCATCCCTTGAGTCTGCATGAGACTTGGGAAAACCAAGCCTTGTGAGATTTTGTGCCATTCTTTGAACAATAGTTTTAGGGGCAGAGTTTGATTCCATTAAAGTTTTATAATCACTTAAAATTTTCCAGAAAACATCAGGTGGGCTCTGGCTTGTAGTGGTGACCAGTTTATTTACTTGGGAAGGCCTGACTTTGGAAGTTAGAGTTGAAGGTTCTGATCCCGATTCAAGAGAGAATGTGGAAGAGGAAGGGGGAAGATTTTGAAGGTCACATTGTATCTCAACTGAGACCTTGGTAGGAAGAGGAATATTCACCAGACTAGGTGGAATCATACAAGTACTTGATGGATTGGAACTAGAGGATGTCCTGGAAGGAGCTCTAACTGACAGAGTAAGTTTCATTGGGAGAAGCCGATATATGTTTGGGTCTCTGAGAGTAATAAATCCTTTTGGCCTCAGAAAAGGATACCTTATTGTCAACTTTAATCTGTACAATTTCCCTCTCTCAGCCAGATGGGGCAGTTTCTGGAAGTAGCTGAATGTTCACCCTGGCAATTATAGCAAATTGCCATTGTAGTAGGGTTTTGACAAGATTTAACCATGATTTCCACCACATATTGCACATTGGACTATTAGTACAAGTCTTAGTGCCATGTCCAAAGTTCAAACAAGTGAAGCACTGTAGAGGATTAGGATAAAATTTATTTACCCTATAGACTATATAGCCAGCATGTATCAATTCAGGAAGGGTATCACCCCGAAAGGTCAAAACCAGTGCAAATGAAGATTTTTCATGGCCTCTATGGACATGTATGAGATTTGGGTAATCAGTTCTAAGAGAATTAAGAATTTCCTCTGTGGATAAGTTGAGCAATTCATGAACTCTGATCAGTCCTTCGATCTTATTTAAATTTTCTTCGATTTGAACTTTTAAAGATAGTTTGTGTAGCCAGCAGTTTTTTAACCTGACTATGATTAGCTGTTTTAATTAGGATAGTACTGCTAACACGACGGTATGAGACTGAAGCAAAGGGTCCATTGCGAATGAACTCTATTCATCGTCTTTTTAATCCCAAAAGGATTGGACCTAATGATGTCTATAGATAGGTCACAACTTTTCATGAACACATAGGAGACATGTTCCGGAAGTAACGGAAGAGGACAGAGTACTGGTTGCTGCATTTGTACATTATCAGACGTAGCTGAAGCTGAAGACTCGAAGACATATGATTTTGGATGTGAAGAGTTTTGAGGGGCAAGACGAGGTACAGAATTTGGTCATATGCCCATCCGGACTAGATCCATGGAAGGATGACACAGCCGAGTCTGACTGTTTGATTGCCAAGTCAAGGTCTTGAAACTTTGAACCATCTTCAGGCTTTTCTGAAGATGGCGTTGTCAACCGGCATGTTGACCAGCCCAAATAAATGTTCGTCTATGAATAATAATTTATAACCGACAAGTAACTTATTCAACTATATATTGCTATATAGTAAAGGAAATTTTGCCTCAAATTACAACCGCTAAGGTTAAATAGACAAATAATAATGAACAGTAATATTACTAATTATAACTAAACAAAGATAGTTAAACTTAAAGCTGCGGTGATCAAGCCCAGGTCAACCCTTGAACCCTTCGGAGGCATGGAACACCGAAGCGTGAAGAAAAAAAAAAGGTGTAAATTATTTAAAGTAAAGAGTAAAGTTAATTTATCAACCAATGATTTGACGTCAAAATGAAACTTTCAACAAACAAGTACAGGTAACACTGGAGTGATCCTACACTAGTCAAAATAACCAATTCCAGAATGCAGGCTATGCAGCATCAATCTCAACTGCCCTGGTTTCAGTAATAAATAATTTTAACTTTTTGTTTACCGTCTGGATTTCGGCACGACTGTCACGTTTTTAAGCTACTGTATATATTAGCTGTTCCGCTGTCCCCTAGAAACTTTATGGGACGCGGAAATGCCTCGCTTTATCAAAATTACTACCTGTAAGCAATATGACTTTGAGGAACTTTTGCTACTGTAAAGCAAATAGACGTGCAAAGTACGATAATTGAAAGGTGAGCTGGTTATTTTTGTGCATTCAGTAAATATAATTTTAAGTTACAACCTATTTTATACCAGCAGGCTATTGGGTACAAGCGAGTGCAATATTTTCTATTCATTATTCAAGAAATGTCTCGCTTTCAACTCCAGAAAATCTAGTCACCTTGACTATACCCTAATTGCTTTATGAATTTAATGTAATTATTAACGTTCAGTAAACTTAGATTTATTATTTCAAAGCAAATAGATGTAGGTTATTGATTAAGTATTTTACTGTTGCTACCCGAATTATAAAATTATACATATTCTTCGCTAATGAAATTAACTTTCAAAGGCCATCACAATAGTCCACTGACAATATTCGGAAAGCATTATTAGTTTTACTGATATATTTTAGTTCACTTCAAATATTTGGCCGTTTTCTACACACTTTTATTCCTTATAGAAATGCTACCAAATTTGAGCATAACTTTTATATACAGTATATATAGATTCCTTTGAAAAAATTACATTTCATATCTAGTGGTTACAGTAGAAATATGGCCGTGGGAACGGCTCACGATCTCAATAGGGTATTTCCTCTAAAACCAGTGATTCAGCTTTAAGAAATTAGTAATTTCCAGTATAATATTTTTATATTAATAAGAATACAGACCGTACGCCCCGGCAAAAAACTTTCGGTGGTTGTCTAGGACGTTGGAATCCATTTGTATCTTGGTGTATGTAGAGGCGTCATTTGGGGGGGGGCTGTGATGGGAGGCCCCCCCCCCCCGAGCTCACCAGGGGGGCCTCCAAGGCCCTCCAAATGATAGTTTCTTAAAAAAAAGGCACTTTATTTTGTGGATTACCAATATAATGAATTGTTTACAGTTTAAAAACTTTTTCGAATAATTTGAATAAAATAATGACAAAAAAATTTGAAAACTCTCTCTGAGTAACGTCTGACGTCACAGTAAACAAAATCCAAATGAATGCAGGAGCATCGGAGCTTGTGATGGGCTGGTATCAGTCCAGCAGCCTCAAAGCGAGAGGGTAGAGACAGGGACCCGACAAGGGGATTGGGGCAGAGACGGTTGACATTTAAACTGCCACCGTCGTGAAGGAAAATCATATCTCATGTGACGTAGTAGAAAACGATTCGAAAACGGTTAGTAGACCTCTGGCAGTGCCAGAGGTCTAAACCAACTATTTACGAACTACAATGAGAGATGATCGACTGAATGACTTGCTTCTGATGGCCTCTGAAAAAGAAGTCAAAAACTTTAATTTTGATGTTTTGGTTGATGATTTTGCAAAAATGAAGTCTAGAAGATATCCTCTACTACATTAGGCGATATAAATTTCATGATTTATTGCTTAACTTAATAATTTGATAGTTAACTGTAAATAACCAGTCTAGCTGATACCATTTAATTATTCTTGTTTATATTAATTTGATTATAAAGTACAATGTGAGTAGCACTTAATAAATTTTGACACGTGAGGGGCCTCTCACTGCCTTCTTCCCCCCCCCCATAAGCCAATTTGAAATGACGCCCCTGGGTGTGTGTGCAGTTGATTGAATGTATTTAGTCCCAAGCAAAAGCGCTACTTGAATGTGATGTTGTGTTGTGTTGTGTTGTGTTCGTTGTTGTGCTAGAGCGGTGCAGTCTGTCATAATGTGTTCAATTGTTTGTGGTGTGTCCTGGCACAGGTGGCAGGTGTCGTCTATGGAGTTGTCTAGTCTGCGTTTATATGTCCGTAAGTTGGGGTGATGTCCACATCGGAATCGTACTAAGTTAACTCGATCCGATCTGCTCAGGCTGATCTCTGACCTGTTAATGGGTGGCGGCTTCGCACCTAGGACCGCATTCGGGCCGAGTTGTGTCAGTGCTTTGTGGGTTAGGTGTGTGTGTATGTGTTTTCTGTACTGTGTGATGTCTGTGGGGCGTGGTATGGAATGAAGTATTTGGTTATAATGTCTCTCTGGTGTTACCTTAATGGTGCGAGGTGTTGGTGCATGATTGTACATGTAGTGGCAAGGGTGTTGTGGGTTAGTTGTCGCTGCTGCCATGAATTGTGTTCCCCTCATGTCTAAATGTTCCCTAACTTTTAGTATTTTTGTTTCTGTGTGCAGGTGTTCTATTGGTGTTGTTTGAGTGCATCCTGTAATGATACGAAGTGCGTTGTTTTGTATTGTTTGTAAGGTGTTTATGTGTGTGTTTGAGATAATGGGTGCCCAGCATGGGCTAGCATAGTCCATAACTGAGCGAATATATTGTTTGTATATGAGTGATGTTGTTTCCTGCTGGTGTCCAAAGTTTGTGCCTGTTAGTACCCTAAGCGTGTTAAGTCTTGACGTACATTTGGTTTAATGTCCTGAATGTGTTTGAAAAAGATAATGATGTGTTATATGTGACACCAAGTATTTTGATTTTGTGAGTGTGTGGAATGTTGATGTTGTTTAGTGTAAGCTGTGGAATTACCTGGTGTTCTTTTGTGTTGCTTGTAAGCAAGGTGATGGTTGATTTTGTGGGCGCTACTTTGAGTCTATTGTGTGTGAGCCAGTCTTGTATACTGTTTATGTATGTTTGTAGGTTATTTGTAGCGGTGTCGATGTTGTTGTGGGTGGATGTTAAGAGTGATATCATCTGCATATGATGATAAGGTAAGCTTGTTATCTATGATTGTTGGAATGTCATGCATGTATAAGTTGAAGAGTGTTGGTGAGAGAACAGAGCCTTGAGGGACCCCGTTCGGAAAAAGCTTGTTTTTGGATGACTTGCCATTAAATGTGACATGTGAGTATCTTCCTGAGAGATAGTTGCTCAGCCACCTTTTGGTGTTATTGTGCATGTTTGTGTGAGTATTTTGTTTATGAGAGGGAAGCGTGGGATAGCATCAAATGCTTTACTAATGTCTATTGTTGCTAATAGTGTACGTTGAGCTGGTCGTCTGGAGTTGATGCCATCCATGATGTGCTGCGTGAGGTTAGTGAGTAATGTCGTGGTTGAGTGGTGAGGTCTGAATCCATGTTGAGTAGGCGATAGTGGAATGTGTGGGTTGGTGATTTGTAAGATTAGTCTTTCTGTTACTTTGGAAGGTGGGCATAGTAAAGTAATGGGTCTATAGGAAGCTGGTTCTGTTGGATTTTTGTTTGGTTGAGTAGTGTAATAATTTTACCTTGTTTCCATATGTCAGGAATAATACAGTGTTGGTATGAATATGTGCTGATATTTGTGAGAGCTAGTATTCCTTGTGGGCCCAAGTGTTTAAGGTGTATGTTAGATATGTTGTCTGGTCCAGTAGCCTTCGAATTCTTAATGTTTTTGATGATCTTGGTGGTCTGGTCTGTATTGAAGGGTGTAATGGTCGTGTCGAGTCTGTAGGTTTTCTTGTGTCTGGCTGTTTGTCTGTCTGCGTGTTTCTGGTTGTTGTCTCTGTTTAAGTGACTTATCTTTGCGTAGTGATTAACTAGAATGTTAGCTTGTTGTGTGTATGTTGGGATATTATTTTGGCTGCGACAGATAGCCGCGTGTGAGGTGTGAATGCCGCTGTTAGAGTGGGTAGTGCTGTTTATAGTCTTGTATAGCCTGGATGTATCTGTGGAGTGGTTTAGTGTTGTTATGAATTCCCTGAATGTTTCTGTTTGTTTTTCTTGAGTTTGTTGTTTATTTCTGTGTTGAGCTGTTGTATCTGCTGTTTTATGGCTTCTGTGTGTGGTGTTTGTGTGTTATATTTGAGGTTGTTACGTTGCCTTATGAGGTGGGCTATTTCTCTAGTGTAATTTGGGTTGTATTTCCTGATGTTGCCCTTGGGTATGTATTTGTTTGCATTATTGATATAATCTGATTAAATGTCTTGAGTGTTGTATTGATGTTTATGATGGGTGTGCTGTTTAATGTGGTGAATTGTTCCTCAGTCTGTATTTTGAACTGTTCCCAATCAGCTTTCTTGTAATTTCTGTAAGTGTGCCTAAGGCTGTTGGGGCAGAGTGTAGAATGTGTTGTAATGATGATGGGCAGGTGGTCTGATGACAGTTGTTTTTCTGTTCTCCATTGTGTATGTGTTGCTAGTGAGGGGGAACAGAACGTTATGTCTGGGGAGGAGTTTAAGTATCCTGCTTGATGTGGTATGTGTGTATGTTCTTCTGTATTGTTAAGAATGAAGAGGCTGTTTAGTTGTGTGGCTATGTTGGCGCCTCTGGTGTTGTTTTGGTTGTGCAGGTACCAACTAGTGTCTTTGGCGTTGAAGTCTCCTCCTAAGATGACATTAGTGAGAGAGGCAAGATTGTGTAACTGTGGATTGTAATTGGCTGGCACCTGAGGTGAACTATCTGGTGGGATGTAAATGTTGATTAGTGTGGTGTTGTGTTTGCGCGTGTTTTAATGTTAACTTCCTGTATTTCTATCGTGTTATCTGCTTGGATTGTGTTTGTAATGTTTGGGTAGCATCAGTGTAGCTAATCCTTTTACGTATGTAAGTGATGAGTCCACCCCCGTTACCCCAGTACGATCCTGACGGATCGCCGTGAAGTCAGGGATGGTGGGTGTTTTGTGTGTGCGTTTTAGTTTTGTTTCTTGTATAAGTGCTATGTGAATGTTTTGTTTGTGTACGAATTCCCTAAGCTGCATGATTTTGTTTGTGAGGCCATCTACGTTGTACTGTAATATGTTAATATTATGCTTCTGTATGTGTCTCATGGTGCTATTGTGTCTATGTCTTTGTGTATGGTGACATGTGTAAGTTGTAGTGGGGCCTGGATTAGTCTTAATGTCGCCAGAGAGTAAGAGTAGTTCGGGGAGCACGCAATTGATCCCTGTAATTGAAAAAATAGCACGCTGAGAATAGGTCCGGCCCCGGGAGCCGATCGGCACTCTGACCGTGCCACGCAACAGGCCGTCGAATGCTAGTCTGGCCAACCGTAGACAGCCCGCTGCATGGAGATTTGAGGAAGTTTGGCCACCAGCGCGTTGATGTTTTGGTTTGACGTCGCCTCTTCGCGTTGACGTGTCCTGCGCTGGAGGATGCAGCCACTGTTTGAAGCTTCCTCGTCAGCTGCTAACTGTTATTTTATTTATTTGTTGGGTTCAAAATCCCAGCTGAGCCGTGAACGGCCAAATTCTAAAGGGCCAGTTCTATCTGAAGCCCAAGTTAAGCTAAATTAAAACTTACGGATTTGAGATCCTATTAGGTCCTACCTCAGGGTAACCTCAGGGTTGCTGACTCGATGCGGGCCTACCTTAGACCTTTGTTACATGAATTTAATATAAACAAAAGGGGTACTATTTATGGTCTTCTTTCTCAACCTTGCAACAACAACGCAACCTGGACTATCGCACGATGCAACAATCTTGTATCTACACAACCAAACTGAATTGCAAGAGAGCTCTCTAATCTCTATCAGACCACACCCTGTACGTACGACATCCCACAAACGAGTAGAAAGAACGCGCAGCGCCCCAAAATGATGCCAACAGTGTGACCAAACAATGATGCCACAAGAGCTCAAAAATGCTAGCTCTAAATTAAGTTAATTTTTCACTAACCTTACAATTATGAGATGGATATATATGATAGAAAATCTAGAAGAGGAAGAACCATTGTTGTCCCAAGGCGATATGATGACTAAGCTGATTGATGCAGCATTGCTTGTATATATTAAGTTAAGGTGTGTATATATATCCATCTCATAATTGTAAGGTTAGTGAAAAATTAACTTAATTTAGAGCTAGCATTTTTGAGCTCTTGTGGCATCATTGTTTGGTCACACTGTTGGCATCATTTTGGGGCGCTGCGCGTTCTTTCTACTCGTTTGTGGGATGTCGTACGTACAGGGTGTGGTCTTGTAGAGAGCTCTCTTGCAATTCAGTTTGGTTGTTTAGATACAAGATTGTTGCACCGTGCAATAGTCCAGGTTGCGTTGTTGTTGCAAGGTTGAGAAAGAAGACCATAAATAGTACCCTTTTTGTTTACATTAAAATTCATGTAACAAAGGTCTAAAGTAGGCCCGCATCGAGTCAGCAACCCTGAGGTTACCCTGAGGTAGGACCTAATAGGATCTCAAATCCGTAAGTTTTAATTTAGCTTAACTTGGGCTTCAGGTAGAACTGGTCCCTTTAGAATTTGGCCGTTCACGGCTCAGCTGGGATTTTGAACCCGACAAATAAATAAAATAACATGGTCCTTCAGAACCGGATTCTACCCCAAGACTGAGTCAGTGACTATTTTTCGGCAAAGTTCTGATTGTGCAAATTGTAGCCCAAGTTAGGCCTAGACGGGTTGAGTATTATTGAATTAAGGTCCCAGGGTAGAATGTTTGGTAGCCCAATTGCGAAACTTGGCCAGTCGTCTGTCGTTGTTTTGGCCTACATTTTACTGGTTTGGTTAATTTGGGTTATTATTGAATTAAGGTCCCAGGGTAAAAGTTTGGTCGCCCAATTGCGAAACTTGGCCAGTCGTCTGTCGTTGGTTTGGCCTACCTTTTACCGGTTTGGTTAATTTGGGTTATTATTGAATTAAGGTCTCAGGGTAGAAAGTTTGGTTGCCCAATTGCGAAACTTGGCCACTTGTCTGTCGTTGTTTTTGGCCTACATTTACCAGTTTGGTTAATTTGGTTTATTATTCGTAGGCGAAGGTTGCAGACCCGTGCGCCAGTTACTTGGGTGGAAAAATTGGTATTCCATACTGGTGTTGGTTAGTACCCCACCTAGCAATTCAGTTTATTTGAAAGTAAAATTTGCGTTTGATCAGTTTGGTTAAGTATTTCTGCCAATTCAACTCATTTGGTATTGAGCCCAATTGTTGTTTGCATTGAAGATGAGTGCATCTGAATTTAACAAATTTAGAAAAAGGAGAAGCGCCTACAAAGGTCTAATTACAAAGGTCATTGCCACTATAGATTCTGCCATAGAGCAAGAGGATTTACGCTTAGTGACTGCGCAGCTTTCCATATTAGAAACTAAAAAGGTTGCTCTAAGTGAGGTAAATGTTAAAATTGAGGCTCTTATAGAAGAGGATGAAATAGAAAATAACATAATTTACTTTGAAGAGATTATTGATGATATAATTAACGTAGGCCTCCGAGCAAAAGAGTTTAGCAGCTCAGTACAGTTAGAGACCAGGTCTAATAATGAAACACAACACTCAACAAATGATGCTTGTGAAGTTAAGGTTAACAGATCTGTAGTTCAATTACCGAGGCTTGTACTCAAAACATTTTCTTGGAGTATTCAGGAATGGCAAGGATGGGCAGACAGTTTTCAGTCAGCAGTTCATTCTAGTCAAGTGTTAAGTGCCGTGGAGAAGTTTAATTATTTGCGGTCCCTCTTGGAAGGGGAGGCAGCAAAGACTATAGCAGGATTAGCATTAACAGAGGCTAATTATAATGTGGCTTGGGATATATTAAAGAAACGGTTTGGTAAGCCAGAGCTCTTAATTAAAAGCCACCTCCGTGCACTTTTAGCTATACCTCCTGTTAATAATCCTAATAGTGTCAAGGAGTTACGGCAGTTATATGATGAATTTGAAATTAGAACTAGGTCCCTGGACAACTTGGGTGTAGGAATGGAAAAGTATGGTATAATGTTGGTTCCTACACTGGAGTCTAAATTGCCTAGCTCAATTTTGCTTGAATTAAGTAGGGGACACTCTGCAGAACATGTGTACATCCCCATTCAGCAGATGTTAAGTCTTTTAGGCACAGAATTAGCAAGACGAGAGGGAGTTGAGTTTGCACAGTGGGATGGTAAACAAGGGGACAAAGGCAGGCACAGCACCAAAGTTTCCACAAAAAGGAATAGCCCAGGTACAGTGTCAGCTCTACATGCCTCCTCTGAGAATAAATTAAAGGGAATCAAGGAATGCATATTTTGCGAAGGCAACCACAAGTCATATAAATGTGAGGTGGCTGAGGCCTTACCCTTTGAGGAGAGAAAGGACAGGGTAACTAAGTCCACAGCATGTTTTAAGTGTTTTTTGAAAGGTCATAGAGCAAGGTTTTGTAAGTTTAAAATTTTGTGCAAAAAATGTCATGGTAGGCATCAGCCATTATTGTGTGAAAACACTTTTAGTAGGCCTACCCCAGAAGTAGAGACATCAGTGGCACATGCCACTGCTATGCAAGGGAGTAAAAGTAAAGGGGGATTATTGCAACAACTGCAGCCTTATTAATTGGGAATGAGGGAGAAGCTACTGTAAGAGTGTTGTTTGATAGTGGTAGCCAGTGTAGTTTTATTAAGACCAGAATTTCCAGAAAATTGAAGTTTAAAGAACTTAAGAGGGAAAATTTAAGAATTTCTGGGTTGGGGGTTCCGTTCAAAACCGAACCAAATTTAAGAAGGTAGAAGTTCTGGTTAAAGGGTTGTTACCGCAAAGTCCCACTATCAAGGTCCAAGCTGTAGAGATTGAGGAACTTTGTGCTCCAGTCACTACTTGTTTAGATATGGCAGGTGTCCAAGAATTGCAAGTTAAAGGAATTAATTTGGGCAATAATAAGTTTGAGGAACAGAAGATATTAGTCTTTTGATTGGAGCTGACTATTATTGGACTTCATCACTGGTAATATTGTCCGTACATCTCAAGGCCCGGTAGCTATGAAAGTAAGCTAGGCTGGATGCTACATGGTAG
The DNA here is from genome assembly GCA_023014485.1 of Bathynomus jamesi. NCBI lineage: Eukaryota > Metazoa > Arthropoda > Malacostraca > Isopoda > Cirolanidae > Bathynomus > Bathynomus jamesi. The sequence goes on along the minus strand of JAJOZX010005461.1, from coordinate 299,104 downwards.
TTATTGCAATGAAATGGAAGTTAAGGCTCTTTTTTGTTAAGATTGAGGAGAACAGCCATGGGTCTGGAAAGGCATTTGAAAGCGTTTTGGGAACTTGAATCTATTGGCATAAAGGACAACCAGGCAAGTACAGTGAACAATGATGTTTTAGAGCAATTTGAAAAAGGGATTGGGTTTTAGAGATGGTTGCTATGAAGTTGGCCTACCATGGAAGGATTCTTGCAAACCCGGTTCAAACCTTCAGCTAGCTAATCGGAGGTTGGAGACTTCATTGTACAGGCTAAGAAAAAATGAGGAGTTGCTAATTGAATACGATGAGGCCATCCTAAGTTATGTAAGGGAGGGCTATGCTGAAAGGGTGCAAGGTGAGCTGGTGAGCCAGGAGGCACATTATCTGCCACACCATGCAGTGGTACGGCGAGACAAAACTACCACCAAACTGAGGGTAGTTTTTGATGGCTCAGCCAAGGACAAAGGTGGTGTGTCCTTGAATGACTCTGGATGCTGGGCCAAATTTAAATGCAGATTTATTTTCCTTGTTACTGAGATTCAGGTTTGGTAGAGTAGCATTGACTGCAGATGTGAAACAAGCCTTTTTGCGGATAAAGTTAAAACCAGAGGACAGAGATGCAGTAAGGTATCTGTGGGTGGATACGAAAGACTTGTTGGAAAATGAACCTAAGGTTCAAGCATATAGAATGAAGTCAGTGTTGTTTGGCCTCAGCTCTAGTCCATTTCTGTTGGCAGCTACTATGCAGTACCATTTTAAGAAATATTCTGAAGTCTATCCTAACACTATTGAACATAAGGAAGAATTTTTATGTTGATGATTTGCTGTGTTCCGGTGGATAATACAGAAATGGCTAAACAGATATTCATGGAGGCTAGAGCTATAATGAAGGCTGGCATGGAGCTTGAAAATGGCAGACCAATCATTCGCAATTACAAGAGTTTATGAGTCATTCCTGTGTAGTACCTGATGCAGCAGAAAGTATTGAGGATTCTGGTATTAAGGAGTTGTGGGCAATAGATGCAAAGGTGCTAGGCATTGTTTGGCAGCAAGATGATGATTTGTTTACCTTCAATGGGAAATCTTTAGAAGAGCTGGCTGAGAATGAGACAAGGTGGACAAAACGTACAGCTCTTAGTTTGGCTTCAAAGGTCTTTGATCCTCTTGGATTCCTGGCTCCATTTGTTAAAGTCAAAAATTTGGTTTCAGAGCCCTGGGAAATTGGACTTGGTTGGGACCAAGAGTTACCTGATCATATGGTGGTAAAGTGGAAATATTGGTTCAAAAATTGGCACATCTTGGAGACATTGAAATCCCAAGATGGTACTTTGGAGAGTTGAACAATAGTCCAGACAATTTGGAGCTGCACATCTTTTGTGATGCAAGTGAGGAAGCCTATGCAACTTGTATTTATATAAGAGGCGCATTGCAAGAGGAAGTAAGTTGCAGGTTGGTTGCTGCAAAGAGCAGAGTAGCACCTTTGAAAAGGCTTTCGGTTCCAAGGTTGGAATTGATGGGTGCTGTTATTGCTAGTCGGCTTGCAATTACAGTGCGAAAGTCTTTGGCCCTCTATGAATTCCAAGCTATTATTGGACAGACTCCACTATAGTTTGGCACTGGTTAAGAAGTCAGGCAAGGAAATGGAAACCATTTGTTGCCAATAGGGTGGAGGAAATTCAAGCGCACACAGATCCCAAGCAATGGAAGCATTGTCCAGGCATCCAAAACCCGCTGATTTACCAACACGAGGAATTTCAGTGAAAGATCTTTCACAGTCAAGTTTGTGGTGGAATGGGCCAGAGTGGCTACAACTTGGAAGTGAAAACTGACCTTCTAATCAGCCTATTGTAGGAGAATGCCAGGCTGAAGAAGCATGGGTGAGTGAGGTGAGAAAATGCGCTGTGAACAGTTGTTGTTATTTTATTTATTTGTCGGGTTCGAAATCCCAGCTGAGCCGTGAACGGCCAAATTCTAAAGGGCAAGTTCTACCTAAAGCCCAAGTTAAGCTAAATTAAAACTTACGGATTTGAGATCCTATTAGGTCTACCTCAGGGTAACCTCAGGGTTGCTGACTCGATGCGGGCCTACCTTAGACCTTAAATTACATGAACTTAAGGTAAACAAAAGGGTACTATTTTGGTCTTCTTTCGAACCTTGCAACAAAAACGCAACCTGGACTATTGCACGATGCACCAATCATGTATCTAAACAACCAAACTGAATTGCAAGAGAGCTCTCTAAAGACCACACCTTTACGTACGACTTCCACAACGAGTAGAAAGACGCGCAGCGTCCTCAAAATGATGCCACAGGTGACCAACAATGATGCCACAAGAGCTCAAAAATGCTAGCTCTTATTAATTTAATTTTTCACTAACCTTACAATATGAGATGGATATATACACCTTAACTTAATATTATACAAGCAATGCTGCATCAATCAGCTTAGTCATCGTATCGCCTTGGGACAACAAGGGTTCTTCCTCTTCTAGATTTTCTAACACTCCCCACCGAAGAGGCATTGTTGTCGTTACAGTTCTGCAAGGTTAGCCAAGCCTTCTTCCGAGGCTGTAACTCAAATGTTTCATCTTGACTATCTGTGTTTTTGCTGATTTCTAAAGCATAGAGTTTTTGTATAGGTCTCTTTAACTTTCCTCCTGAAGTCTTTTACAGTGCAGACCTAACTAAATTGTCTTGCCAAAACACTCTTCAATTATGCCAAGCTTCCAGCATTGCCTTGGTCTTTCATCAATCCCCAATCATACCACTTCTCCCCCTTGATACAATTTGCATTGGAGCCCTTTACCTGCCTGATGGTAATAATTGAGTTCTGGCAAGTATTCCATCTGCCACCTCTTCCATAACTGATCTTGTAGCTCTTGAAGGTACCTGAACCGTCTGGTTAACTCTCCTTGAGTGCTCTGGATGGCTGCAAGTCTTCTGGCACACTGGGGTTTGATGTTAATCGTTTACCACAAAGAAAATGATTTGGTGTCAATGGCTCTGCATCCTGCCTACTGTTGTAAACAAAAGTGATAGGCCTACTGTTCACCATTGCTTCTACTTCACATAAAACAGTAGAGAATTCTTCTTTGCTCACATGAGCATTAGCTAAAAGTTTCTTTAATGGACACTTTACACTTCTCACTAGCCTTTCCCAAAATCCTCCCCACCATGGTGCTCTCTCAACATAACTCCCACTGTACCCCTTGGTGTGAAAAGTAGGATTGGAATCCTTCCTCTTTTAGCAAGGACCAAATTTCTTGGAGTTCCTTTGCAGCCTTTTTGAAGGTTTTTGCATTATCCGATATGATTTTATTTGGGAAACCCCTTCTGTTCACAAACCTTTTAAGGCCAAAAGAAATACATCACTACTTAAGTTGCTTACGAACTCCAAATGGATTGCTCTGGTGGTAGCACAGGTGAAAAGACATATATAACCTTTGTTAGACTCCCCTCGCTCATACACATAGACTGGCCCTGCAAAGTCTACTCCCACTACATCAATGGGCAGTATAGACACACCGTTTCTCTTGGAAGTGGAGCCACCTTTTCATAATAAGGCTTTGCACTCCAACGCTTGCAACCACACATTTATGCAAGACCTTTTTCACTACTTGTCTAATTTTGGAATCCAAAATTGTTGTCTAATCTCTATTATCACTTCTCTAACTCCAGCATGTAACGCTTATGATGAGTATCCAGGATCAAAAGGTCCACAAAGTGCCCCCCAGAAGGTAGCAAAATTGGATGTCTTTTCTCCTCTGGAAGCCCAGAAAACTGTAGTCTACATCCTACTCTCAATAAATCCTGATCCAAAAACACATCCAAACCCTTGGCGCAGAATGTGTTGGTAGAACCTGTAATGGATGGCTGGTGAGCAATTCTCTCTCTTCACCAATTTTTTCTTCTGCATATATACCACCCAGTATTTCCTGGCTTGCTGAATCTCATTACTGTTCAGAATTCCTTCCTTCTTGTTTTCTCCCTTAATGTTGTTGGTAAATCTATATATCCATGCTGTCACTCTTAACAATCTTTTCAGACTGCTAATGTCCTCAAGCCTCAATATGGGTCCTGCTGCATAACTTGACAACTGTTCACAGCGCATTTTCTCACCTCACTCACCCATGCTTCTTCAGCTGGCATTCTCCTACAATAGGCTGATTAGAAGGCCATTTTTCACTTCCAAGTTTTAGCCACTCTGGCCCATTCCACCACAAACTTGATTGCGAAGATCTTTCACCGAAATTCCTCGTGTTGGTAAATCAGCGGGTTTTGGATGCCTGGACATGCTTCCATTGCTTGGGATCTGTGTGCGCTTGAATTTCCTCCACCTATTGGCAACAATGGTTTCCATTTCCTTGCCTGACTTCTTAACCAGTGCCAAACTATAGTGGATCTGTCCAATAATAGCTTGGAATTTCATAGAGGGCCAAAGACTTTCGCACTGTATTGCAAGCCGACTAGCATAACGGTACCCATCATTCCAACCTTGGAACAGAAAGCCTTTTCAAGGTGCTACTCTACTCTTTGCAGCAACCAACCTGCAACTTACTTCTTCTTGCAATGCGCCTTTTATATAAATACAAGTTGCATAGGCTTCCTCACTTGCATCACAAAAGATGTGCAGCTCCAAATTGTCTGGACTATTGTTCAACTCTCCAAAGTACCATCTTGGGATTTCAATGTCTCCAAGATGTGCCAATTCTTTGAACCAATATTTCCACCTTACCACCATATGATCAGGTAACTCTTGGTCCCAACCAAGTCCATTTCCCAGAGGCTCTGAAACCAAATTTTTGACTTTATCACAATGGAGCCAGGAATCCAAGAGGATCAAAGACCTTCGAAGCCAAACTAAGAGCTGTACGTTTTGTCCACCTTGTCTCATTCTCAGCCAGCTCTACTAAAGATTTCCCATTGAAGTAAACAAATCATCATCTTGCTGCCAAACGATGCCTAGCACCTTTGCGTCTATTGCCCACAACTCCTTAATACCAGAATCCTCAATACTTTCTGCTGCATCAGGTACTACAGAGGAATGACTCATAAACTCTTGTAATTGCGAATGATTGGTCTGCCATTTTCTGAGCTCCATGCCAGCCTCCCTCATTATAGCTCTAGCCTCCATGAATATCTGTTTAGCCATTTCTGTATTATCCACGGAACATAGCAAATCATCAACATAAATTTTTTCCTTATGTGTTCATAGTGTTAGGATAGACTTCAGAATATTTCTTAAAATGGTACTGCATAGTAGCTGCCAACAGAAATGGACTAGAGCTGAGGCCAACACAACACTGACTTCATTCTATATGCTTGAACCTTAGGTTCATTTTCCAACAAGTCTTTCGTATCCACCCACAGATACCTTACTGCATCTCTGTCCTCTGGTTTTAACTTTATCCGCAAAAAAGCTTGCTTCACATCTGCAGTCAATGCTACTCTACCAAACCTGAATCTCAGTAACAAGGAAAATAAATCTGCATTTAAATTTGGCCCAGCATCCAAACAGTCATTCAAGGACACACCACCTTTGTCCTTGGCTGAGCCATCAAAAACTACCCTCAGTTTGGTGGTAGTTTTGTCTCGCTACCACTGCATGGTGTGGCAGATAATGTGCCTCCTGGCTCACCAGCTCACCTTGCACCCTTTCAGCATAGCCCTCCCTTACATAACTTAGGATGGCCTCATCGTATTCAATTAACAACTCCTCATTTTTTCTTAGCCTGTACAATGAAGTCTCCAACCTCCGATTAGCTAGCTGAAGGTTTGAACCGGGTTTGCAAGAATCCTTCCATGGTAGGCCAACTTCATAGCAACCATCTCTAAACCCAATCCCTTTTTCAAAGTGCTCTAAAACATCATTGTTCACTGTACTTGCCTGGTTGTCCTTTATACCAATAGATTCAAGTTCCCAAAATGCTTTCAAATGCCTTTCCAGACCATGGCTGTTCTCCTCAATCTTAACAAAGAGAGCCTTAACTTCCATTTCATTGCAATAACTACCATGTAGCATCCAGCCTAGCTTACTTTCAATAGCTACTGGGCCTTGAGATGTACGGACAATATTACCAGTGATGAAGTCCCAATAATAGTCAGCTCCAATCAAAACTATATCTTCTGTTCCTCAAACTTATTATTGCCCAAATTAATTCCTTTAACTTGCAATTCTTGGACACATGCCATATCTAAACAAGTAGTGACTGGAGCACAAAGTTCCTCAATCTCTACAGCTTGGACCTTGATAGTGGGACTTTGCGGTAACAACCCTTTAACCAGAACTTCTACCTTCTTAAATTTGGTTCGGTTTTGAACGGAACCCCCAAACCCAGAAATTCTTAAATTTTCCCTCTTAAGTTCTTTAAACTTCAATTTTCTGGAAATTCTGGTCTTAATAAAACTACACTGGCTACCACTATCAAACAACACTCTTACAGTAGCTTCTCCTTATTCCCAATTAATAAGGCTGCAGTTGTTTGCAATAATCCCCCTTTACTTTTACTCCTTGCATAGCAGTGGCATGTGCCACTGATGTCTCTACTTCTGGGGTAGGCTACTAAGAGTGTTTTCACACAATAATGGCTGATGCCTACCATGACATTTTTTGCACAAAATTTTAACTTACAAAACCTTGCTCTATGACCTTTCAAAAACATTTAAAACATGCTGTGGACTTAGTTACCCTGTCCTTTCTCTCCTCAAAGGGTAAGGCCTCAGCCACCTCACATTTATATGACTTGTGGTTGCCTTCGCAAAATATACATTCCTTGATTCCCTTTAATTTATTCTCAGAAGAGGCATGTAGAGCTGACACTGTACCTGGGCTATTCCTTTTTGTGAAACTTTGGTGCTGTGCCTGCCTTTGTCCTCTTGTTTACCATCCCACTGTGCAAACTCAACTCCCTCTCGTCTTGCTAATTCTGTGCCTAAAAGACTTAACATCTGCTGAAGGGGGATGTACACATGTTCTGCAGAGTGTCCCCTACTTAATTCAAGCAAAATTGAGCTAGGCAATTTAGACTCCAGTGTAGGAACCAACATTATACCATACTTTTCCATTCCTACACCCAAGTTGTCCAGAGACCTAGTTCTAATTTCAAATTCATCATATAACTGCCGTAACTCCTTGACACTATTAGGATTATTAACAGGAGGTATAGTTAAAAGTGCACGGAGGTGGCTTTTAATTAAGATCTCTGGCTTACCAAACCGTTTCTTTAATATATCCCAAGCCACATTATAATTAGCCTCTGTTAATGCTAATCCTGCTATAGTCTTTGCTGCCTCCCCTTCCAAGAGGGACCGCAAATAATTAAACTTCTCCACGGCACTTAACACTTGACTAGAATGAACTGCTGATTGAAAACTGTCTGCCCATCCTTGCCATTCCTGAATACTCCAAGAAAATGTTTTGAGTACAAGCCTCGGTAATTGAACTACAGATCTGTTAACCTTAACTTCACAAGCATCATTTGTTGAGTGTTGTGTTTCATTATTAGACCTGGTCTCTAACTGTACTGAGCTGCTAAACTCTTTTGCTCGGAGGCCTACGTTAGTCATATCATCAATAATCTCTTCAAAGTAAATTATGTTATTTTCTATTTCATCCTCTTCTATAAGAGCCTCAATTTTAACATTTACCTCACTTAGAGCAACCTTTTTAGTTTCTAATATGGCAAGCTTCGCAGTCACTAAGCGTAAATCCTCTTGCTCTATGGCAGAATCTATAGTGGCAATGACCTTTGTAATTAGACCTTTGTAGGCACTTCTCCTTTTTATAAATTTGTTCAATTCAGATGCACTCATCTTCAATGTAAACAACCCTTGGGCTCAATACCAAATGAGCTGAATTGGCAGAAATACTTAACCAAACTGATCAAACGCAAATTTTACTTTCAAATAACTGAATTGCTGAGTGGGGTACTAACCAAACACCAGTATGGAATACCAAATTTTCCACCCCAGGACCTTAATTCAATAATGACCCAAAATTAACCAAACCAGAAAAAATATAGGCCAAAAAACGACCGACGACTGGCCAAGTTTCGCAATTTGGCGACCAAACTTTTACCCTGGGACCTTAATTCAATAATAACCCAAATTTAACCAAACCGGAAAAAAAGTAGGCCAAAAAACGACAGACGACTGGCCAAGTTTCGCAATTGGGCGACCAAACTTTTTACCCTGGGACCTTAACTCAATAATAACCCAAAATTAACCAAACCGGAAAAAAAGTAGGCCAAAAAACGACAGACGACTGGCCAAGTTTCGCAATTGGGCGACCAAACTTTTTTACCCTGGGACCTTAACTCAATAATACTCAACCCGTCTAGGCCTAACTTGGGATACAATTTGCACAATCAGAACTTTGCCGAAAAATGGTCACTGACTCAGTCTTGGGGTAGAAATCCGGTTCTGAAGGACCATGTTATTTTTATTTATTTGTCGGGTTCGAAATCCCAGCTGAGCCGTGAACGGCCAAATTCTAAAGGGCAAGTTCTACCTAAAGCCCAAGTTAAGCTAAATTAAAACTTACGGATTTGAGATCCTATTAGGTCCTACCTCAGGGTAACCTCAGGGTTGCTGACTCGATGCGGGCCTACCTTAGACCTTAAATTACATGAACTTAAAAGGTAACAAAAGGGTACTATTTGTGGTCTTCTTTCTGAACCTTGCAACAAAAACGCAACCTGGACTATTGCACGATGCAACAATCATGTATCTAAACAACCAAACTGAATTGCAAGAGAGCTCTCTATCAAACCACACCTTTACGTACGACCTTCCACAAACGAGTAGAAAGACGCGCAGCGTCTCAAAATGATGCCAACAGTGTGACCAAACAATGATGCCACAAGAGCTCAAAAATGCTAGCTCTAAATTAATTTAATTTTTCACTAACCTTACAAATATGAGATGGATATATATACACACCTTAACTTAATATATACAAGCAATGCTGCATCAATCAGCTTAGTCATCGTATCGCCTTGGGACAACAATGGTTCTTCCTCTTCTAGATTTTCTAACAGTTGTCAAGTTACGCAGCAGGACCCCATACTGAGGCTTGAGGACATTAGCAGTCTGAAAAGATTGTTAAGAGTGACAGCATGGGTATATAGATTTACCAACAACATTAAGGGAGAAACAAGAAGGGAAGGAATTCTGAACAGTAATGAGATTCAGCAAGCCAGGAAATACTGGGTGGTATATATGCAGAAGAAAAAATTTGGTGAAGAGAGAGAATTGCTCACCAGCCATCCATTACAGGTTCTACCAACACATTCTGCGCTCAAGGGTTTGGGTGTGTTTTTGGATCAGGATTTATTGAGAGTAGGAGGTATACTACAGTTTTCTGGGCTTCCAGAGGAGAAAAGACATCCAATTTTGCTACCTTCTGGGGGGCACTTTGTGGACCTTTTGATCCTGGATACTCATCATAAGCTGTTATATGCGGGAGTTAGAGAAGTGATAATAGAGATTAGACAACAATTTTGGATTCCCAAAATTAGACAAGTAGTAAAAAAGGTCTTGCATAAATGTGTGGTTTGCAAGCGTTGGAGTGCAAAGCCTTATTATGAAAAGGTGGCTCCACTTCCAAGAGAACGGTGTGTCTATACTGCCCCATTTGATGTAGTGGGAGTAGACTTTGCAGGGCCAGTCTATGTGTATGAGCGAGGGGAGTCTAACAAAGGTTATATATGTCTTTTCACATGTGCTACCACCAGAGCAATCCATTTGGAGTTGGTAAGCAATTTAAGTAGTGATGTATTTCTTTTGGCCTTTAAAAGGTTTGTGAACAGAAGGGGTTTCCCAAATAAAATCATATCGGATAATGCAAAAACCTTCAAAAAGGCTGCAAAGGAACTCCAAGAAGTTTGGTCCTTGCTAAAAGAGGAAGGATCCCAATCCTACTTTTCACACCAAGGGGTACAGTGGGAGTTTATTGTTGAGAGAGTACCATGGTGGGGTGGATTTTGGGAAAGGCTAGTGAGAAGTGCAAAGTGTCCATTAAAGAAACTTTTAGCTAATGCTCATTTGAGCAAAGAAGAATTCTCTACTGTTTTATGTGAAGTAGAAGCAATGGTGAACAGTAGGCCTATCACTTTTGTTTACAACAGTATGCAGGATGTAGAGCCATTGACACCAAATCATTTTCTTTGTGGTAAACGATTAACATCAAACCCCAGTGTACCAGAAGACTTGCAGCCTATCCAGAGCACTCAAGGAGAGTTAACCAGACGGTTCAGGTACCTTGAAGAGCTACAAGATCAGTTATGGAAGAGGTGGCAGATGGAATACTTGCCAGAACTCAATTATTACCCATCAGGCAAGGTAAAGGGCTCCAATGCAAATTGTATCAAGGTGGTAGAAGTGGTAATGATTGGGGATGAAAGACCAAGGCAATGCTGGAAGCTTGGCATAATTGAAGAGTTGTTTGTTGGCAAAGACAATTTAGTTAGGTCTGCACTGGTAAAGACTTCAGGAGGAAAGTTAAAGAGACCTATACAAAACTCTATGCTTTAGAAATCAGCAAAAACACAGATAGTCAAGATGAACCATTTGAGTTACAACCTCATGGAGAAGGCTTGGCTAACCTTGCAGAAGGTAACGACAACAATGCCTCTTCGGTGGGGAGTGTTAGAAAATCTAGAAGAGGAAGAACCATTGTTGTCCCAAGGCGATATGATGACTAAGCTGATTGATGCAACATTGCTTGTATATATTAAGTTAAGGTGTGTGTATATCCATCTCATAATTGTAAGGTTAGTGAAAAATTACTTAATTTAGAGCTAGCATTTTTGAGCTCTTGTGGCATCATTGTTTGGTCACACTGTTGGCATCATTTGGGGCGCTGCGCGTTCTTTCTACTCGTTTGTGGATGTCGTACGTACAGGGTGTGGTCTTGTAGAGAGCTCTCTTGCAATTCAGTTTGGTTGTTTAGATACAAGATTGTTGCACCGTGCAATAGTCCAGGTTGCGTTGTTGTTGCAAGGTTGAGAAAGAAGACCATAAATAGTACCCTTTTTGTTTACATTAAAATTCATGTAACAAAGGTCTAAAGTAGGCCCATTGAGTCAGCAACCCTGAGGTTACCCTGAGGTAGGACCTAATAGGATCTCAAATCCGTAAGTTTTAATTTAGCTTAACTTGGGCTTCAGGTAGAACTGGCCCTTTAGAATTTGGCCGTTCACGGCTCAGCTGGGATTTTGAACCCGACAAATAAATAAAATAACAATACATACACCTTAACTTAATATATACAAGCAATGCTGCATCAATCAGCTTAGTCATCATATCGCCTTGGGACAACAATGGTTCTTCCTCTTCTAGATTTTCTAACACTCCCCACCGAAGAGGCATTGTTGTCGTTACCTTCCGCAAGGTTAGCCAAGCCTTCTCCATGAGGCTGTAACTCAAATGTTTCATCTTGACTATCTGTGTTTTTGCTGATTTCTAAAGCATAGAGTTTTTGTATAGGTCTCTTTAACTTTCCTCCTGAAGTCTTTACCAGTGCAGACCTAACTAAATTGTCTTTGCCAACAAACAACTCTTCAATTATGCCAAGCTTCCAGCATTGCCTTGGTCTTTCATCCCCAATCATTACCACGTCTCCCACCTTGATACAATTTGCAATGGAGCCCTTTACCTTGCCTGATGGGTAATAATTGAGTTCTGGCAAGTATTCCATCTGCCACCTCTTCCATAACTGATCTTGTAGCTCTTCAAGGTACCTGAACCGTCTGGTTAACTCTCCTTGAGTGCTCTGGATAGGCTGCAAGTCTTCTGGCACACTGGGGCTTGATGTTAATCGTTTACCACAAAGAAAATGATTTGGTGTCAATGGCTCTGCATCCTGCATACTGTTGTAAACAAAAGTGATAGGCCTACTGTTCACCATTGCTTGTACTTCACATAAAACAGTGCAGAATTCTTCTTTGCTCAAATGAGCATTAGCTAAAAGTTTCTTTAATGGACACTTTACACTTCTCACTAGCCTTTCCCAAAATCCTCCCCACCATGGTGCTCTCTCAACAATAAACTCCACTGTACCCCTTGGTGTGAAAAGTAGGATTGGAATCCTTCCTCTTTTAGCAAGGACCAATTTCTTGGAGTTCCTTTGCAGCCTTTTTGAAGGTTTTTGCATTATCCGATATGATTTTATTTGGGAAACCCCTTCTGTTCACAACCTTTTAAAGGCCAAAAGAAATACATCACTACTTAAGTTGCTTACCAACTCCAAATGGATTGCTCTGGTGGTAGCACAGGTGAAAAGACATATATAACCTTTGTTAGACTCGCCTCGCTCATACACATAGACTGGCCCTGCAAAGTCTACTCCCACTACATCAAATGGGGCAGTATAGACACCGTTCTCTTGGAAGTGGAGCCACCTTTTCATAATAAGGCTTTGCACTCCAACGCTTGCAAACCACACATTTATGCACGACCTTTTTTACTACTTGTCTAATTTTGGGAATCCAAAACTGTTGTCTGATCTCTATTATCACTTCTCTAACTCCAGCATGTAACAGCTTATGATGAGTATCCAGGATCAAAAGGTCCACAAAGTGCCCCCCAGAAGGTACCAAAATTGGATGTCTTTTCTCCTCTGGAAGCCCAGAAAACTGTAGTCTACCTCCTACTCTCAATAAATCCTGATCCAAAAACACATCCAAACCCTTGAGCGCAGAATGTGTTGGTAGAACCTGTAATGGATGGCTGGTGAGCAATTCTCTCTCTTCACCAAATTTTTCCTTCTGCATATATACCACCCAGTATTTCCTGGCTTGCTGTATCTCATTACTGTTCAGAATTCCTTCCCTTCTTGTTTCTCCCTTAATGTTGTTGGTAAATCTATATACCCATGCTGTCACTCTTAACAATCTTTTCAGACTGCTAATGTCCTCAAGCCTCAATATGGGGTCCTGCTGCATAACTTGACAACTGTTCACAGCGCATTTTCTCACCTCACTCACCCATGCTTCTTCAGCCTGGCATTCTCCTACAATAGGCTGATTAGAAGGCCAGTTTTCACTTCCAAGTTTTAGCCACTGGCCCATTCCACCACAAACTTGACTGTGAAAGATCTTTCACTGAAATTCCTCGTGTTGGTAAATCAGCGGGGTTTTGGATGCCTGGACAATGCTTCCATTGCTTGGGATCTGTGTGCGCTTTTTCCTCCACCCTATTGGCAACAAATGGTTTCCATTTCCTTGCCTGACTTCTTAACCAGTGCCAAACTATAGTGGAGTCTGTCCAATAATAGCTTGGAATTTCATAGAGGGCCAAAGACTTTCGCACTGTAATTGCAAGCCGACTAGCAATAACGGCACCCATCAATTCCAACCTTGGAACAGAAAGCCTTTTCAAAGGTGCTACTCTACTCTTTGCAGCAACCAACCTGCAACTTACTTCCTCTTGCAATGCGCCTCTTATATAAATACAAGTTGCATAGGCTTCCTCACTTGCATCACAAAAGATGTGCAGCTCCAAATTGTCTGGACTATTGTTCAACTCTCCAAAGTACCATCTTGGGATTTCAATGTCTCCAAGATGTGCCAATTCTTTGAACCAATATTTCCACTTTACCACCATATGATCAGGTAACTCTTGGTCCCAACCAAGTCCAATTTCCCAGAGGCTCTGAAACCAAATTTTTGACTTTATCACAAATGGAGCCAGGAATCCAGAGGATCAAAGACCTTTGAAGCCAAACTAAGAGCTGTACGTTTTGTCCACCTTGTCTCATTCTCAGCCAGCTCTACTAAAAATTTCCCATTGAAGGTAAACAAATCATCATCTTGCTGCCAAACAATGCCTAGCACCTTTGCATCTATTGCCCACAACTCCTTAATACCAGAATCCTCAATACTTTCTGCTGCATCGGGTACTACACAGGAATGACTCATAAACTCTTGTAATTGCGAATGATTGGTCTGCCATTTTCTAAGCTCCATGCCAGCCTCCCTCATTATAGTTCTAGCCTCCATGAATATCTGTTTAGCCATTTCTGTATTATCCACGGAACACAGCAAATCATCAACATAAAAATTCTTCCTTATGTGTTCAATAGTGTTAGGATAGACTTCAGAATATTTCTTAAAATGGTACTGCATAGTAGCTGCCAACAGAAATGGACTAGAGCTGAGGCCAAACAACACTGACTTCATTCTATATGCTTGAACCTTAGGTTCATTTTCCAACAAGTCTTTTGTATCCACCCACAGATACCTAACTGCATCTCTGTCCTCTGGTTTTAACTTTATCCGCAAAAAGGCTTGCTTCACATCTGCAGTCAATGCTACTCTACCAAACCTGAATCTCAGTAACAAGGAAAATAAATCTGCATTTAAATTTGGCCCAGCATCCAAACAGTCATTCAAGGACACACCACCTTTGTCCTTGGCTGAGCCATCAAAAACTACCCTCAGTTTGGTGGTAGTTTTGTCTCGCCGTACCACTGCATGGTGTGGCAGATAATGTGCCTCCTGGCTCACCAGCTCACCTTGCACCCTTTCAGCATAGCCCTCCCTTACATAACTTAGGATGGCCTCATCGTATTCAATTAACAACTCCTAATTTTTTCTTAGCATGTACAATGAAGTCTCCAACCTCCGATTAGCTAGCTGAAGGTTTGAACCGGGTTTGCAAGAATCCTTCCATGGTAGGCCAACTTCATAGCAACCATCTCTAAACGCAATCCCTTTTTCAAATTGCTCTAAAACATCATTGTTCACTGTACTTGCCTGGTTGTCCTTTATGCCAATAGATTCAAGTTCCCAAAACGCTTTCAAATGCCTTTCCAGGCCATGGCTGTTCTCCTCAATCTTAACAAAAAGAGCCTTAACTTCCATTTCATTGCAATAACTACCATGTAGCATCCAGCCTAGCTTACTTTCAATAGCTACCGGGCCTTGAGATGTACGGACAATATTACCAGTGATGAAGTCCCAATAATAGTCAGCTCCAATCAAAAGACTAATATCTTCTGTTCCCTCAAACTTATTATTGCCCAAATTAATTCCTTTAACTTGCAATTCTTGGACACATGCCATATCTAAACAAGTAGTGACTGGAGCACAAAGTTCCTCAATCTCTACAGCTTGGACCTTGATAGTGGGACTTTGCGGTAACAACCCTTTAACCAGAACTTCTACCTTCTTAAATTTGGTTCGGTTTTGAACGGAACCCCAAACCCAGAAATTCTTAAATTTTCCCTCTTAAGTTCTTTAAACTTCAATTTTCTGGAAATTCTGGTCTTAATAAAACTACACTGGCTACCACGATCAAACAACACTTACAGTAGCTTCTCCCTCATTCCCAATTAATAAGGCTGCAGTTGTTTGCAATAATCCCCCTTTACTTTTACTCCCTTGCATAGCAGTGGCATGTGCCACTGATGTCTCTACTTCTGGGGTAGGCCTACTAAGAGTGTTTTCACACAATAATGGCTGATGCCTACCATGACATTTTTTGCACAAAATTTTAAACTTACAAAACCTTGCTCTATGACCTTTCAAAAAACATTTAAAACATGCTGTGGACTTAGTTACCCTGTCCTTTCTCTCCTCAAAGGGTAAGGCCTCAGCCACCTCACATTTATATGACTTGTGGTTGCCTTCGCAAATATGCATTCCTTGATTCCCTTTAATTTATTCTCAGAGGAGGCATGTAGAGCTGACACTGTACCTGGGCTATTCCTTTTTGTGGAAACTTTGGTGCTGTGCCTGCCTTTGTCCCCTTGTTTACCATCCCACTGTGCAAACTCAACTCCCTCTCGTCTTGCTAATTCTGTGCCTAAAAGACTTAACATCTGCTGAAGGGGGATGTACACATGTTCTGCAGAGTGTCCCCTACTTAATTCAAGCAAAATTGAGCTAGGCAATTTAGACTTTAGTGTAGGAACCAACATTATACCATACTTTTCCATTCCTACACCCAAGTTGTCCAGGGACTTAGTTCTAATTTCAAATTCATCATATAACTGCCGTAACTCCTTGACACTATTAGGATTATTAACAGGAGGTATAGCTAAAAGTGCACGGAGGTGGCTTTTAATTAAGATCTCTGGCTTACCAAACCGTTTCTTTAATATATCCCAAGCCACATTATAATTAGCCTCTGTTAATGCTAATCCTGCTATAGTCTTTGCTGCCTCCCCTTCCAAGAGGGACCGCAAATAATTAAACTTCTCCACGGCACTTAACACTTGACTAGAATGAACTGCTGATTGAAAACTGTCTGCCCATCCTTGCCATTCCTGAATACTCCCAGAAAATGTTTTGAGTACAAGCCTCGGGAATTGAACTACAGATCTGTTAACCTTAACTTCACAAACATCATTTGTTAAGTGTTGTGTTTCATTATCAGACCTGGTCTCTAACTGTACTGAGCTACTAAACTCTTTTGCTCGGAGGCCTACGTTAATTATATCATCAATAATCTCTTCAAAGTAAATTATGTTATTTTCTATTTCATCCTCTTCTATAAGAGCCTCAATTTTAACATTTACCTCACTTAGAGCAACCTTTTTAGTTTCTAATATGGAAAGCTGCGCAGTCACTAAGCGTAAATCCTCTTGCTCTATGGCAGAATCTATAGTGGCAATGACCTTTGTAATTAGACCTTTGTAGGCGCTTCTCCTTTTTATAAATTTGTTCAATTCAGATGCACTCAACTTCAATGCAAACAACAATTGGGCTCAATGCCAAATAAGCTGAATTGGCAGAAATACTTAACCAAACTGATCAAACGTAATTTTACTTTCAAATAAACTGAATTGCTAGTGGGGTACTAACAACCCAGTATGGAATACCAATTTTCCACCCAAGTAACTGGCGCACTGGTCTGCAACCTTCGCCTACGAATAATAAACCAAATTAACCAAACTGTAAATGTAGGCCAAACCAACGACAGACGACTGGCCAAGTTTCGCAATTGGGCAACCAAACTTTCTACCCTGGGACCTTAATTCAATAATAACCCAAAATTAACCCACAACCGGTAAATGTAGGCCAAACGACGACAGACGACTGGCCAAGTTTAGCAATTGGGCGACCAAACTTTCTACCCTTGGACCTTAATTCAATAATAACCCAAATTAATCAAACCGGTAAAATGTAGGCCAAAAACAACGACAGACGACTGGCCAAGTTTCGCAATTGGGCGACTAAACTTTCTACCCTGGGACCTTAATTCAATAATAACCCAAAATTAACCAACTGGTAAAATGTAGGCCAAAACGACAGACGACTGGCCAAGTTTCGCAATTGGGCGACCAAACTTTCTACCCTGGGACCTTAATTGAATAATAACCCAAATTAACCAAACCGGTAAAATGTAGGCCAAAACAACGACAGACGACTGGCCAAGTTTCGCAATTGGCGACCAAACTTTTTACCTGGGACCTTAACTCAATAATACTCAACCCGTCTAGGCCTAACTTGGGCTACAATTTGTACAATCAGAACTTTGCCGAAAAATAGTCACTGACTCAGTCTTGGGGTAGAATCCGGTTCGAAGGACCATGTTATTTTATTTATTTGTTGGGTTCAAAATCCCAGCTGAGGCCGTGAACGGCCAAATTCTAAAGGGCCGTTCTATCTGAAGCCCAAGTTAAGCTAAATTCAAACTTACGGATTTGAGATCCTTAGGTCCTACCTCAGGGTAACCTCAGGGTTTGCTGACTCGATGCGGGCCTACCTTAGACCTTTGTTACATGAATTTAATATAAACAAAAGGGGTACTATTTATGGTCTTCTTTCTCAACCTTGCAACAACAACGCAACCTGGACTATTGCACGATGCAACAATCTTGTATCTACAACGACCAACTGAATTGCAAGAGAGCTCTCTAATCTCTATCAGACCACACCCTGTACGTACGACATCCCACAAACGAGTAGAAAGAACGCGCAGCGCCCCAAAATGATGCAACAGTGTGACCAAACAATGATGCCACAAGAGCTAAAAAATGCTAGCTCTAAATTAAGTTAATTTTTCACTAACCTTACAATTATGAGATGGATATATATACACCTTAACTTAATATATACAAGCAATGCTGCATCAATCAGCTTAGTCATCATATCGCCTTGGGGACAACAATGGTTCTTCCTCTTCTAGATTTTCTAACACTAACACTTTTTTCACGTTGTTCTAACTATCTGTTCAGAGGTTTTTTATAACCAATCTCAGTTTCTGCTCAAAACGGCTCTTTCTAATTTTAAAATTGATTAGTCAAGGAATTATGATTAAGTTGCGTAATGGTAATCGTGGTAGGCGACGATCCACAAGAACTAACACGTAAATATGATTCATGAAATTATCACTGGTCAACAAAGTTTTTGTCACAGAGATATTTTTACTTGAACTATGTGTAATTCTTTACGTTGATTACAAAAATGAAAACAGAATTTTTCTATCACCCGCAGTTTTAGAGTGACACACGAATTTACATTACTTAGGATTTGAGTGAGAAAAGGAAGGGGGTGGGGTCTACCCCTTCCTCTTCCTCTGCTTATAAGTTGTTACACGTCACTGTTGACTTTCATTTGTCAGTTACTCATTTGATTTCACTCAGTGAACATCGTGCATTTTATTCGTGATTTTCCTTAATCATTTTTTGTGTCAGTGCGTTCGTATTGTTTCATGAGAGACTGCCACGCAAGTGTGTCAACTATCCAAACTGTTTCTGTTGTGTGTGCAGAGAGTAACTTAAATTTCAAAGGCGAAATTTCACCCCTCTCGTCAAAAAAGCATACGAACTTTATTTTGGTTGCAAGGTAGGGGATCAGAACAAGACGTGGGCACCTCATATATGCTGTATTACGTGTTTAAGACTTCTGACAGGCTGGCGTCTCGTTAAATGCCGTTTGCTGTTCTGATGATATGGAGAGAGCCGAAAGACCATTTAACGGATTGTTATTTCTGCTTAACAAATATACTAGGCATTACTGCGAAATCTAAACATATGGTACAATACCCACATTTACCATCAGCCATAAGGCCTGTTTTACATAATAAACATTTGCCAGTACCAAGGCCACCGGAAACGTGGAGTTTAGATGATGAAAATAAAATTGATGTACAATGGTAATGACGAAGCTCAACATGGTTTACTGACGGACGATGTTGATCCAATGTTTGAACCATCTTGTTCATCGACAGAGCCTCACTTAATATCTCAAGCAGACCTGAGCGAGCTTGCCTGTGATCTGAAATTGTCAAAAGATCAATCCGAACTTTCGGCTTCCAGGTTGAAAGGTTGGAATCTTCAAGAAAAAGGCCACTTCGACAAGCGTTGATTCCAGGGCATAAAAATCTCACCAGTTCACCTCTTCTTAATCCAAAAAAGTTATTTGCCACCACTACATATTAAACTTGGTTTAATGGAAAATTTTGTTAAGGCTATGAATCAAAATGGCAGGGGGGGGGTGTCTCTACTTGAAACAGAAATTTCCGAGGATCAGCGAGGTCAAAATCAAAGAAGGGATAGCCTATTTGTGGTCCCGCAAATTAGAGAAATCATGAGAGACAGCGCGTTTGATGAAACTCTAAGTGAAGTTGAAGGAGCAGCTTGGAGAGCATTTAAAGTAGTGAACACAAATTTCCTCGGAAACTTCAAGGCCGAAAATTAAGAGTCACTTGTTGAAGAACTTCTCAAGGCCTACAAAGACGTGGGGTGCAACATGTCGTTGAAAATTCATTTTCTTGACTCACATCTCGATTTCTTCCCGACAAACTTAGGTGATGTTAATGATGAGCATGGGGAACGCTTTCATCAACAAATATCCATGATGGAGAAGCGATACCAGGGCAAGTGGAGCCCCAGCATGTTGGATGACTACTGCTGGACATTGTCAAGGGATGGCCCAGAGGCAAAATACAAGCGTAAATCATCAGTAGCCACATTTTAGGTGAATTCAATATGCATTTTCTACTTTGATATTGCTATTACGCCTATAAATTAGTCCAAATTTTATTTTCGATTCACTCAATACTGGTGGGTGATAGAAAAATTTTGAGTCCATTTTTGAACTCGGCGGTAAAAAACCTATAAGATCCATCCATTTTTGTTCACGTGACAAATAAAAAGTTCAATTTTGTCGACCAGTGAATTATTGCTCGCAGTCCGCAGAAGTCAATTCGACGTTTTTCAGCAAAAGTAGGTATTTCACGAACATCTGTGCATCATATACTTCGTACAGAATTAAACCTTTTTCCCTACAAAATTCATTCATGAGCTTTACTGACTAATGTTCAAAAACAAAAACGAATGGAATTCGCAATATGGATGTTAGCAAAGCTAGAAGAAGATCCTGAGTTTTTGAAACACATCCACTTCACTGACGAGTGTTATGTACATCTGTCTAGGGAGATTAATAAGCAAAACTTTCGTTACTGGGAAGTTATGCTGGCGTTCCAATATAGCTTCCACGTAGTGCTGGGTGGCTGTCAGTGATGTAGTCGAGACCACCATGGCCGAGATCGAAACCCAAGCACCCAAGACCGAGACCGAGACCAGGAAAAAGGTCTCGAAACCGGTTTCGAATCCTACATCACTCACTGGAAAAGCAGTAACGGTAACGCAAAATTCATATCATCAGATGCTACAAGATTTCTACCTACCACAAATCAGTGATGTAGGACTCGAGACTTCTTTTTCTGGTCTTGGTCTCGGTCTCGGGTGCTTAGGTCTCGGCCATGGTGGTCTTGACTACATAACTACTGAGTATGTTGATGTTCTTCAAGTGCAACGAGCACTTATCGTTTTTTAAGTAGGCAGTTAACTGCTGAAAAATGTCACAAACTGAATTTGTGAATAAAATATGAGTAAATTTTACAATTGTCACTTGATAACTTCTTTAGAATCTTCATTCCAGAATGTGAAATACAGAGCTTAGGAATTAGGCATTACACAATACAGAATACATGCAAACATTGCATATGGTCTTGGTTTTGGTCTCGGTCTCGAGACCTTTTTTCTGGTCTTGGTCTCGGTCTCGGGTACTTAGGTCTCGGTCTCTGTCTGGGGTGCTTAGGTCTCGGTCTCGGTCTCAGCTATGGTGGTCTCGACTACATCACTTCCACAAATAATTAGTTTGTCCCGTAAAAGAAATAACTGCATTGTCCCAAAGTCACAGTAGTTGTAGCGGAATGGAGCACCTCCACACACTGCTTATGAGACTCGCAACTTTTTGAGGAAGCATTTTTCCCGGCGACTAATCTCCCTTTATGAGCAAGTGGAATGGCCCCCATACTCACCTGATCTCACACCCCCATGACTTTTTTTGTGAAGTTATACAAAAGATAATTTCTATTTTATCAAGCCTAAGACATTTGAAGAACTAAAGACCAAAGTGTATGAGGTAATCAACAACATCCCAGCTGAGCTATTTCCAAAAATTATGTCAAACATTTGTGTAAGGTTGAATATTATGTTAGAAAAAAGTGGCGATTACACTGAACATGTTTAATTAACGTTAATAAACTGTTCTACATACCTATTGCGTTTGTCTTTGCATCTAAATTCCCCTTTTTTAGCTTAGAACATTTATTTAGAAATAGGGACATAGTTTCGGAACACCTGGTATATGAAGCACATCTTGACTTGAGAAGCAGACCCTACCTTATTAATATGCCTTTGATATTAGGCCTCTTTAATTTATGTGATTATATACATTTAGTTACGTGATTATGGTATAATATAAACTAATTTTTAATTTTAAAAAAGTGTGACAAGGTTTTATTATCATTAAAAAATTTAAAATGGACGATTATTATTAAACATTTTAAAGCAACAGAATAAATATCCTAAAATTCAATTAATATAAATTTTAAAAATATAGGTACACGAAACACACACACACACACACACACGTGTGTGTGTGTGTGTGTGTGTGTGCGTGTGTGTGTGTACACATCTCCGTATAAGCGGGATACCGACTTATCCATATATTTAAAAATCTAATTAATTAATGAAACCTAATTTCATTAAACCAGACCTAAGTGTCATCAAACCAAGAAGGGCGTGATAAGTGCTTGGGACGCATTTGAGGATTCGAAGGGTGGTTGCTGTTAAGTCATTAAATAGTGAGGTATTCGCAAATCTAGCCTAGGATAACCTAACCTAACCTTAACTAACCTAACCTAATTAGGACCAACATATTTCTTTTTCCGACAGTAAAAATGTTTCTACATTTTTTATATAATTGTTTTAATGTTCCGAGATACCAAAATTGATACCCCACAAAATAAATTACCCCAGTACATCTGTGAATTATCGCACACTCGAATTCACTTATGCCCAGTTGCCTATACGTCAACACAATTATATATATATATATATATATATATATATATCTATATATATAGGGAGATGCGAGTCTATTACTAAAACCTACCCTGATTATCCCTTGATGTGTATATTAAATTTGATGCAGATTACCCTAGCCGTTTAAGGGGCTTCCTCCCAGTCCCCGAAGAGAGGGACTGGGAGGGGTGGATGTGTTACTAAAACTACTCCTGGTTCTCCCTTAATGTGTACACTAAATTTGGTGCAAATTACTCTTGCCGCTTAGGCGTTTATAAACTAATATAGAACAGACAGACACCCAGCCATCATCATCATCATCATCATCCCCATAGTGCGCGAATACGATAGGCAGAGAGCGGCTGACGTTATTTATTTAGACTTTAAAAGAGCGTTCGATACAGTTCCGCATAGAAGATTAATTGCGAAGGTTAAGGTATACGCTGTCAGATAGCTAACTGGTTAGAGGAATGGCTTCGTGCCAGGAAAAGAGGGTCGTTGTTAATGGTAGGGAATTGGGGTGGCTGGATGTAGGTAGCGGTGTCCCTCAGGGTTTAGTGTTAGGCCTATTGCTATTCGTAATCTACATTAACGACATAGATGTAGGCTTGACCAGTAACGTATCAAAATTCGTGGACGATACTAAAATAGGGGTAAAGTTCTTAACATGGACGATAGAAATAGGCTCCAAGACGATGTAAATAGGATTATGGAGTGGACGGATAAGTGGCAGATGCAATTTAACGTAAACAAATGTAAAGTTTTGCATATAGGTTCTCGTAACAATAATTACACGTACACGATGGACGATAGACATTTAGCGAGCATTGACGAGGAAGTAGGCGTACGCGTATCTAAGGATTTAAAGGTTAGGAACCAGTGCCTGGAGTCTTGCGCAAAAGCTAAAAGGATGTTAGGCTTCATAGCGCGTAATTTTGAATTTAAATCGAAGAATATTATATTGTCCCTTTACAAGTCTCTACTCAGACCTCACTTAGAATATGCCGTTCAGTTTTGGTGCCCATATTTGCGTGATGATATTGATAGGTTGGAAAGGGTTCAGCGACGCGCCACGAAACTAATTCCGTCACTACGCAACAAGTTTTATGAAGATAGGATTAAAGAGTTAGACTTACATTCACTCGAGACTAGGAGATTAAGGGGGAGCTTATTGAAGTTTTCAAAATCGTTAATAAAATCGATAATGTAAATTTTGACAAATTGTTCATTTTCGATAATAGCAATACTCATAATAACGGATTTAAATTATGTGGTAGACGTTTCATTACTAACATCACTAAAAACCTTTTTACGTTTAAAGTAATTGATAAATGGAATAATCTTCCCGCGTCCGTCGTGAGCTCTACCAGCGTTAATGTTTAAAAACCGTTTAGATAGGCATTTTAAAATTATTAACGTCGTTTAAAGTAATAAAACAATTAGCAACAGGAGCTCTGGGGTGACAGTCGAGGTTTGAGTCTGTTGACGATTAATGCCAGCTTGTGACATGCCAGCGTGATTGCCAGCGATAAAATTATATTATTAAAAAAAAAAGAAAAACAAATTAGCCTAACACGAACTTAGATGTAGCTCGTAGCGTAAACTAACCCACTTTTTGCTATACTCTTCATACTTTTTTTTTTGTTCTTTTCTCATCCTCCCTTTACTTGCATGTCTGTAGTTTGCATGGTATGACAGTGTTTCTTTGAGTTAAGACTGTGTTTGCATGGTTTGTAAGCATTTTTATTTTACTTCTCATCTTTCACCCCTTTCCTATTCTCTTCGACTATTTTTCCGGCTTGTCGGCAGTGGCCAGCAAATGTTGATAGTGAGTCTTCCTCTCTCTTTTTCTGAATGAATGTTAACCCACGAATGATAGGTTTTGCAACTTACTTAACCCCTTATTCTCTTCTTTTAACTCCCTATTCTCTTCTTTTAACACCCTACTCTCTTCTTTCTCTCGGACTAACCTTAGAGTGGATCTTAGGGTCATCCCCATTATCATATAGACTTAATAAGCGCAATGGCACGGCAGCTAACTTTAATAGATATATCGAGCTTAGACGTCAGGTTAAAAGATCAGTTAGGAATGTCAAGCGTAATTTAGAGATACGTATAGCTGCGGATAGTAAACCTAATCCAAAAAAGTTTTTTCAATACGTTAATAATCGTAAGCCGATAAAAGATAACATAGGCCCTCTAGTGGATGTTAATGGCGCTTTGGCTTCTGACACTCAGGCGATGGCGGGTATTTTCAATAACTTTTTTGCGACAGTTTTTACCGTAGAAGACGTAAATAATGTCCCCGACGTGGACGATACCGTTCCATTTAGTAGCGAGACTATTTTGGATGAAATAACTGTTTACGAGGCTGAGATTGCGCATTATATCGATAGGCTAAAAGTTAGCAAGGCTCCAGGCCCTGACGCTTTTTATCCCAGACATTTGAAAGATTTGAAAGAAGTTATCGTAGGCCCCTTAACGAAGATTTTTAATCAGTCACTCGAAAAGGGGATTATTCCTGAAGACTTCAAATTAGCTAACGTCACGCCTATTTTTAAAAAAGGCGACTGCGCAGTAGCTAGCAATTATAGGCCCATTAGCTTAACGTCAATTGTCGGTAAACTTTTGGAATCCGTAGTTAGGGATCGTATCATCGATCACTTAGAAAGTAGAGATTTGATTAATAGTAGTCAGCATGGTTTTCGACGCCATAGGTCTTGTTTAACTAATTTGTTAGAATTTTATAACGAAATAGTGCGCGAATACGATAGGCAAAGAGCAGCTGACGTTATTTATTTAGATTTTAAAAAGGCGTTCGATACAGTTCCGCATAGGAGATTAATTGCGAAGGTCAAAGCGCACGGTATACGCGGTCAGGTAGCTAACTGGTTAGAACAGAGCTTTCCAAACTGTGTGTCGCGACACACAGTTTGGAAAGCTCTGTTATAAACTATTGTAATTTTATTAGTTAATTATTTTCAATTTTTTTGTATTTTGAAAATTTTGATTTTTGTATCAACAAAATCGGCTACAAGATAAACCATCTACTGAAAAATTAATTATCTGATATTTGATAACAAAAATTAATTAGTGTGTCGCCAACGTGAAAAGTTTGGAAAGGTCTGGGTTAGAAGAATGGCTTCGTGCTAGGAGACAGAGGGTCGTAGTTAATGGTAGTGAATCGGGGTGGTTAGATGTAGGTAGCGGTGTCCCACAGGGTTGGTTCAGTGTTAGGCCCATTGCTATTCATAATTTACATTAACGACATAGATGTAGGATTGACTAGTAACGTGTCAAAATTCGCGGACGATACTAAAATAGGCGGTAAGGTTGTTAACGAGGACGATAGTAATAGGCTCCAAGACGATGTAAATAGGATTATGGAGTGGACAGATAAGTGGCAGATGCAATTTAACGTAGACAAATGTAAAGTTTTGCATATAGGTTCTCGCAACAATAATTACACGTATACGATGGATGATAGGGAGTTAGCGAGCGTTGACGAGGAAGTAGATTTAGGCGTACGGGTATCTAAGGATTTAAAGGTTAGGAACCAGTGCCTGGATTCTTGCGCAAAAGCTAATAGGATGTTAGGCTTCATAGCGCGTAATTTCGAATTTAAATCGAAGGATATTATATTGCCCCTTTACAAGTCCATAGTCAGGCCTCATTTAGAATATGCAGTTTAGGTTTGGTGCCCGTATTTGCGTGAGGATATTGATAGGTTAGAAAGGGTTCAACGTCGTGCCACGAAACTAATTCCGTTATTGCGCAACAAGCCTTATGAAGATAGGATTAAAGAGTTAGACCTGTATTCACTCGAAACTAGGAGATTAAGGGGGAAGCTTATTGAAGTTTTCAAAATCGTTAATAACATCGATAACGTAAATTTTGACAAATTGTTCACTTTCGATAATAGTAATACTCGTAATAACGGATTTAAGTTGCGTGGCAGACGTTTCATTACTAATATCGCTAAAAACTTCTTTACGTTTAAAATAATTGATAAATGGAATAATCTTCCCGCGTCAGTCGTTCATTCTACCAGCGTTAATATGTTTAAGAACCGTCTTGACAGACATTTTAAAAATATTAACGTTGTTTAAAATAAAAAAAACAAAGTTAGCAACAGGAGCTCTGGTGGTGGTGCTCGAGGATGATTCTGTTGACGATAAATGCCAGCTTGTGACATGCCAGCGTGTGATGCCAGCAATAAAATTTAAAAAAAAAAATTAGACTAACACGAACGTAGATGTAGCTCGTAGCGTAAACTAACCCACTTTTTGTTTAACTTTACTTACTTTTTTTTTCTTTATCCTCTCCTTACTTTGCATGTCTGTAACTCTCTTTTCTTGCATGTTTGTAGTTTGCATGGTATGAGAGTGAGTTAAGACTGTGTTTGCATGGTTTGTAAGCGTTCTTATTTTACTTCTTTTCATCTTTCACCCCTCTCTATTCTCTCAGACTATTTTTCTGACTTGTCGGCAGTGGCCGGCGGATGATGATGGCGAATCTTTTCTCTCTTTTTCTGAATGAATGTTAACCCACGAGTGATAGGTGTTCCTCCTTACTTAACCCCTTATTCTCTTCTCTTCTCTTAACCCCCTACTCTTTCCTTTCTCTCGGGCTAACCTTTGAGTGGATCTTAGGGTCTTTGTTAGCCTTAGCTTCTGTAGATCATTCCCGACGTGTCAGGAAATGATTGCCCCCCCCTGTAGAGCAAAAACTAGAAGAGATAGATAAAAACCGGCGAGACCACTTGAAAGAGCGTTAAAATCTGAATAAAAACCATTATATTCTATTCCTGTGATTCTAATTCTTACCATTTTTTTCCCCCACAGAAACCATGTCATCATCTATTTTGAACGATTCAGAGAAAAAGCGAGTTCTTGACCGCATTCGAGCTGTCACATTTCGTGAAGCAAAGGAAGCTGGTGCAACTTTCATAACTCGACACTGGGTGGCTGAGAGATTAAAAAGATCAGAAGACTTTGTCAAAAGGAATTGGAATAAGAATCCTGAAGATTGTGAAACAGAATTTCGAGGAGGAAGACCGGAGAAATTATCTCAAGAATCGAAAGACATTGTGCTTGCTGCATCACAGCGCCGAAAGAAGAGCTGCTCTGAGGTAGCGAAAGAGATACTTATCCGTCGTGGTAAGATAGTCAATCGGCAACTTGTGCATCAATTTCGAGTTCGCCAAGGCTTGAGTGCTTGGCATGAAATAACTAAGCCACGGAAGAGTGATCTTAATATTGAAGATCGGCTATGGTTTTGTGATTATCTTGAGGAATGAACGGAAGACGATTTCCTTCACTTGGTTGTCAGCGATGAATTCTTCGTTTATGTCTCCAGAAAACCAAATTTTCAGAATGATCGGGTTTGGGCAACAACTCCTGATGAAGTCCCAGACGACCAGAAGTGTCGAGAAATAGTAAAAAATCCAGCATGTGTGGGTGTTTTCATTATGTTCTCTATTCGGAAGCTCATCTGGGTTATCAAACCAAGAGGAACCAGTTGGGATGGGCCTTATTTTCGAAATGTAATTTTAGCCCAACATGTAATTCTGTTTTTGAAAGACCCCGAGTGTGTTTTGGATGTTGAACAGGCAACCTTTCTTCACGACAAAGCCCCCTGTATGAAAGCACTTGCGACTCAACAACTGCTTAAGGACAATAACATTGATTTTTTCGGAAATAATGAATGGCCTGGCAATTCTCCCGATCTTAATGTCTGTGAACATGTCGGATCCATCATGAAGGATCGGGTGGAGTCCTTAATGCTGGAACAACCCATTCAGAATCGGTATTCAACAGAAATTATGACTGCAAAGATCAACGAAGTCCTTGAAGAAATGAGTCATGATACCGATCTCTTTGAGACACTTCTGGGATCATACCCCCGTCGATTAATGGCCGTCAGAGCTGCAAATGGGGGCAACACCCGATATTAAAACAAGTGTTTTTTATTCAAAATTAAACGCTCTTTCGCGTGGTTTTGTCTGTTTTTTTCTATTCCTTTCAGTTTCTTCTGTACAGGGGGGGGCAATCATTTCCTGACACCCTTTACA
The DNA here is from genome assembly GCA_023014485.1 of Bathynomus jamesi. Lineage (NCBI taxonomy): Eukaryota > Metazoa > Arthropoda > Malacostraca > Isopoda > Cirolanidae > Bathynomus > Bathynomus jamesi. The sequence continues at coordinate 270,697 of JAJOZX010005461.1, read as the reverse complement.
GTATATCACCAAAAATATTAGGATAACAAGTAAAAGTAACTGTTCACAATGTATTTAATAGTCCGTAAGCTCACACTTGCAACTGATAATGGCCTTAATCCTTTCAGAAACATTTTCCAAGAATTTTTTGGCAGGTTTGTTCTTGATGCGCCGCTCCCGTTCATTCCAGAGCTGTTCTATCATATTAGGATCAGGACGCTGAGCACTGTGAGCAGTTCATGACATTTTGTTATCTTTATTCTTTTGGAACTAATGGGTTACAGTCCAAATTTTGTGACAAGGGGCATTGTTGTTTTTGTATACATACGGGCCCTCACTACAAAATTTCATCAATGCTGGCATTGCACTGTTGTCCAATGTCCTTATGCCCTGACAGTCATTGTACCCTTCACAAACACTAAAGGCCCTGGTCCAGACCATAAAAAACATATCTGTACCATTGCACTGCCGCCCCCATACGGTCGTGACGTGACAGTGCAATGAGGATCGAAGCGTTCTCCGAACTGTCGCTATATGCATACTCTGCCATTGTTTGTAAACAGTGTCGTAGTTGAGCCCATCACTCCACAGGACGCGTTTCCACTATTTTATTTCCTAGTTTCGATAAGCTTTACAACACTGTAGTTGTCAAGTTGCATTCATAGCTGTGATGTATGGCATGTGAGTAACTGTCCTTCCATAGAATCCTTCTGCATAGCAGACATACTTGTCGAAAGACCAGTGAGCTCACTGACCTCCTGAATGATGGATTTTAGTCTACAAATCCATTTTTTTCCCACCACAGTTTTAACGTATGGTCTGTCATATAGAATTTTTGGCCTGTCTGGTCTGGAATCCACACTAGCATGTTCCACAGTATTCCACTTTTGTATAATATTTCCTACAGTTGATTTGTGGGAACTTTAAAGTCTGCAATCTTACGCACATTCGTACCTACGATATGACATCCAAAATCAAACGCCATCAACTCTGATCCACGTGGAGTTGTAAGCTCGGGAATGTTCGCTTCCCAAGAATATTTCTTCTTCTGTCGTTTCCGGGAATATTCTCGAAATATTAAGGTTCCAGTACCTCCATCACCAGTGGCGGTCCTAGCTTACATGACGCCCTGGGCGAACCTCACCTTCAGCGCCCCCCCCCTGTTCGCCAACACACACACATTCGAATCCCCCCAAAATAAAGGACAGACATAACTCTTTCACAAAATAACTTTTTATTGGACTAATTGTTGGAACTTCAGAACCAAAACAAAGACTCAAATTTCTGAATTTTACAAATCCTTCATCACGTAAATAGAATAACTCACTTAAGAGAATGTAATTATGATACTATGAACAGGAAAAATACAAATTAAATTGCACAACTGCCATAAATAAACTAGAGAATCAAATTTCTAAATTGTACAAATGCTCTATCACATAAATATTTTATTTTATTTTTATTTTTATTTATTTCTTTATTTATTTATTCTTATTTTTATTTTTATTTTTTTGCAGGCGCTCATGCCGCCCCTCCACAAATGCCGCCCTGTGCGGCTGCCCATATTGCCCATATGAGGAACCGCCACTGTCCATCACATTGTACAAGTTCCTCCCTGAAAACGTTGCAGCTTGCTTTTTTATCACAAAATGCGAGAAAAAAATTCCACACTAAGACAACTCTTACCATGTTAGAGCAATTTATCTATTATCTAAATTATCTATATTATGTTTTTCTCTCGGATATGAGGGTATATTATTTTTATAGTCATATGTTTCATATACCATTCCCCATATATTGTGTACAGTTACCCAAATTAAAACATTCTTTTTTTCATTTCCACTAAGATTATCTATCGCTTGTCCTGATGTTTTATATAGACTTTTGACCCTTAAAACCCTTAAATGATGCATTTGTACATGTTCATTTGAGCGTGGGAATGACAAACGCGTGCTTGTTGTGGATCATGTACTGTAGATACAGTACCTATTTGAGTCTTCTTGTAAATTGTGGTGTCTTGTCATTTCTTGCTTTGTGTATAATCAGCATAATCTTGGTATAATTACACTGCATAAACAAGTTAGTGCGTTTTGGTTAAACCTAGCAACACGCTAAAGTTAGCACTTGGTTGTGTACAATTGCGTATTTAGACCCCACACTCGAAATACCCATTCTCGGGAAAATTTTAAATTTCCTACCTAAAATCATTTAAAATTTACTAATAGGTCTCAATTTCTGGTGGTCTTACTTCTGGTAGGGTTCACTTTTGTTGATTCCTGTGCCCCTGTAAAATATAGGTCAAATTCCAGCATCGGGAATGTCCCCCGCAACTATATTCCCGGTAACTTTACAACTCTATCCAGATACCATCCTTATGCATACTGACGGTAACAGGCTGCAGACTACAGTAACTTAATCTGCCTCTGGACTACAGTGCTGTCGGATCAAGTAAAGATAAGCACCCCCAGCCTTCTTTAATTACCTTTATAAGGCTAACTAACGAAAATATCACGACCTAACCTAACCAATCGTTAAGTCAACTGTACGCCCTTGACGATTGGTTAGGTTAGGTCGTGATATTTTCGTTAGTTAGCCTTATAAGGCTAATTAAAGAAGGCTGGGGGTGCTTATCTTTACTTGATCCGTGCTGTCCTATAAAGAGCATTTTATATCTGGAACATTCGGGTATTGGCAGAAAGAAGCTTATCACAATACTTTTCCTGGCATAGTGTATAGTATACAAACATCTCCCAGTTTGTTATAAATATGTTATACATTATTGTAATGAGTGTATACATACTTTTTATTCTGAAGAAATTTAAGAAAAGTTATTAAATTTTAATGATTTTTAATCTTCATCAATGCTCAAATATCTCCGGCCGAGTGCTTACATTCAAGAAAAAGACTTTAAAAAATCCATTTATACCTGTGAAAAAGTCTGTCTTTTATTGTTAGCCGAAACTTCAATCATACAGGGTGGGGCACGGGAATCAAGTGTTTTTTGAATAGCTAGTAATCGGCCATTAGGAATGGGAGGGGCGTGCGGTAGGTAGCATTCCATTCCTGGGTTCATAGCATTTAATTTTAACTAACATTTTCACCCATACAAGTTAGCGATGGTGCAGGAATTGAATGTAAACGATTGCCCCCAACGACTGAATTTTGCACAGGAAATGCTTGCACTTTATGAGCAGAATGAAAACATGATGGTGGTAATGAGCGATGAAGCCCATTTCCACCTTAATGGGGCCGTCAACAATCAAAACTGTCGGTATTGGGCTGCTGAAAATCCGCGACAACTCCATGAAAAACCGCTGCATAGCCCTAAGGTTACAGTTTGGTGCGCGGTGGGAAAGTTTGGCGTCATCGGTCCCTATTTCTTCGAACAAAATGGGGTTACCGTTACCATAACATCTGGGCGTTACATTGAGATGGTGAACACCTTTTTCATCCCTGAGTTACGAAGAGGTATTGCTCGTCGACATTTGTGGTTTCAGCAAGATGGGGCCACGCCACACACCGCCAGAGCGTCAATGGCTGTTCTTCGCCCCCTGTTTCCCAACCATCTCATTTCGAGGTTTGGTGACATTGCATGGCCCCCTCGTCCCCTGACTTGTCCACATGTGACTTCTTTCTATGGGGGTACCTCAAGTCACGTGTCTACGAGGACAAGCCCCGTACATTAGATGCATTGAAGGAAGCGATCCGTCAACAAATCATCCAAATCAACAGAGACCTGCTGGGAAGAGTGGAGGCCAATTTTCGTAAACGCCTTCAACAATGCGTCGACGGCCAAGGACATCATATGCCAGATATAATTTTCGGTACATGATTATTATGACATGAAATGCTATGTTCTTACGAATGTTGTTCTACCAATATATTTTCTTTACAAAAATAAATATCATTTTCCTGATTATTCCAAAAACACTTGGTTCCCGTGCCCCACCCTGTACTTGTCTAAGACCAGTGACTAACTACATTGAACAATGAATTACTTTCCCTCCTCCTTAAAGAAAGACCCCCAAAAGATTCCTGAATGCTATCCTCCACATTTGAATGGATTCTGAAAGTGCTGACTGCAGAATCAATTCTGTAAATGATTTATGTGGATGAAAGATGGAAAATCATGATGTATATGTTGACACTTTCATCCCAAATATAAAAAGAAAAAGAAAATGAAAACATAAATAAAACGTTTCCTTATATAATATATACTGTATACAGAGAGAGAGAGAGAGAGAGAGAGGTCACGATCAGGCCGCGTAGAATGGTTGTTAAAAGAAGGAGCGTTAACTTTTCAAACATTTTATTTAAAAAAAAAAAATTACAAATGAAATTGAAATTAAATAAAAAGATATCTTGCTGCTCATACATACAATTGGTCTGTATGGATACCGTCATCATCAACGCATAATTCCATTTCATGCCAAGTGCGCCGTGAAGCTTTTCGAAGCATTTCAGGTGTAATGGCTGAGAATATGTGAAGAATTTCCATTTGTAACGCTTCAACAGAGTGCATACGGATGTGGCTAAATTCGTTCTTGAAAAAAAAACCAGAACCAGTTATCACAAGTTGTGAGGTCGGGACTTTTGTTTTGGGAGGCGAGTTGAGAGAGCCTCCTCACCCAATCCACACTGGAAATTGGTTGAGGAAATTAAGCATGTTAATACAGGGTGATCAAAAAGTAACGCAACCCATGGAGAAACGCACATAATTGATTTTTTCCTTCTGTTGCAGGTGGTGAATATATGAAAAAGATGAAATACACCTTGGAGCAGCGTATATTCATTGTCACGCAGTACATTCGCTCCAGAAGCTATGCCCAGACGCAGGAGGCCTTCACGATCTCCGGATTTATCGCCTCCCGACTTTTTCTTGTGGGGTTACCTGAAAGATGCCGCATATGTCACTCACCGCACAGTATTCCAGAATTGCAGGCGATGATTCAGAAGTGTGTTGATGCAATTTCACAGGAAACGTTGCAAAGGATCTTTAAGAACATGAATCGCCGTATCCACTTGTGTGAAGCACAGAACGGTGCCCACTTCCAGCACTTGCTCTGAAATAAATCGTTTTCCCATGGGTTGCGTTACTTTTTGATCACCCTAGTATAATGGGCTAGCGCACCGTCTCGTTGTAAAATAACACTGTTTACAAAGCTCACTTTCTCAAGTTCGGGAAGTAATTAATGAGACATCTCCAGATAACTTTGACCAGTCACACTCACATCGAAAAAATATGAACCAACAATCAGTTCACAGGTTATACCAGCCCACATCATAAAATGGGGAGGGTGTTGTGCTATTTCGTCAAAGAAATGTTTTTTTTTTTTGTCGCCCAGAAATAAACATACCACATAGCCTAGGCTAGGTCTAGGATAATCACCTTTGGCCTAGCTGCTTCTATTTGCCAATTTGTGCGAGTTCTTTGGTAAATATTCTTTGGAACACATTCTTTATTTCTAATTCCTCTACATTTCTAAAAGACCCAACTTATTCATCAATGCATTCATAGTTTAAGTGGAAATAGGAAGAGTAAACATCTTTTTACATAGGGATCGTCCATAAATTATATCACGCAAAATTTCGAATTTTTAGACCCCTCCCCCCTTTGTCACAAATGGTCACAAAATTTTGAACCCCCCTCCCTCCCCCATGTCACGGTCACAAACTATATGTAAAATTTAACAGTGTTAAAAACCCATCTTATTTATATAAATCAAAACACATGAATTCATTAAAATAATTTTCGAATTAATTTCTTGAAGCATCTAATCCATTTTTTATTCTATGAACTATTAACTATTATGAAACCGGATCTACAAAATATAAAGAGTGATTAACTGTACCATTGCTTAACAATGGCACTTATGAGAGCATATCCAGGGTACTACTGGTCTGTGTATATTTGTACCGGCAAACAAACTGTATACTGAATAATCCAATTGCAAGTTGTGTTTTTTAATATTCCTCCCATAAAAAAACATTAAAATAAAAAAAATAAATCATCACATGAATAAACAAATTTACAACAATATATTTGCCAACAAAGTAACAACACACCTAACTAATAAAGCGATGTTTCCGAAGACTGGTTATTTTTAATTTTTTTTGTTAATTTGTCACCCTCCTGGCTGCAAGCAGCCAGATGTATGAGAATTTACGTTTTTCAGCTACATAATATTACACTAGTCGACAAAAAGAATCCTATCAATATTTTAGTTTTTGCATTAAACTTTTCAAAATATCAACATAACGCAAAAATTTTGTGATGTCACAAAAATTTTAGACCCCCTCCCCTCTGTCACAAAAGGTCACAAAATTACAGCCCTCCCCACCTAAAAGCTGACATCATTTATGGACGCCCCCATAGAGCACCATTCCGCCCTTACGAGGGTACGAGCAGCTCGTAGCAGCATTGCTAAGTGAATAGGGGTCAAAGTACTGACGAGGCTTTCGTACGTGGTTCATCACCACTAAAAGCAACAATGCTCTGCGTTATTGTAGTCCAAAGAATATCCACATTCGTATTCAATTTATTGCAATTTTCGTTAGTATATATATATATATATATATATATTATATAAGTTTCACATAACCTCAAACACATTCAACATGGGCACCATTTGTCACACGTAAGACGTCCAAACGGTATTCTATCTCCATCCATGTACGCTGCAACATTTCAACGTCAACTCTTGCAACAGCAGCAGCAATTCTGGTCTTTAAATCGTCGATGTTGGCCACTGAAGTTGTGTGCACGCAGTCTTTTACATAACCCCATAGAAAAAGTCACAGGATGTTATGTCTGGTTATCTGGCCGGCCAAGAGATGGGTCCCCCCACGGCCAATCCACCAATTTGGGAAATGCATGTTAAGGAATTTCGTACCAATTTCGTAATTTGTGTACGCCCTGTACAATAATCTGACATCTGACAACTACCACATGAAAGTTTATTACTTTCTCTCACAGATGGCGCAAAAACGGTAAGTGTACCTCGTTTCTTAATATTTTTATTTGAGAGAGAGAAGTTGTAAAGATAATTTGTGTACACCCTGTATATATAAAACCAAACATGCTCAAGCGTTACCTAACTGAATGAAGACTAAATTTTTTTTTATGGTTTCTCAAAATGTTCCGAGGTACTAGAAGTGCTACCTCACAAAATGTTATCTCCGCACATCTGTGAATTATCATACATTCGACCTAATTTAGATCGAGTTGCACGCACACACACACACACACACACACACACTAAACTTCTATTATGAATTCAAATATTATACAGTATAGGACATACCTTTTTGGGCTGGCGTGTCTGATTCCAATTATAATTCTTTTCAGTTCACTAAGACTGGCGAAAGACATCTTATTATATAGTTAAGCTGAAGGTCCCTTCTTTCATTGCTCATAAACATTTAAAAATGAAATGGTGAAGTAGACAATATTCATTTTACAACTCTCAATTATGCAGTTCATTTACTGAACCACTATAGAGGCTAATTCAATAATGGACTTTAATTATTAATTTATTTAAAACGTTTGAAAATAAAGCTGAATAATTAATTAATATTATAATTGTTTGAATAGAACGCTTTTATAATTATTCGTATTACACTGGAAAATTTTGAATCGTTGGGTACCTGCAGATAATTGAGGAAAAAAACTTTATGAGCAGTTTATTATGACTAACATCGTACTCAGGAATAATTGAACTGACAAACAAGTGTAGAGAATGAGAGAATTTGTTTCGTTGGGAATGGATACAATTATAACGGATTAATATGGACGTACATGCAATATACGTATATAAGTCGGCCAGAATAAAAACACTCGTATTTTTAGTGCTATGTTTTCCGGTATCACATATACTTTATTAAATCAACGTGGGAATGTATTTTGCATTAAGATCATCCACTATTTTAATGTGCTGATATTGATTTCTCCTGTTCTTGCAGAATAAATGAACAAAATCAGCATTTGAAAAAAGATGTCTCTGAATGTCGAAGGGGCATGATAGTAGAAGCCCGTTCGGCTGCTGCTTTTGACGAAAGTCGCCGAGAATGCACATGTATCAAGAAATAGTCCCCATGGCTGTGAATACATGGTATGAAATGAAAAACACTACAGCAAATAAGCAATAGTGGACGTAAAGCAAAACTGGCAAAATGTGACAAAACAACCTTATTACGGGCTGTCAAAAGTGAACCATAGACTGTTGCATGCATCAACCAGCAACAATCAATATCAATCAAACGATGTTAGTGATGTAGTGAAACCCGTAATAATACCAGCAGTAAAAAGGCTCGAATGAAGTTGGAGTTGGTCGGAATAATGGGCACGCTATTGTACAAAATCTTGAAGGTACGTGAAATATGGAAATTTGAAGTACGAAGAAACCTTTTTACAGCCTATATCAACGTCTTTCTGAAGGACAACGTTGACGCATCGAGGTTTCCTCGATGCGATGTATCTAAGGAGGAGAAAGACTGATACATTGTTCTGAAGAACGTGAAAGGGTAAAGTTTGAAATCAATAACCGAAAACTCCGTCGTCGATATATCGCAAAACTGTCGCTAAACAGCTTGGGGAGAAAAATTCACCCAGAACACAAAAATGGGCATTACTATGATATATTGCGAAAAGCTTCAGCGATTTGTGGCTCTTGGTGAATGGCAGAAATAAGGAGGTTCTGGAGGCTGAGTTTACAGGTAGAGAATGAGAGGATGAAGACGTCTCCCATGTAACGAACATCCCCGTAGCAAGTTTCACGACTGCCTATACTCGGATCAAGTTAAGGAAACCACTTAACACCCTGGAGTGACGGGTCTTGTATACTGTGACACTGACAGCGTGGTGTTCATGGAAGAGAAAGGGGAGGCTATGCTCCCGCTTGGGGGGTACCTAAAGAACGAGATTAAAGATGAGTTGGGCAGTCACGCCAATACCGACTCCTTTGTTTCCACGGGACTGAGAACACATGAGATACGTGGGACGGTGAGGAAAGCTTATAAGTTCATAGTCAAACTGTGTAAATAAGCAGCTTATCAGTTTTAATAGACTACTTAACCTCATAGTCGGTGTTAATAACGATGGCCCTGATGCGATAACCCCACTCAGGGTTTAATAGTTTAAACCTTTACTTTCAATGTGCAAAAATTTGGAAGTGTAAAAGAATTCTGTGATACTAAGAAGTACCGCAACATTTATTTCAAAGGTGGTGGTTACCTGTGACATAGGATACTGTATCATCTGGAGAACTTTCTCAAAATTATACTTGTCAATGATTCATTCTCCGGAAAATGAATTCTCACAAGGAACAGCAGTACAAGTGCAAAAACCAACATTCTTTTCGTTTTATTTATTCAAAGACTAAACGTCTCGGGAGCTCAACCTCCATTTTCATGTAAAGTTTTGTAATTTCATATGTTAGAAATGATTAGGTAAATACAGCTTAAGTCATGCATAAGTCTTTGTCTTTGTAGTTACTGAAAGTAGAAGTTGAGCTTTCGAAACTTTTAGTTTCTGAATAAATAAAGTTAAAAGAATGTTGGTTTCTACAGTTGCATTGCCTTTCCATTTATATACAGGGTGGCCCATAAGTAATGTGACAGTCCCCGGTATGAGGGCGCGCATTGTCGTGTAACAGAATAACACCTTCCGACAATCTCCCGTTGCAAGGAAGTTCAAAGCGCAGCCGTCAGCAGGTAAAGTTATGCTAACACTGTTTTGGGATACACGAGGCCCTATCCTTGAACATTATCTAGAGCGTGGGACTATAGCAGTGGCGGAGCAAGAGTGTCACGGGCCCCGGAGCTAAACTTATTTACGGGCCCCTAACACATTTACGGGCCCCCTAAAGCCACTTTTATGCTTGTACTCTGACATGCCTCGAGGGTTGAAAACTTTATTAATTTTAACAATAACTGAGTAACAATAAAGTTTAGTGCAAAAGTGGTACACTCATGCATATACACAGTGATTCACTATAGTCACTATACACACTACGGAACTGGGTCTGAAGTTCTGAACACTAAATTAAGTCACTCAATTGAGCCTAAATTTCTTACGCACGGACTAACACAAGGCTTTGAAACTGCTTTAGCCTTATAATAACATACTTACTAACACACAAGCAAAGATTGAAACTGGATCACAATATGATCTATTTCATATGACGTCATAACAAAGTGCAGATTTCAAAATATGCCAAAAAAAAAACCACATTTTTACGTTTTGAAGCCGTTTTTTTGCAATTTTTTTTTAATAATTGCTTTTTTCTTATAGATATAGTTAATATATAGACAAATAGACGTTATTTTTTTTTTTTTTTTTACTATTTTTAAATAAGAAATGACATAATTTTAAGTTTTAACTTTTACCGAGATTAAAAGTCAGCGAATTATTAATTTTCCTTGCCAAGGTGTTATCACGCCCCTGGACTACAGTAACAAGTGCATCGTATTCTGACATGCTTCGGAATGAGTTAAAGCGAGCAATTCGCACAAAACGGAGAGGGATATTGTTGGAAGATGTTATTCTGTTACACGATAATGCGCGCCCTCATACCGCTGCACAGACTAGAAAATGCCTTCAAGAACTTAAATTTGAAGTTCTCGACCATCCAGCCTACAGTCCAGACCTAGCACCTTCGGATTTTTACCTGTTTGGACCACTAAAAGACGCTTTGAAAGGTCAGCGATTCCAAGGCGATGATGACCTGAAGGAGGAGGTGCATGACTGGCTACACACACAGCCAAAAACATTCTTTTGTGATGGCATTAGGAAGCTTGTAGATCGCTGGACTAAGTGCATTGAGAAACAGGGAGACTATGTTGAGAAGTGATGTGTTTATAATCTATCAGATGTGAAAATAAAATTATGAAAATAAAAAGTGTGGATACTTATTGAATTACCCTCGTGTGTGTGTATATATATATATATATATTATATATAATATATATATATATATATATATCACACACACAAACATATATATATATACACAAACTCAGAATGGTCCCCTTAGAAACTTATATGTTAAACACAGACCGTGCATGGAACAAGGAACTCTTCTGGGAAAATTAAATCCACTATACAGTAGTCCGAATAAGTAATGGTAAATGACATATATATATATATATTATATATATATATATATATATATATATATATACACACACACACATATATATATATATATATACACACATATATATATATATACACACACACACACACACATATATATATATATATACACACACATATATATATCTCTCACACTAAAATCTATCACTAAAAACTTTCCAGAAAAAAATAAAAGATAACTTCATCAAATCATACAAAACAATCTTCCTTTTTCCTTGTTCCCTTCAAACCTTTTTCCCTGTTCCCTTCCCCCTACACACCAATTACGTTAATGATAAATAACTTTGGTTAATATGTATTTTTGTAGCCACTAGATTTAGGTGATCCGCTCATTTCATACTTATGTCCGGGTTAAGGTACGAGTATACTCGGTTAGGAGGTTCTAGGTTGGTTGGTTGATTCCCACGTGACCAACGTTTGGCGAATTAGGGGTCCAAAAAATAGTAGCTTCGAAATTCCATTTTTACAAAGTATTTAAGATTTATTATCAAGATATTTCTTATAAAGGCAAGGTAAAAGTAACAGCCAGGAAGCTCATTTCCCATGATGTGGAAATGAGTGTGTCTCAGGGGGTCACCTTTAGACCAAGGATGAACAGGGGAAACGACCAATTTACCCCAGTTCGAGAGCCAGTAGGCGGGAGCGAACAAGAGCCTCAGCGGTCAGAGTTCGCCACCGTAGCCATTGAGTTACCGGGGGCCTGGTATTTGATAGCAAAAGTATTAATAAAATGTTACACATAGATTCCAAAATCACAAGGAAAAGAATCCGTAATCGTAGATGAACTCTATGTTTTTTCTAAATAATTGTATATAATGTCCAATTATATGTCTTTAAATTTACTGTAGATAATCTTTGTTTCTATGTCCTCAAAATTACTGTAAATAACCCCAATGTTGTGTATTAACTAAAAAGATTTGTCAGATAACGCTATTCTGCCAATAAAGTATAAAATCTGCTTGCAAATGGTAGCTCTATGCTGTGTATGTAGTGACGCCAGAGGCGGTTCTTGGACTGGTGCATTGGTAGGCAGAATATATATATATATATATATATATATATATATATATATATATATTTCAATAAAGTATATAATTATAACTAAAGGGTGTCAGGAAATGATTCCCCCCCCCCCCCCCCCCTCCTGTACAGAAGAAACTGAAAGGAATAGAAAAAAACAGACAAAACCACGCGAAAGAGCGTTTAATTTTGAATAAAAAACACTTGTTTTAATATCGGGTGTTGCCCCCATTTGCAGCTCTGACGGCCATTAATCGACGGGGGTATGATCCCAGAAGTGTCTCAAAGAGATCGGTATCATGACTCATTTCTTCAAGGACTTCGTTAATCTTTGCAGTCATAATTTCTGTTGAATACCGATTCTGAATGGGTTGTTCCAGCATTAAGGACTCCACCCGATCCTTCATGATGGATCCGACATGTTCACAGACATTAAGATCGGGAGAATTGCCAGGCCATTCATTATTTCCTAAAAAATCAATGTTATTGTCCTTAAGCAGTTGTTGAGTCGCAAGTGCTTCATACAGGGGGCTTTGTCGTGAAGAAAGGTTGCCTGTTCAACATCCAAAACACACTCGGGGTCTTTCAAAAACGGAATTACATGTTGGGCTAAAATTACATTTCGAAAATAAGGCCCATCCCAACTGGTTCCTCTTGGTTTGATAACCCAGATGAGCTTCCAAATAGAGAACATAATGAAACACCCACACATGCTGGATTTTTTACTATTTCTCGATACTTCTGGTCGTCTGGGACTTCATCAGGAGTTGTTGCCCAAACCTGATCATTCTGAAAATTTGGTTTTCTGGAGACATAAACGAAGAATTCATCGCTGACAACCAAGTGAAGGAAATCGTCTTCCGTCCATTCCTCAAGATAATCACAAAACCATAACCGATCTTCAATATTAAGATCACTCTTCCGTGGCTTAGCTATTTCATGCCAAGCACTCAAGCCTTGGCGAACTCGAAATTGATGCACAAGTTGCCGATTGACTATCTTACCACGACGGATAAGTATCTCTTTCGCTACCTCAGAGCGCTCTTCTTTCGGCGCCGTGATGCAGCAAGCACAATGTCTTTCGATTCTTGAGATAATTTCTCCGGTCTTCCTCCTCGAAATTCTGTTCACAATCTTCAGGATTTTATTCCAATTCCTTTTGACAAAGTCTTCTGATCTTTTTAATCTCTCAGCCACCCAGAGTCGAGTTATGAAAGTTGCACCAGCTTCCTTTGCTTCACGAAATGTGACAGCTCGAATGCGGTCAAGAACTCGCTTTTTCTCTGAATCGTTCAAAATAGATGATGCCATGGTTTCTGTGGGGAAAAAAATGGTAAGAATTAAAATCACAGGAATAGAATATAATGGTTTTTATTCAGATTTTAACGCTCTTTCAAGTGGTCTCGCCGGTTTTTATCTATCTCTTCTAGTGTTTGCTCTACAGAGGGGGGCAATCATTTCCTGACACCCGTATATATGTATATAAGGGTACTTACCCTTGTATATTGTATTTGTATATTCCAGCAAACACCCCCCTCCCAAATCCCCTTGTGACGTCATACACCATTCGCCTATCAATCTTCTTCCTTTAACCCCACCCCTCAAATCGTAGTTTCTTATAAGGGGTTCCAAAAAACCTTAGCCCCCCCATTTGTAGCTTACATGTTTACTTATATCGAAATAGTTTTTAGTGATTATAAAAATATATAAAATTATTTATTGCAGATATTAAAATTACTCTAGCTGATAAAGTGATAATATAATGGCTTCTCAATTAATTGGTGATTCGGAGAGGCAACGTGTGATAGATCGCATACGAGCAATAACATTTCGGGAAGCTCGTGATGCTGGAACCACCTTTAAAATACGTTCATGGGTTGCCAAAAAGTTGCGAAGTAGTGAGGACTTCGTCAAAAGAAATTGGAATAAAACTTTGGATGAATGTGAAATGGATACAACCAAATCTGGGCGCCCAAGTTTGCCACTCTCTCAGGAAACAAAGGACATCATTGAAAGCGGTACGCGTAAGCGGAAAAACAGCTGTGCTAAGCTTTCTAGAGAGATTGAAGTGTTGAGAGGAAAGATCGTTAGTGGTGAGATCATTCGACTGTACCGTCATAGGCAAGGTTTAAAGCCTTGCATGAACTTCCAAAGCCAAGAAAAACTCAACTTAACATCGATGACAGAATGTGGTTTGCTCATTATCTTGAAGATTGGGATGTGGATGATTTCATGCATTTAGCTGTCTCCGATGAATTTTTTGTTTACGTAACACGTCGGCCTAACTACCAAAATGATCGAGTGTGGGCCACACCACCAGATGAAATCGATGACAATGAACATTATCGCGAATTATTAAAAAGTCCAGACTGTATTGGTGTGTTTGTTTTGTTCACTGCAAAGAAGCTCATGTGGGTGCTGAAGCCAAATGGTCAGAGTTGGGATGGACAGTATTTTCGTGATATTATTCTATCCCAGCATGTCATTCCTTTTCTAAGAAACCCAAACAATGTTATGGATGTCGATCAGGTCACACTTCTGCACGATAAAGCCCCCTGCTTTAAGGCATTAGCCACTCAACAATTGTTGCGGAACCATGAGATCGATTTCTTTGGAAATGAAGAATGGCCAGGAAATTCTCCTGACCTGAACGTCTGTGAACACAATGGATCAGTTATAAAGGACAAGGTTGAATGTCTCTCGTTTCAAGAACCTGCAGCAAATCGATTTTCGAAGGATACAATGACGCAACACATTGAAACTGTTTTAGCAAATTTGCGTAACGATCAAGATCTATTCACGTCACTTTTGGCAAGCTACCCAAAGCGAATTCAGGCTGTCTTGGAAGCCAATGGCGGGAACACCAAGTTTTAATTGTTTCTCATTAAATGCAGGATTAAATTCTCTTTTGTAAGGTATGTTTAGTTTTACTGTACCTCTAATGGTTTAGGCCATAGGCGGGCGGTCTGATAAATAATGAGCGTAACTGTGCAAAATGTATCGTTTAGTAGGAAAGTCCGCGTGCTGACTATATGTACATTTACTCCCTGTTAAAAATGGCATATATCAAATCCGCCACACTAGTTGAATTTATATTATACATTTAAGGTAGGTAAGGCATTTTAGGTTGTAATAGCTAATATGAAAAAAAGAAATCATATGATATTGGATTAAGAGGGCGTGATCGACAGATTTTGTCTAATTGCGCTAATTTATATTGATATATTTATGCTTCTAAAGTTTGACAAAATTAATGGTCAGGCAAAGCCTACCCTGCAAAAACGCCTCACACTCACCGTCACTCAGCCTATGTACAGTATAGGAAACTATTAACTGTTCCATTTTCATTCATATTTTGTTATATTCAATGTATGGCAGGATATAAAGAGAAATATATAAAGAGAACAATAAATAATTTTATATATATATATATATATATATATATATGCATATAACTGCAATGACCGCGCAGTATATAAATGAATAGAAACGACATAAGTGTTAAGGAACGCTTCTGCACACGAGGAGGAGAGAGATAACGAA